>CM035795.1:36200558-36466677 GCA_020466265.1 Siphamia tubifer | reverse complement strand
AACAACTTTTACACAATTTCACATTTGTCCCAAGCAAGGTTGCCGTGAAAAATGGCCGACAGAGAAAAATGCTTCTACGCATTTATGACTCACATTGTCCAAAGGCTCAAATTGTCCCTTGACAATCATCTCCCACATACTGGAGGGAATTTACTTTTCTTTTTTTATTTTGGTGTGTACGTGTGAAAGTGTGTGTTAATGTGCTGGTCATCGATCTCTGTGATAGAACTGGGACTCTGAGAAATTATGATTTTAATAACTCATCAATTAAAGGGCAACAGACTCTCTCCTCTTCCTAACCCTTTTCCTTCTTTCTCTCATTTCTTAGTGACATGAAGATTATTACTGAGTACAATCACCATTTGTCATCTCGCAGTGTATTGATTACTCATGGTTTGATCTAAAAATCGGATCAAGCTGTGCATACACGGGTATTACAGAATTATCAGAGGACAGTTTTAATCATTGGAGTTGTGTTGGCTGAATAGATTTTCATATAAATAAACTACAGGTATTATGTTTCTCTTGCTATTAGCTGCAGCAGAATCACTCTCATGGCATTCCTACTTTGCACCTTCTATTCACTCCACAAATCTAAGACCTTATGTTTGACTGTAAATACACAATAGAGAGCTGTTATAAAACTGAATAAACAAAGCAGCTGCACAAGCATATGACCAACTCAGGGTACGTTCAGTTTGTGTTCGCATTCACCCCCAAAATAGTCAGCACATTGTTATTTTTCATAGATTCCAATTTTAGTTTGACCATCTGGATGTAGGATACAGTTAATACAGCGTAACACTTTCTGACACTGTTATGATTCAAGCCATGTCTGGCTTTTTTCCAGGCGTGCTGAACACCTAATCCACAGTGGAGAAGCAAGAACATTGAGAACTGGTCAACTACTTCACAAACAACACTTTGCAAGCTCACAGATGCATACATATATTAGAAATAAATGAAAACAAACCAGTGCATTTCCTTGGAAGTACATCCATATGCATCAGGTTAGGTTCCCATAGTGTTTTTTTTTTCCATGTCAGTAAACATTGCTTTTTTCACGCTGTTATTGTTGAACAGTGAAAATAACGAATACCGTTGAACAAAAGTCTTTGTTGTTAGAGAGATCTTTATGTCAACTGGTTATACATTAATGCTCAGGTGTTCAACATAAAGCCCGGGGGCCAAATCTGGCCCACCAAAGGGTCGATTCTGGCCCGCAGGATGAATAACAATGAAGATATTAATGGTGTAAAAATAATTTTTTGCCCTATGTCCCATCATTGCCAAAACACATTTTGATGACCTTGACCTTTGACCTAGTTTCACCAATCTTTAAATGGATCAATTCTGGACTACATTGCACCTTTCCTGAACTTTCTATGAAAATCGGTCAAGTAGTTTTTGCGTAAAGTTGCTGAAAAATAGACAGAAAAACAAACAAAAAGCAACCAAACCAAAGACAATACCCTTCCCTCTCTTGGGGGGAGGAGTAATCAATCAAACTTTGTCTGATGTGCAAAGAAAAGTCACAATAAATACTACAACTTTGATTTATAGAATGCTGTTTTTTTTCTGTAAACAAATATTTATTTATTTATTTATTTATTTATTACTGTTGTAGATACTTCCCATGTATCAAGATTGTATGTTAATACAGAAACTAAGAACTGCATATGTGTGGTTATTAAAATTTTACTAAACCAGCAAACATACTATTGGCCTGGGAGGTTTTTTTTGCATAGTATATTACAATTACTATAAAGAACATGGGTGATGAAGTGAGGAATAGAAATTCTGGTCTCATCAATAGACACAAGGAATTTCATGAGGCTGTATTTAATCTCTGTCTTGAAAGATGGATCATGTGTGGTATCGAACCATAAGATAAGCCTATCGTTTTTAATACGCTCATTAATATGAAGTCGAGCTTGGAAAAAATCTGAACAAAAAGTGTATATCTGGACCTGTTGTGGAGTCGTTTTGCTGCTTTGAGAGCTCATCCATCTGTCCAGACCCACTGAGCTTTATTGCTTTGGCCTCACAGCTGCTTGAGCTGGGCCCCAGTCCTGGCTCACATCCGGTGTCTGGCTGGTTGGCACCTACAGAGCGCACACATGCTGTTGTGCATCAGCAGTGGCATACACACACACACACATACTGCCAGCACTAAGCTTTTCATGCCATTATGTGTTTGTAATATTTATACATATATTAACAGAACATGGGAAGTTAATAACAAAGATAAGAAACATAAATCATAAAACGATGTGTTTTGGCTCAAATGTGTGACTGTCAGACCAACAGTATGTGTGGGTGGAGGATTAATTACATGGAGTCCATGAAATGCTGCATATCTTATCTTGGCACAGCACCTACTGTAATATTTTCAGCATAAAGAATTAAGAACCTTGATATATATGTGTTTGTCATTGCGCAGGAGGAAGTGAAAAGGTATCACCGCTACTGCAACCACAGTGGAGGGCAAGCAGTTTCCAAGGTGGAGAGGTGAGACTTTGCACATTGTTACGATAACAAAAATGACATCATTCTGTTCTAATGTATCTCTGATCCTATTCTTTATAAAGAGTCTAACCACACAACGATGCTGCATTTAAGAGGAGGTTATTACTGGAAATCCAAGCTCATTAAATGTTCTGCATGCAGGGTTACAGTTCAAACAATGTTACAAAATACATTTAACATTTTTGATTTTCTGTGATTATGTCTTGTGCATGTATGTTATGATTATGTTGCAGAAACCGTCCTCATCGGTGTGAAGAAGAGGATGATAATAGTCCTTATCGCCGTGAGAAACAGCACCTAGAGATCAAGGCCATCGTGTGAGTATTTTCTGTAGTTTCCTTGTACATTTATCACACAAATGTATTCCGATACGCCCGTGTTTCTTTGTGTTTTTAATCAATTTCAGTGAAGAGTCACCCATTTTACCTGTGACCTCAAAGGTGCATTATATTCATTATGTAGAAAAGATCAATTTATGAATGGTTTTAATTCAATCTCTTCTTTAATTAGATTTCAGTTTCAGGGTCAAAGTGCACTTCTGAGAACATGGATCCTGATAGATCACTATCTAACACTGTTTTACTTAAACATGGACCATTGCTTTTATAGGTGTAGTAGAGAAGGACGGCTCTCGCCTCAGGCTTTGACTTCGCTAAAAATCAGGGATAGGAATGAGAAAGCCAATGTTTCTATGTAGAGTTAACATGATTGGGGTGTGGAAAGGTGAGATGGATAGAGAAAAAAATGTTTGAATAAACTTGAAAGAAGGTGGTAAAAGTGGACCTTTTGGATAGAGGGAATGTAGTGGTGGTGGTGAGGGGGGGGGGGGGGGGGCAAAAAGGATAAAAAAATGAAGAAAATAGGGATGGAGGAAAGAAGGGGGGAAGGTATTGGTTTTGGAGCTACGAGTTATGGCTTAATTCAATTTGTTCCATTTGGCTCAGCTGTCTCTCTGCTCCACTGGAGGTGAATGTGTTTCTTCATCGAGTAATTGATCTTCCACTCCATCCTGGACCCTGGTGTTATGGTGACTACAGGGATGGGGGAAAAAAGAGGGAGAAGTGAGAGACGTAGAGAGTGGTCAGTGGAGGTTGAGGGTGTGGAGAGGCTGGGAAAGTATGTAAGAAAAATAACATTTCTGCCAAAGTGAATTATATCTTGTCAAATGTAGGAAGGGAGTCATGAATTGATAAAAGTTCTGCTTCAAAACCTTACTTCAACTTCTTTTTTTTTTTTTTTATAAAGCTGAGTGTATACTGTGCAGTGACAGGCCATGCCAGAGACAAAACGCTGCAATGTCTTTGGTGGTGGATAAAAAATAGTGGTCCTATGTATGTCGTGAGATGATGGAGATTGAGAAATTTAGGAAGTACATCTCAAAGTGTGGCTGTGCTCTTTCTTCTCTTCCTTCTTGATTTTGGAGCTTTTACTTTACTTATAGATCACAGGTGTCAAACGGGCAGTCCAGGGGTCACATTTGATCGGCCAAAATGTCTAATCCAACCCCTGGGATAAATTTGTGACATGCAAAAATGATACTGAAGATATTCATGATCAAGGATGTCTAAAGTGGGTCAGAGCAGTAAAATACTGTCATAATTTATAAATAATGAAAAATGCACATTATTCGTTTATTTTACCATAAAAAAGGTAAATTGTTACATAAAGTGTTAAAGTGTATATGCACATTCATATTTGTTCATGTTGTGTTCATATACAATTTGTAGATGCAAACATTTTCAGAATGAAATTTGACTTTTTTCACTCAAAAACAAAGAAAACTTTGGAGTTGACATAAGTTCTTCTCCTATTATTTATATTATTTTACTGGTCTGGCTCACTTTAGATCATACTAAGCTGAATGTGAATATATATAAATATATTACAAAAAAAAAAAAAAAAAAAAAAAAAAAAAATATATATATATATATATATATATATATATATATATATATATATATATATATAGTGGCACAGGGAGACAATGCAAGCAAATTACATTTTGTTCTTTTACATTCACTTATTAGATGAGACTCAGTAAATACAATCATTGCATATGTGTCACAAATTTACTCGATGAATTGCTACTGTTGAACTTATAAAACTGGTGAAATCTTACTACATATCTGTAGAAGGTTTTACTTGTTGTCCTGTGAGGTCGAGTTTTCATGAGCTCAGAAAAACAGGCTGATAATTAAAGTTAATAATTCAAGAGTGTTTTAGCACGTCTTTTGGAGATCAGCCACAACATTACGACCACAGACAGAAGTGTTAAAATATTGATTATTTCATTAAAATGGGACTTTTCACAAGGTTTGATATATTACTCGTCAAAGCTAATGATGTCGGAAGCAACAAAATGATCTTTCAGTGACGACTGGGTTAGAAGTGGAGGTCTTGTTGGGTGTCCCTGGTCTGTAGTGGTTAGTACTGACCAGAAATGGACTAAGGAAGGGCATTACAATTATGATCACCAATTAAGCATCTGTGGGTGGTGTTGGTCTAACACGTCTGATCTATAGAGGTCTATTTCTACTTCCAGGATTTCAGGAACCTACTGCTAAAGTCTTGGATCAGATACCACAGCCTGACTTCTGAGGTTTAGTGGAGTCTTGGCCTCAGGTCATGGCTGGTTTGTTGATAAAGGGGAACCTAAACAATATTAGACAGGTGGTGATAATGTTCTGTTCCCATAGATGTTGTATTATTTGAGATCTGTGTGTTGTTCTTTAGATACATTATTTAGGAGTGATGGACTCTGTGATTTGGTCCCACTTTCTGCTTTGTCAAAGATCCTTCCTCTCCCCTGTTTTACTGTATCTACACATCAACTTCAAGGACTAAAGCAGCCATGCCCAAAGTCTGGCCCAGGAGCTCAATCACGACTCACAGTCAGAATTCATATGGTCCGCAGCTTCAGTTTTATACCAAATTATTTATGGTCCCCTCAGACTGTTGATCACATTAAATGTATCAACATATTAAGAACAGCCAAGTTACAGTAATGGTATGAACTGACTGATGTGGAACTAAAATAACAAATATACAAGAATATACAAGAGAACAACTGTAGAATAACTGGGTTAAATAAAGGGTTAAAATGTTAAATATACATGTTACTGTGTAAATATGTTTATGGTTTGATGTGTATTTTTTATTCTGGAAACCACAGCTGACAGTTTTTTTTTTTTCTGTAAAAACAACAGAATTTTTTTTACAGTGTCGAATATGTAGATTTTTGCATAAAATATTCAGTATTCTGTGTATTGATGTCCTCAGCATCCAGCGAGCCTGGCGTGCCAGTGTGTCCCGCAGAGGAAACCTGCAGGTGCAAGACAAAAACTATATCCGCCAGTGTGAAACGGTGCCATCAGAGAGTTTCCAAGACCCAGTTATGACCACCAGTATTTCCCAGGTAAGACTGCCTGAAAACCATATCACAGAGACAGCCATATGGCACAACATGAGACTGAGACAGGTGGCAAGAAGTTACCCGCCACTTGTGTGAGTTATCCGCCACGATCTGTTGTTTTTGTGAAGGATAAAAAAGCAATGGGTGAGTGGGCACACGAATGACACTAATAGAAAAAGAAAAGGAGGTGATGAGGGAGGGGTGTTTACCTCTACTGTCATGTGGGCGACTGCGGGGGTCGAATTGGTGGAGGTGAAAGGGATGCCAGCTGGCAGTGTGCCCAGATCTGTAATTAGCTGTTAATTAGGTAAATTTTCAAAGCTAGTTGATTGATTAATGAAGTGCCTCTGCCCTTGTCCTCCCCCAGTTCACCCCCCACCCCACACACACACACATATACACACTCCCCTCACAGTTTCCTTTCTCCCTAGGGAATGTGGGAAAGAATTAAACAGTGCTCATAGGCCATGGCAGTCAAACAAAAGCCAAAAAAAAGTCAGTATGAACAGCAGATAAACAGCGGGAAGACAGGGGGGGAGAGAGGAACAAAGTCAGGCGAGGGTGGAGGCAAAGATAAGCCGATGAATGTGGAGATGTCTTTAGATCGCCTGAAGTTCTAAGTGACAGACAAAGACACACACACACACACACAGTCTGTGCTGGCTTTCACAGTGTACTCACACTGAGACACACAAGCTACCCGCACACACCTGCCCACACTCTTTGCAGAGACTCAGCACAGAAAAATATGATGTCATGTCTGCATACTCACTAGTGTGTGGGAGGCGTTTTTTTCCCACTCTCTTTTTAACCAGTGCTAGAGGAAAGCAAGATTCCCTTAGCAAACAGATGGGCTGCTGTCCTAGTGGAACTGTGTGTGTGTGTGCATGCGTGTGTGTGTGAATGTGTGGTTTGTTTTTAGGTTGTTTGTTCTGCTTGAAAGAGTTTGTTGTTCATTAGTACAGCAGCAAATGTTTTCTTAATTAAAAAGTTACTGTAAACTTAAAAACCAAGATGACAAGCATGGCCTCTCTTTTGCTGTGTCCTCTATCTCGTACCCGTATTTCTATTTTTTCTGCAGTATCTTTATTCAAAAATGTAGGAATATTGTCAAATCGTGGCACATCAGTGGAATTATACTATCAATCTTCAAAATGTAGTATGTTTCCTACCTTCTTAAACAAAAAATGCCACTGTCACCCACATTTATAGAACTAGGCTTACGCTGTTGGAAGTGATGGCTAGGGGTATAATCACTAAATGCCCCCAATCCTTAATGATGCCATGACGTGAAGCATCTCCAGGTCATGACCTTTCATTTGCAACTGATTTGAAGTCAATCAGACAAATATTTCCAGAGATATAAACAAGAATATTTTGTGATTTTAAACTTTTGAGAGCCCCCTTTTGATTAATCTAGAAATGCTAAATCATCCAAAACCAAGTCAGTTCTTTCTTTCATGATATTGATGCATATGGAAAATG
This sequence comes from Siphamia tubifer, assembly GCA_020466265.1. NCBI lineage: Eukaryota > Metazoa > Chordata > Actinopteri > Kurtiformes > Apogonidae > Siphamia > Siphamia tubifer. The sequence goes on along the minus strand of CM035795.1, from coordinate 36,459,251 downwards.
TGGAATTAAACCAAATACTTTTCAAGTTATCACATTAACACAAAGGATATCTGGCAGCAGCAGTTGAAGCAAACACTGAACTTCTGTTTGGGCATATAATTAATTACATCACTACAGTAAAAATAAACCAAAGAAACCCACCAAAGCAGATAGAAATTATCTTTTTGGAGAATTTATTACAAATGCATTCTGAGAAGCAGATGTGGACAGAGACACCAGAAACTGTACTCAACTTTATTGTGATTCAAGTATAAATAAAAGCAGTTACCAAAACAATTACTTGAGACAGAGGAAGAAAATGTCTCCTAAATGGTGATAAACTGATCCAGTTATTCTTTAGAATAATCACTAAGCCATACTGTGCTCATCTATCCACATTATATCATATAAACAAGCAGGAGGTGGTAATACATTAAATATTTATATTTAATTGTGATTAATTATTCAAAGTATTCACCATTCACATGGATTTCCATGCCATGTTTACCATATTAGCTTGGTTTTGCTGACAAAATATAAAATGAATGTAGTTGAAATTCATAGAAGTAACTGGAACTGTCTTATTAATATTTTGACTTCAGTATCATAAATTATGATCTGCTCCATTGATTGAAGCTGATGTTGGTGAAAAACACGTAGCTCTATTGATGAACAAATTAAAACAGATTTTTCAGGTTAAAGTGAAAAAGTGAAAATTTTCAGGAAACTACTGTAAACAACTGTGTTGTCTGTTGTCCATCATTATATACAACTTTTAAAAACAAATGCAATTTATTTTTTATATGGGTGTGTGTGTATATGTGCATATATATATATATATATATATATAAGCAATCATAGAGCTAATTCGTTGTGTTGCTTGTTGAATTTCCCGATTATGGGATCAATAAAGTCTAATGTAATGTAATCTAATTTAATCTAATGTGATGTAATATAATTAGGCTGACAGTACAGAATCACATATTCAATAACCCCCCAAAAAAGTAAACAAAAAACAGAACACCTGATATTGTATGTGGTCTTTATACGTTGTATTACACATAACCTCAAATCACTGCAATGCTGTTAAACCACCTTACTGGGGGGGGGGGGGTTCACTCCGTCTCCTTTTACTCTCTTCCCTCCCTTGCATCACTACTCTTGCCTCAAACTCTTCCCAAAACACATCCCTCCCTCCTTTCCACACTCCTTCACTCGTCTGTCCTCATTCACACTGTATCACTCTCTTGTGGTTGTCGTGCTCTCTGAAGGACAGACATTCATCAGTGTGAAGCCAGGACACCACGATATATCTGTGTATGTGTGTGGGTGGGTGTGCTCATATGAGCTCATGTGGGCTTGAAGGACCTTGGTGTTGCCCTGTAGGAACTGGAGGGGGGGTGGTGAAACATACTTCATGCATATTTCATGGAACTCCGATATTGAACACTACACAAACACAAACACACAGGCATTAGTGAGAAGCTGCAGAAAACTCTGAGGGTATTCTCCCTCATCTAGTCCAACACCGAAAAATATCCCAGCTCTACACAATGCTTATATCAGTGTCGAGTTGTCTCCAACTTTCATGTTTTGCAGGTGTACTGTACGTCCAACAACTGCAGTCTCAAACCTGTCGTAACCTAAGGCCCAAATGTTTTATTTATACACCTAGGGGCCAGGCCCTGCATGTCCTGCTCTCCTCATGCCTGGCATGTTGATAGTAAATCAATAGGTCTGACTACTCTAGACATACTGCTGTGTATTGGCCCACTGGTGGGGGATTGTTGTGTTAGGCGACTGTGATTGGCACAGCATGTGAGGTTTTCATGTCAAAGTATAAAGTAAATTTATAGACAATAAAAGACTGCACTTGTTAGTATTGATGAACACTGCAACAAATTCCATCAAACATGGCACACTGATAACACGCTAGGTTTGGCAATTTGTTCATGTGGTCTGTAAGTTTCTAACATAGCTCTAGGTTCCATTTAACAATCACCATGTCCATTTATCCAACTGAATTTCAGAAATGCACCTCATAACAGATGGGCAGCAGTTGTAAATACAGACATAACTGAAAGCGTCAACCCATGAAGTCTAATAGATGAAAATATTATGAACAAGAGGTGGATTTAAAAGTGTCATTCTGCTGAAAACCACTTTTCCAAATGCTTTTGGAATCTGATGGGTCACCCTGACTTACCAACACATGCTGCCTTTGAAAGTGGTTTGTCACTTCCACTGGCTGCATACCGCATTCACAGAAAATAACAAGCGGAACGAGGGACCCAGAAAAAGCCAGTCCGTCTGATGTCAGATGGACTTTATCGTCACCCATGTGGGGTTAAGCCCGTCCTCCATTGCAGCGAATCTGAAGTAGCGTTAGCATTAGCACCTTCAAGAGAAGACGACACCACAGTAGCTGCTGCACAAACTTGAAAAAAATGATTCATGTGCTCTCTGTGGAAATAACGCCTAGTTTTTTACCTGCATGTTTTCAGAACAAGCAACGGTGCGAAACCTAGCTGAATGCTACTCTGGTAAAGGTAAATACAGGGAGGGGGGAGTGTTCCTTCATGCATTCTGAGCCAGTCAGAGACGTCTCGTCACTGCGTCATGAATATGTGAATATGTGCGAAAGTACTGATAAACTGTGTTGTTCGACCTCAAGTCATTTTTCTACTGTGCAAAAACAGCTTGAAACAAAGCAATCTGGACATTTTTTTAAAATAGAACCAACACATAATATATTCAATAGCAATGGAGAACACAGTAATATTAATGAAATAACCATGGAATGGCATTTTATTGTTATAAATGCCGATTATTTTTAGACATCTTGCACAGTTTGCTCTATGTTAAGCTTTGAAACTGGTCTCTTTTGTGGTTTGATGGGAATGTCTGTAATTCATATGAGTCTTGGCGCTGACTGTGTTGCTTAAGTGGATCTCTGTGATTCACTGCTGAGTGTGGCCCTTTGGGATGATCTGGTGAGTTATATTCAAGAGACATAAATCAGTGATCAGAGCTTCAGCACTGGAGCTTCAGCAGTGTTAGCATTACAAAGATACTAGAACTGCTACATGGCTGCTTGATCAGTAATGAAATGATTTCAGTGATAAATAGCCAAGAGAAGAGGAAGGATCATAAATATATGTAAGAAGAAAAGAAGCAATGAGCATGTAATTAACTGTGTAGTATGGAGGTGTTGGAGCAAATGTGCTACTATGATTGTGTTTGCGGACATTGATTTGTTCCTGTCTCTATGACATGTTTGCACTTTCCTCCCTGTTTCTTTTGTGGTGCCCAGGCACAAGGAAAAGTGTTAGTGTAAGCATTCCTGCAGTCTGCGTGGGAGATCATTCTCTCATCTCTCACCACCAACAATCTCACAAAGCAACGTGATGGCTTCATCCATGTCTCTACCTCCCCCCCCCCCTAATCCCTTTTTCCCAGCCTCACTCTATGTCATCTTTCGCTTTCCCTCCTACAGCCTCTTGATGGGTCCTTACACACACAAACACACACATTCGCATCACTGTACACCAAACACACACCAGTCCAACATTTCTGCTGACAGATGCTAACAGATTACTTGTTTTATTGGTGTCAGTTGGTGTCTCATTTGAAATAAATTTATATACCTCTGCCCCAGAGTTGACATCGATCGGGCTTAACTCATTTAATAGCCATGACATTTGCCTATTAGCTTATTTACTGTCAAAACAGGCCCAAGCTGAGCTGGCTTCCTCAGAGACTGTAACTCTTGGATTTGTATCTGTTAGAGAAGAAAATGTGATTGCTTCTGCAAAACATAAACTCTAGAGAAATATTCCAGCTCAGTACACATATAAAGTTACAAAGTTAAGTTATTTATAAAACACATTTATAATTTCCCACCAGCTGCCATGATCTTTATTTACCTCAACTGCACTTAAAAGGGATTTTATGCAGCTCTTTGCACCTATTTTCTATGTTTTAAAGTATATTTAATTACACTTGATTTATCTCACTGTTGTGGAAAATGCTCCTGATATAACCCATAAAGACAGAAACATCCACCAGTGACCAAAACAATCTACTCATATAAACTGCTTAATACTTGTTGATCCACTACTGTTTTCAATACATGTAAATAATTGGTATAAAATATAGCTTGTTATCTTTTCATGGTAATCAGATAAAATACATTTGAATATTCATGGGCTCCATAGTGAACCTGTAAACACTGTCATCTTCTACAACACTGAAACACTGATTCAGTAGTAAAACCCACAGTTTAATTAATTACAGTGAATGTTCACACTTGGTGTGTGTTCAGTTAATGATATATTTTACATACAAGTATTCAGAGAATGCCTAATCTTGCCCCTATTTTGTGCCAATTTCAAGTTTCTATGACAACCCGAGCCAATTATGTGATTTTGAACTTGCTGCTACAGTATATATGACCTTGACTTTTGACCTTTTACAATATTGAGAATTTCATTATATGTATATTTTCATCAGTGCATATGATATTATGATAATATTTTCTATTCAAATTAGGAACCAGTTATTGCTAACTTTGCAGCCACTGGTGAGAAATTACATGAACAGTGAAAATCAAGGCATTGGAGTAAATAAGTACACTTTCTTGAATTCTCGGACTCACATAATTTTGCCAGGATGGCCAAGAAATCGACATTAAATTATGCTCTAAGTAGTCTTAAAAAGGTTTACATTTATATTGTACTCTCTACACATGCTTTTCAGAAGCAAAAATATGCATAACCATTTCATTTCCCCACTGTATGGTTTTTATTTTTTATTAAAATTACATATCTTAACACAAAGCATGAGAATCGGCAACGAATGACAAGGCTGCCCAATTATTATTAAATACATGACCATTATTTCAAGACCTTTTACTTTTTGGTGGGAGAGAAACTACACAGATAGAGCATCCAAGCATGCACGCAAGCTTATAGTCATTGATTTTGTGAAAGCCCAGTGGGCAGATATTTTAGACATTTATCATGGCTATATGGTGGAGGGAGAATGGGTGGAGAGCCCATGTCTCTCAGACGTGGGAAGAGAACGATTGATGGCTAAAAAAAGCTTCAAGCAGGAGATGAGAGAATGTGGAGGAGATGTGGTGGTTCTGGAGTTATTAGGGGATTAATAACTCCACATTTAATGTACAGTCAGTTATGTATATCTTATATTGCCTCTTCATCACATTCATACATATAATACAATACTGATGTATTTTAACACAGGTGCTGGCTCATATATACACAAACATAAACACACCATCAGCCTTCAGTGTCACATTAAGAGCAGCTTATGACCCCTCCTAAAAAAAATCAATGAAGCCTGTTACAGAAATGGAGAAGAGCTGATAAATGAAAAAGTGCAGAAGGCAAGACAGATCTTGATAAAGACACAGTGGGAAGATATAGAGCGAAAATGAAGTATATGGTTTATCTGCTTTTAGTGACAGTACTTCTCACTTTATGGCATTTACAGCTTTTTTTTAGCCCTGGATCTTGGCTTGATTAGATATTTACAACTGGCAGTATACTGCATTTGGATGAGAGCAATAGTTTACAGCTGGTGTATGGGGATTTGATTAGATGCTGTATACCTCCCCTGAGCTTCTAATTGGTTATTTATCCAGAAAACATGCGATTTAGCTGACATTACTTAAACTAAACAAGCATCGAGCAGCATGTCTGCGCACATATGGTTCTGTACAGACATGGATGTAAGACATATATTTCTCAAACAGACTATAACAACACATAAATCTGCTTGAAGCATTCCCTACCATCTGCAGTCGTAATAACAATGCCATACCTAAGGCTATATACTTTTCGGTTCCATTATACCTCACTTCTATTATACTCTCTGCACTTGTGTCTGAGTAGAAACCTCTCCTCCAGTTATTTGCTGTAGTTGCTTTTTCTCTCTGTACCCTGTAGTTTCCTCCCCCTTTGTTTCAACCAGTGGTTCTATCACTGCTGTTTCACTTCCAGTTCCTCTTATTCATAGGGCTCGTCCCACCTCTCCAACCCACATCGTACCAAGATAGACTCGGTCCTCGTGGCCAGTGAGTCCACCATAATGAGATCCCTGGAGGAGAAATGTGTAACATGAAGAACAGAGAAGAGCATCAGGGAGAAGAACTGATATCCTCCTTTAACCCACTGCAATAAGAAACCCATATAATACTTCACCCGCCTTTTACTTTATTTCTACTCAACCCTTACTCCAGCATTTCATCCTCCCCCTTCTCTATTCATCAACCATCCGCCATTACTGCCCATTAACCAGATCAGAGGGATTATTCTCTTCTGACAACCTCCCCGCTGTGTGTACACTTGGTGATGAGGAGGGGCAGCAGCAGAAGTAGAAGCAGAAAATTGGTTGCTCTCAGAGGAAGAAGGTAAAGTCAAAGGCATACATAAGTATGCCTGTACAGTATGTTTCATACTGTACAGCCAGTCCACAAGGCACCCCCTTTTCTTTTTAGTGCAATCATTTTACACTTTATTGCTCAGATAATTGTTGTCCTTCAAGAATTAGGATAGAATAGAATGTCTTTATTGTCATTGCATATATAATCCAATGAAACTGAAAGCTGCTTCAGTAATGTTCTTAGGTCACACATGCATCACATACGCACGTAGTAATGTCATAAACATCATAAATATAACAAATAGAATAATAATGTTAAAGTGCTAAAATACAAAATACAAAAAGCAGTGGTTTGAATAAAATGAATGAATTATCCACTTATTTGTTTACTGTATGTTGATGGCAGCTACAGCTTCTGGAAAAAAGCTCTTCCTAAATCTGCTTGTTCTGGTTTTCAGACACCTGTAGCGCTTTCCTGAGGGTGTATTCACACCTACTTTGTTTGGTCCATTTAAAACAGACCAAAGTTTGCTTTCCTGGAAAGTCCAGACTTTTTGTTAGTTACAAAACATGAACTCTGATTGGAACCAAACAAGCAGACTGACACCACCTACATACGGTAAAAATAGAACACATATTCCTGAAAACATAACTAAATGTAGGACGTTCATGTTTATTTTCATCAACACCCGCCATTGTTGATTCACCCTACTGCTGAGTTTTCTGTCCAATGCCAGCATACTTTATCTTATGTCTGGTTCTGTTTACAAAATGTAGACCACTAGAAAAAAGTGCAAAAAATAAGAATATGATCTGATTAAAATGTCCACATTTGAGCCAAACCAAATATACAGACGAAAGGAATTTTCAGGTGTGAATACATAGAAAGACACATTATGTTTAAGCCAATAGAATAGAAGCAAGAAGGACCCTGGTTTGATTCCCACACCAGACCTTTCTGTGTGGAGTTTGCATGTTCTCCCCATGTCTGCGTGAGTTTTCTCCCACCATCCAAAGACATGCACTGATAGGTTAATTGGTTAATCTATATTGCCCATATGTGCAAATATGAGAGTGACTGTTTGTCTCTGTATGTTCAGCCCTTTGATGAACTGGCGACTTGTCCAGGGTGTACCCTGCTTTCCCCCGTGGTAGCTGGATTAGGCCCCCAGTGACCCTAGTGAGGATAAAACAGGTTCATAAGATTAACATGAGTATAGAATAGAATTACTTTATTGATCCCACAATTTGGAAATTGCTTGAAATAAATACTACTTAGATAACAGATTAGGCTTGATAACTAAATGAAACACACACACAATTGAAAATGCTCTGCCTTACTTATTAGTACAGGCCAAAGTATTTGGACAGAAGAATGGATAGACAACCAACTGATGACTAAACACTGTGGCCGGTATGGCTGGGGGTAGAGATTGAAAGTGTGTGTGTGTGTGTATGGTAGTGGGCTCTATTAATTCCTCTTGTGCTTTTAGCTTCTGTTAATGGTATACCCAAATGAGCCTTTTTTTCTCCTTCAACAATAAAGACGGCAAATGGAAAGAAGTGATAAACCAGTCGATGACTATTCAACTGTAAGCACCTCCTTTGTCTCTTTAGCCTTGATTTGATAAAAGACACCATTAATGAAATGTTATGTGTCATTTAGGGAGGCATGTGTTTTAATAATGTGAAGGTGGATGCTGTTACATGTTTTTCCTTCTTGGCTTAACACTTTACTGCCGTGCCAGCGTCGATATTTTATAGTCATTGCCAAAGGTGAATCACATAAATTAGCCCTAAATAAATCAAACCTATGAATTGGAGAATGTGGCCATGCTTCATTTTAATTCTGCAACACAAAGTGGTTATTAGAGGAGATTTTTTCAGGTAACTACTTATGCTGTCATGTCACATTTTTTTTATTTAGCTGTAGCAATCAATTCTGTATATATATATATATATTTATATATATATATATATATATATATATACATACATACATTCAGTGATACCTCAACTTATGAAACTAAGTCGTTCCATAAGTGGTTTCGTAAGTAGTCGCATTTTACATGTAAAAGGCCTGATTCGTTCCAAGGCCCCCAATACTACCCCTCAAGCCCTTTAAAAATTATAAAAATATACACATTTTGTATGAAATATTTGTTAAAAGTAAAACAAAATGTAGATTTTACATGTACTGTAATTTATTGGTCTCAGTGGGGAAATTTGTGTTCACTGTCTGAACGTTAAACAATAAACCATTAAAATGAATCAGACTTGCAAATCATTTCCATACTTTTGTGGTTGTTTTAATTGTCACTTTCACCTTCAACAATGTTTGTTGATGGACGTTTGGTGAAATATTGATCCAAATATTGCCTTTAATGACTTTTCACAATCTTCTAAAATGTGGACGGCATAGACTGCCAAAGTGGGCGATGGCACGACCTGTGAAAACATTTTTTTTGGGATCTTTTTTCCACGAATTGGGAAAGTTGATGAAATGTGTCCAGCGTGTCTTTTATTGGTGCTGATGGAATGATGGCTGCCTCCTCCTTTTTTTAAGCATCTCCTGTTTTACTTCTATTGATAACGTAGCGTGCTTCTTCTTTTCATTCACACCGGGAATCACTTTCCTTGAGTTCATGATGAATAACAAATACATTCTGTAATAAAGTTTCAATGAACACAACGGGAAAAACTCACCAAACAGCAGTAACTCTGTCCTTTATGCCGAATGAGGGTTAAAGGGTCACCAAAAGCATCATGGGTAGCTCCCTCATAGCCAATGGGATGTTACGTACAGTGTGTATTTACATATATTACGTACAGTACTGTATTTACGTCTCGGGGGTTTGGTTTGGTAAATTGAATTATCCTTCGTATATGTGTGTGTATATATATATATAATTTTTATTTATTTCTTTTTTAGGGGATGGGGGTCCTATCCAAAAGTGACCCTGTGAAATTAAGACTGCATCTCACTCATATTGTACAGTTACATTATGTCTGTACTAAGTGTGCATATAGAGGCTGTGAAGATGCCCTGTGGGTGGATTTCTCACAGACACATTTGATCTGTCTGCCCTTTCTCATGTCTTTTTGATCTGTGAGTCAGTGCTGAGGAAAGGGGGCGTTGTCCTCTGTTTTAATTCATTTAATGAGAATCCATTCTTTACTGTGTAACACATAAGGAGAAAAAATACATTGAAGGGTGCAGGAAACCGATTAAAGATCGCTATGGGATGAATGCCAAAAATTCTATAACAATCAAACACTCTGGTTGATATGTAAATACTATGTGAGTGTTGTTGAATTGTTAGTGTACTTTAGCCACTCATGTCCTTAGCCAAGAGTTATGTCTTTGAAGCTGTGCCTTTGTTTTCTGATGGATCTTTGAAGCCACTATGAAAGCAGTTTTATTTGCATATACATTTACATTTAGTTGTAAAGTAGGGAAATGTGCACAGTACTGTATGTACATGCTCAAGTGTATTGGTATGTGTGTCCTGTGCAACTACAGATGGATCACCTGTCTGGTTACCCTGTAGCAGTTAACACACTGGCCTGATTTGTCCTCATCTTCTACCATCACCATGGTAACTGTGAACTTGTTCAGGATGACCGTATTTACTTATGCAAAGACATCCTGCCGCTCTCCAACATGTCAATCAAGGTCCAAAGCATATTGTAAAAGCTCAACCACAAAAGGTAAAAACTGTCAGTCTTAGCTCTAAGTTATATAACCTTCAGTCAGAAGCAGTTTGTCTCAAGTATTGCAATTGTTCTTTATATATATTTGAGCTTCTGAAAGTTTTCCAGACTGTGAATTACTTTACCTTTAACTCCAACTGTTTTTTACTGTTGATCATCCTACAGTAGAACACATGCCGTTTTTTCATGCTGTTTTTCTTAATTATATTGTAGTCATATTTCAAAGCCACGGCATATAATAAAAATTATGCTTTTTTAGGATATAAGAAATTAGGTCATTTCATGTTTCACAGTTGGCAGTGGGAGTTGTCGTAATTTATTAGATTTCTTTAAACAACAGACAAAAAAGAAAGAAAACAACATATCTATTATTCCATATACAATACAAGTGAAACGGATTAGACTGAACCAAAATGTATTACTGTCTAATTTACATTTAAAATATTTCCATGAGAAAACAAACACAATTTTCTCTGTAATCATTGCTAAATATAGAATACCAATATTGATCCTCATCTTTAGAACAAGTCATTTCGTTAGTTAATTCTGACCTCTATATTTTTTTAATAATTGTTCATTTATATATATATATATATATATATATATATATATATATATATATATATTAGGGCTGTCAATTGATTAAAATATTTAGTCGCGTGTGTTAGTTTCTGTGTTTTGATCCACTGATGTGGTAACAGGGCAGTGCAGTCTGTGACCCCCCCCTCCCTTAAAACTGAAAAACTTTATGGGATAGATGTCAAATTTGTTTTCGGAAGAAGTACAACAGGATTCATGTTACTTGGTCTATGTCTGTTTCAGCTGCTTCTGCTCAGACTGGATGTGTGGAGTCACATGACTAGACACGCTCCACAATTTTAAAGGGCAATGAACATATTGTGCCGCCACACACAGTCAAAATAGACAAAAAACACTTTTATATTAAAATACTGAATTTACCTTCATGGGCAAAATGATGGCAGTTATTGTAGTAAATGTTGGTAACGGTAAATTTCGGTTTATCGCCCCAGCCTAGTCACTAATGTCATGACCTTTTCCTCAAATTCACCTGGTCCCGGACCATGCAGCTGCAAGTCATTGCTGATCTGCAATATTTAATCAGTGAAGCTTGCAGTTGCCGATGTGGGACCATTCATAATATCACCTCCATAACCCATTTCCCTGGTCACCATAACCTGGACATTTAGCACCACCACGGACTCTGGCTGATCTTCCCCCCAGGTTTTGTTTTCTGTCTCTGTGTGTGTCATGATTTTGCTCTGGTTCTTATTAAATTATTTTTCCCTTCAACACTATGCATTGGAGTCCTCTCTCCACTTCACCCATCCTGACAGAATGGTCCCGCCAACCATCAGGACTCTGCCAGTGTTGAAGGAACCCATTTTGTTTTGTTCCCCCTGGTTTCCTTGTTTTTTGTCTTTGTTATTTGTGTTTTTTGTTGTTAAATAATTTTTCCCTTCAACACAGTCCTCTCTCCACTTCACCCATCATGACAACTAACATAAATCACTAGGAAATGTAACATTAGCCAGATGGGTATGAACTGGGGCTGTTCTGTAGGGGGGCGGGGGGTTGGAAGAGACTGGATGAGGTGTATGTATAGACTGGAGCCAGAGTAGGAGCTTGAGCCAGAACTAAGCCTGAGCCGGACTGGAGCCCAAGCCCAAACGGGACCCCGAACTGGACCACCACTTTAAGTGAAGTGGAGCAGGCTCGGGCTTACCTTTAGAGTGCAGTGTACATGAACCCTCAGGAACAAGCACTACGTTCCATTATTCTGAAGCTATTGTTTCAGGGGATCTCTGTAGAAAGGAGTTCAGACTTCTGAATTGTTTATGTTTTCAAAATGTAACTTGCTTAATCTAAGATCCCATACCCCACCTTTAGTACTGAGGGAATGAACATAGCAAACTAACAAACTACTTTGTACAACTTGTCACTTAGCAATGTGTGAATGCAAAAGTTTCTCCGATGACTAAAGTAAATAACTATGCAGGCTGTTATGTCAAAGAGATAACTCCACAACAGCTGGGTTCCTTCTGAAAGCCTGCAGAGAAAGTGGCAGATGTCTGGTACTTCATCTAAAACATGTCTTTGGACTTGAATACTGCTACTCCCATCTGGAAAATTATATTATTTCTGCTCTTACAAAAACATGAAGTAAAGAAAATATTGACCAGTTGCTTTTGAGTTCAGTTGTAAAACCTTTATCAACCTACTGAAAATAGATATCATCACTAGATCTGCTTTTCTGCTTAGGTGTAATAAAAGTGCAGACGTTGCGGGACTATTTATTTATCTTAAAAAAAAAATAAAAATGAAGAGATGGAGTTGGTGACCCCAGAGAAGTGATTAACCACATGTTTGTTGTTTTGAATACTAAAGCTGCTTCATACACCTCCTTTTACAAAGCCTTTAATGATAACTCACTGACCTGGAGCACACAAGTCAATACCAGACCAGAGTGGTTGAGAAAACCGAGTGGTAGCACTTCTATAGACTCCTGTCATAAAGAAAAAAAAATGATTGATGAAATATGGACCTACTTCTGGGTTATGGAGGAGCCAATAGTTCCAAACACAGTGTTGTGGCCTTGGTAGACATTTTTAATGCTACTGCTAACAACTCCAGTGGTAAGTTAATAATATCAACTTTCAAATTATCAAGTGTATTTCCTGTTTTCAGTGGACATTTATACTGTAAATTCTGTTTGCTTTGGTATGTGTTAGCATTTGTATAAATTGATATCTTACTCAGCTGTTATTTTAGATTCTTAGCAGTAGCACTACAGTTAGCTAGCTTGACTTGACATGTAACCACTATGACCACAAATTATGGAGTTTATAAGGTAATGTTAGTACAGGTTTGATCTTCAGCGGGTTTTATTTGAGCTGTTTTGCTGAACCTGGTGGTGTTTGGTTAAGTTACCAGCTGAGGTAATGTACTAATTAATGTAATTTACTGCTGGTAGAAATATGGGTCCACTTTGCCAGTAATTTTTTTCAGTTTGTAATTTATTAACATTTCATAATGTTAATAGTAGTAATTTTATTCGTTTCGTGAAACTACTTGCTGTCATTATGAAGCTAGATGGCTAACTTTATGTCAAATTTAAAACTTTTCAATATATAAATACAGTATTTTCAGTGATCAATCCCACTACTCAAAAGCATAACTGACACAAACACACATGCAGTAGTAGAAAAAAGTTTCCACTCATCTATAAAAGTTTGGACCGTTTTCAATATCAATTAAAATTTAAAAATAATTGAAGAAAGAAAACTTAATTGAAGAAAGAAATTTAAATATTTGCAGAAAATATGTTTTTGTGTTTCAAAAGATGTAGCAGCATAACACAAATTGATACAAATAATTATGTTTGTTTATTGTTTCAAAGAAAACAAATAATTACTGACAGTTTCAAACATATTATGTCCTGGATGTTTTTTCTGCTCAAACATTCACTTTTGAACCCGACAGCATGTGCAGAAGTGAGCATGTGGGTTAGGGCAAGGAAACAATACTTGGCAGATTTCAGTGGCTTAAGAATGATTGCAAATCCATGGGGTGTCTAAAAACTGTTTTCTACCACTGCACAGTACATACAGTAGTGCCACAACAGTTGTAAATATACTTGTACTTGGTTTATTTTAATATTTACCATGCGATAGCACACTCACTGCTCTCTGTACCATAGAAGAACATGACAATGGAACTATTGAGGCTTATATGAACCACATGATCACCATAACAGCAACATCAAAACATGTTTTTCTCTCTCTCTCTCTCTCTCTCTCTCTCTCTCTCTCTCTCTCTCTCTCTCTCTCTCTCTCATATATCACACTACAACAATGTTTGCACTTCTAGAGTTCATGGTTGGTTGATCAGAATTGCATGCTAGTCTTTTATCGGGGGGTCTTTAAAAGGGTAATTGGATACAACATCAAAGTTTCTTTTGGAAACTGTGCTGTGTGTTCAACAGAAGTTAAAATTATTCTAACTTGTGCAGAATGCTTGGGATATAATCAGTGTAATGCAGCATCCATCCTCACAGTCTACCTACAAACAGGCTGCACTAACAAGCTAACAAGATGATAACAGCTCAGTGTCATGTCTACGCACTGAGTACCAGCTGTGTTCTGCCATCAGGGAGGAGGTCGTCATTTATCTACTTATTTAGTCCTACTTCATTAAAAGTTTTCAATGTTTAAGTGAATTCAAACCACCAACAACTGAAAGTAGAAATATATCCCTCTGAAACAGAAGTGACCAGAATCGGAGCTACTTTTCTACCATTATGAATAGAAAACATTTAAGAAACAAAGTCTCACCCGTGTATCTACACTTCTGTAAAACAGCTCATATTGATAAGATGTGAAAACTAGTTTTTGTTCAATGTTAGCATCAGTGTTCGACTTTGGGACTGTATTGTCAAAAAGTCACTTTTTTGCATCAGTGCTTTTTGTCATTATGTTCTTAAATATGATGTGGTTCTTGTGTCCTGTATCTGTCCTACCACACATTTTATATATGCAGAATTAGTTTTTTTTTTAATATATTTTTTTATATATAGTAGATGTAGCTCTATATCAATCACAGTTAAAGCCACAAATATTAAGAATTTTCCATTAGTGAAGTTGTGACAGAATTGTACAATTCTTTCTGGGTTTTTTTGCCTTTAGGGTAAAACTGCTTCTTCCTTGTGTGACTGATGTGAGATGGGAGTCTGTTTAGATGCCCTCTTGTTCCTTCATATGATGGTATGCATTCCATGTGTGATCCTGAGACAAATCCAAAACACACTGGAGGGTTTATACATCCCATCTGGATTGGGAATCAGACTCGGAACATTTTATTTATACCAAGGTAAAACTATTGGTTGTTACAATCACTCCATTCAAGTATAATAAAAAACAGCAGGAAAGATTTATCAGTACAACAGCAGAGATAAATATATGAATCAATATCAAGCTCTAAATATACAAACCCATATATACAGCTCTTAATATGTATATTAAAAGTCTCTATTAAGATACAAAATCTGCTGAAATTTGTATGTGTACTAGACAATATAATATCAAAACGATACATACTAAATGTGCAGAAATATTGTGTGTAATTCTAATTATATAGTGATAAGGTGGAGTTAAAAAGTCACAGACAGGAATAATTTCCTGTGTTGTACAGTGGGATGCCCTGGGATGTCTCAGGAAGAGCTGGAGGAAGACGGATTGTCTTAGTCTGCACTCCTTTAAGGCTTATTCCAGAAATATGAGACTGTATACTACACTGTTCTACAATTTTTCAGAACGTGTCTGCTTCAGACATTAAATGTGCTAAATCTTACATACTTTAATGCAATGAATCAGAAAAGAAATGACAAAAGTGCCGGTTAGCTCATGTTTTTAATATATATGATGGTGTGTTATTCCACATGGTTTATATATATCATGGATTAGTAAATATTCCACGAGAAAAAACCTGTAAAGTGAATGAATCATAATGTGCAGACAGTGTTTTGAAGTAGATCTGAGACCAATATTCCTTTGGACTAAAACCTATTCTCTTGTTCATTCTAAGAATTTCACATTTTGACCCCAAACTTCTCCTGGAAACTTGAGCCAACGAACATTTAAGTAACTTTATCAGTAACACACATGCGGTAAAAATGTTATTAGTTTAATTCTGGAAGCTTTTTACTTGTGGACCAGTGCTATTGAGAAAACATAAACATAAGATAAGGGTTATTTAATGGATTTTTTGATTATTTTGCCAGTTTATTTGTATACTGTAAACCTCCCCACCAACAAAAAATGTAATTAAAATAAATTAATATTGCTCCTCTTTTATGAAGCCATTTCACTAAGGTCATTAATCAGGAATAGAAAAGAGGAAATGCTAACTGTACGCAGCAGGCATTGCTCATAAGGTCCTATTGCTAATGTAATGATGTTAGGGCCACAGATGTTCAGTGTGTACAGTAAGACATTTACTTTAAAGACTGATATCATGTATCAACTCCACATGTTCTTCCTCTTGCAGTCACTTAGTAGATATTATTTCCTGCCATAGATACTATTTCCTGCTAGAGAGGGCGAGAGAGAGAGAGAGAGAGAGCAGAATTAGTATTAAACCAAAAATATCTGTGACGGGAAGTACAAAGAGAAAGCACATAAAAGGGAGGGGAAGACCAAAGCAGTTTAGCTGACATATTTTTCTTTGTGTTGTTGTATCATTAATGACACAGTGATGGGAATAGTTAGAGTTTTGTCTGTTCCGTGATAAGATCGATTCTGATCCTTTTACACTTAAGTGTCTGCGTTTACTGTGTCCTGCACTTAACTGGAAACTTATGGAGTGTAAAACAGACACTACATTTTTATATTTTAGTATCAAATGATGATCATAATATGTGAACATGATTTCTAAAGTACCTTGATGTATTTCTCATTTTTAATTCTAATTAACTTTCTTTGTTTTGTTTTTCTTTTGACAAAAATAAGAAACCAATTGAGTATTATTATTATTATTATTATTATTATTATTATTATTATTATTATTATTATTATTATTATTATTATTATACTATGCAAACTTCACTATTGCAGTTATTTCTTTCATTAGTTTTAGTTATATTTGAGCTAAGTATAACTCTGGTGGTAATTCATCTAAGGATTACTAAGGTTATTATGTATATTTCCAGATTTTTATAGCAGGCATAAAAAGGAGTTTGATCACATCTCCACAAGTATTTTCCAAAGCAGGAACATATTAAATATCTAATTTTAGCATCCGCTCCTTTGCTGTGCATGTATTTTAATTCAAGGTTAGATTTTCAGTCCATTCAGTTTCAGATATGATGTTATGTTATGAGGTGTATACAGGTAAGCATATGTAATCATACTGTCTTCTATTAAATGTATGACCATATCACATGAATATTTTCTAATAACATTCAGTTTTGTTCATTTGAGACGAGCAGTACTGTGTGTTTCTACAGTCGTTTTTGACAGTAACCATCTAACAGACACCTTTATCAATTGTTAATGTGTTGTTGTTTTTTTATTTAATCCCCTCGAGAGTGAGAAAAAGCAAAAACTCCGCTTTCAATTTTCAACAATTGAAATACAGTAGAATGAGGTTGAATTCTTGGTGTAATGCCGAACAGACAAAGTGGTCATCAAAATAAACTGTGTATCTGTTCATTTTCTGTTGCTCGTGTAATTGGTTCATTCACTAATCATGTCAGCGCTGGTTCCAAATGCAGCATCTTATCTCATTATTTTTGGCTGCTACACTGGTCTGTACATGAATATGAAGCCATTTGCCAGAAAATGAGAAAGAGTGTGATACATGGTTAAGAACATGTAATGTCATTTTCATCCAAGAAAAAAAAAAAAAAAGAAAAAGAAATGAACATTATACATCATTATATGTATTCGAGGAGAGTCGTGAGACACTGCGTTGGCAGGAAGATGAGATGATAAAAAGCAAAGGTGAAGAATGGAGCCTATGAATCTTTAAAACGGTAATATGCAGCTCTCAGGAAGAAAAATGCCTCATAAAATGATTTAGCTTTTCCCAATTTATGGCCACATAGAACCTTTAAAATGAGGCAACAATGAGACTATGTTACCTTATTAAATAGTGTAAGATAGCAGGATCATTACAGCATAGCGGCTAATTACTAAACACAGATGGCGTTCCATGGATCCAATTTTTCCTCTGGTGGACTTTTATTTACTCAGCACTAAAAAGAGTGAGTTGGCTTTTTAATATTTTTTTTTTTTGAAGACATGTAGTTCATACTTTTTTTCCTCATAAATGTTTCTCATTTAATTGGTGGTAGTTAACCATACTCACCAGTGGCGGCAAGAGTGTCGAAAGTCTATTTAAGATACGAAGACAGGGGAGAATTACTGCTGCTTATGCACTCGCTTTTAATTATCTCTCATCTTACAGTCATGTCTTTTCTGTAGTCATTGTCTCTCTCTCTCTCTCTCTCTCTCTCTCTCTCTCTCTCTCTCTCTCATATGCTTCCTTCACACCCTTGCTATGTTGACTGTTAATTGGCTTGTCTGTCACCCCAAAAATACTCCTCTGCTACTTTTGTGAGTCATATAAATATCTCTTTAGCCTTATTTTATTTACCATATCCTTTCTTGTATTTCCAAATGCCTCAGTGGAGATATTATTTGACAAGAAATGACAGTGACACATGGAAAAAAACATGACATCTGAAATACTTTTATTCTAGTGTAGATAAAAAAGTAACCTATATTTTTTTTCTAACACCGTGTATTTCTCCTCCAATGTATTCTGTCATTTTTTTGTTCTTCATTTTCTTACTTTACATTTTACCCCCAAAAAATAGAAAATGTCATTAACTCATTTGTGGGACTGCTGCAATTAGCATTTTTTGGTGAGATTATAAATATATAAAGAAGTAAGTGCTAAATTAAGTTGAGATTATTCATTTTATTAAAGCATATACTGTACAATTTTGTGTGTGTGTGTGTGTTGCATATTTGCGACAGTAGGTGTTAAGGGGTCAAGCTGCACAGACAGAGAAACAGGTAGAAAATAGGAAAAATAAGAAGAATAGCTCTTTAATTTCAAGCGTGAAACTCATTCTGAATTTCAGTTCTGTCATGTCTGCACCAACAAAAGCTCTAATTACTTCCTGTAACCTGTGAAAGAATCTGATGGTGTGTTTATTAAGCCTCTTTATTTAGATTTCTTTAAGCTTGCTCTCTGCTTTTATTATTAGTGAAGGTGCATATGATGTGTCACCTCTGTCCTGTATGTGTTTTTGTTTTTTATGCAAACAGGACAATCTTGCAGACAAGAAAATGTTGTCTCCTCACCTGAAGGGGAACTGAGGCTCCACATGAACTAATTATCAGCTCTTCTAAAAAGTAATACTGTATAATTAGATAGAGGAGAACAAGCAGAACTGTAAAGTCAGCCTTTAAAATAGATCTGGAAAGTTTTACCAGGATTTAGAATATTCTGGCTTTAAGTGCATATAATACAATAATTTTGGATCTTCAATTCCCCATAACTCGTCATGCTTGGGATGCTCCTGTTTGTATATATTACCAAAAGTATTTGCTCACCTACCTTGACTCGCATATGAACTCGACATCCCGTTCTTAATCCTCGTGGTTTAATCTGATGTGGGTTCACCCTTTGCAGCTCTAATGGTACGGCCACACGTTTTGCCGTGAATACGCATTAACGTAACACTGGGCCACGAAAGCCAATCAGCATTGAGACGTCATGACGGATGACATGTGACACTTGGACTGACCCAGAAGGCGGCAAAAAGAAACACTGAGCCTGAGTCAGTCAAGAATTCCCTGTGTGCTTCTGCAGGATCAGGTGAATCCAAAAGCGACGTATCTGGGACATCCAGAGCAGGTACAGAGCAGCAATCGAGGTAATTTCAGCCATAGTTGAGTAGGGACTGACTTGGTGGGCCACATTTAGTTAATATATTGAAAATGAGCAGGTTTGTTACTGGCACGAAATTATCCAGCGTCCTGACTCAGGCCTTGTGCGTTCGGTGTGGCTGATCAAAAATTGTCCAGTGTCCAGACTTGGGTGTTTACGCGCTGCATCACAGGCATCCACGTGTAAATTCGTGCTCAGTGTGGCCGTACCATAACAGCTTCAATTCTTCTGGGAAGGTTTTCCACAGAGTTTAGGAGTGTGTTTATGGGTATTTTTTTGTATATTTTTCCACCCAGAAGCCTTTGTGAGATCCCCCACTGACATTGGACGGGAAGGCATGGCTCTCAGTTTGCACTCTAATTCATCCCAAATGTGTTCTATGGGGTTAAAGGTCATGATAAATCCATCAAGTCAAGTTCATCCACATAAAACTCTCTCATCCATGTCTTTGTGGAATTTACTTTATGCACTGATGCACAGTCATGTTGGAACAAGAAGGGGCCATCCCCAAACTGTTCCCACAAAACTTGGGAGCATGTCCAACGTCTCTTTGGTCAAAATCTCTTGGTGCTGAAGCAAGAAACATTGGTCCACGCAGCCTTTCCACTAATGAGGTTTAGCTTTGGTGCTGTGCCACGGCAAAATCCTCACCAACACACCAAACATTTCATTTAAAAAAAGATCATCATCACCATCGCATTAGACTTAAGTCCGTCCCTCCGTCCGTGTAATGTCATATTAAACTCTATGTATTACAAATGGGACGGGAATAAAGTATTTAGTATATTTCAAGGCAGGTGAGTGAATACTTGTGGCACTATAGTGTATTCTGTGATACTTCATAGCTTCATTGTGATACCATTTGACACATAGTTTTCTCCGTTTCTGTAATTCTTACATAAAGTGATCTTCATGTAAGAAAAAAATAAAAAAAAATTAGTCGCGTAGCTTTTTCCATGTGCCAGTTTTGATAACAGACAGGTAATAAACAGCCGAGCAAACTGCAAGTGTTTACATTATTGGACAGACGGCATGATTGAAGTACAGAATATCAAAAACCGCGTCTGTAATTTTTTCCATCTCTGTCTGTTTGATAGGGGGGCAAAAAAAAAACACATTTGACTTCAATCAAGATAATTCAGTCGCCTATTGGAAGGTGCTCGGCGGTATCAGTGACAGCCGGGCTGGTGGCTGGAGTAGCATGTGTAGAGGCTCTGTAATGGTTATATTTAGCTCCTTATCTCCCAGACGGCTCTGCGAGTACACCGTCGCCTGGTGTGACAGCCTATTCTGATGAAAACTGTTGAAACTGGGGACAGCTAATGCCATTCTGGTCCTGACAAATCTACAACCTCAATGAGATTTTGTTTAGACAGATTTTCCCCTATATTTCCTGCCCCTAACTGTGTAATCATTTTACTCTGCTCCAGCTTCACTTGGAGAATAACAAATACAGATTTCCCCACATTTTCAATTCCTGTGTGTTTTCTGCTCACTTGTTTGGTCTCTTTACCTCCTTTTATTCTTTCCTAGAGCTTGTTTCCCCTCAGTAATCTGTCTGGCAGAGTGAGTGTAGGAAAGAACGTTTGTGTTTTTGTGACAGTGTGTGATGTTCCTTCTGATCCCTCTGAATGTTTGAAGCTGCATTACATCAGACTCTCCATCCTGCCTCCAAAGCCCCTCTGTCATAGTGTATCTGTGTGTGATGAGGAAGAGGGGTAACAGAGGATTCTTCTATATTTCTTATATAAACATGAGAAAAACACGCACAGCAATTGTATACATACAGTATACTCGTAGGATGGCATATAGTCAGACAGGTACAAAAGCCATTCATTTATGCAAATACACTTAAATACAAGCATGAGGATTGTGCATGAGATGACATCAGTTTATTCTGGTGCTGCTTAAACACTGGGGCTTTCTCCTCTGCATTATAGATGAGGAAGCTGTGAACAGCATGTTTGCTTTCTAAATTAAGTTTTTCTCTCCTCTCTCTGCTGTTTTCTCTCTTGGGGAGCTCTTACACATTGGCTTTTTACACCTCAGGAGGAGCTAAAGCCTTCAGTTGTCAGTGGATGACATGTTTCAGTTTTTCCTCATGTTTGCACAGTTGTGCCCACATGTGTAGAGGCCTCAACCGGTGCTTGATGTGAGCAGTTCACGTTCACATAATTCACTTTTTCCCTCTGTGTGCAGATGTAGCCTTACCTGGATACTTAGTCTTTAAATACACAGTCACATTCAGAAAATAGTTAACTTGAAGTGATTTTTAGTGACCAGGAAACATCATGGCTGAATGTGAAACATGCAAACTCTTCTGTAATCATTTGGAAATTACAAATCCATCAATGCTGATACCTGACCTACTGAAGAAATCTTATTTGAACCTGTACCACTGCCAGATTTTTTTTTACTTGAATTAAGCACAAAAAAAAAAAAAAATCATCCAATGGTACAAGTGTAAAATTATTTCTGTTCTGTTGTATTTTGTTCTGTTCTGTCTTATTTTAAGTATATGATATTTTGACTAGAAATGTGTAAATACACTTGGTAAGATTTATATATTTGCAGTACAGTATCTAATGTTAGACATCTAAATAAAAACGACTAGAACAGCTTAAACACATTTTGAAATGTGCCTGTATACATTTTCAGTTCATAAAGGAGTCTTTCCCTGAGGTTATAAGATCTGGGTATGGACCTTTTTTTTCCACTTTGTTTCATTATAGACAAAATACAAACACATGCCAATGTAATTATTGTTCAACAATTCAATCACTATTAACTTACTGAACCATGTACTGCAAGAAACCAAATTCTATTCTATTCTATTCTGTTCTGTTCTGTTCTGTTCTGAGAATGCTCCATTATTCTGACTACATTTTCTAATTTTACCTTGTCTCATATGTCAAACGTTGACAGAGACAGGAAAACAAAATGAAAGCAAATTCTGTATAGGATTGCTGTTCTAAATTTCTGTTTTTGTCAGAAAAATTGATTATTGGCATTCTGCACGCTTCCTATCATACCAATGCACTGGTTCACCGTCTAAGAACTGGAACACGGTTCATATATTAACATGGTTTGACATCCAACAAATGGCAGAGATGTTGGACCGATTCTTATCCATAATTAAATAAAAGTTGTAAGATGTACGGCTGTGTATCTCTGAAATGGTAAATTAATCATGTTAGTACACTTACATGGTCAAGCTAAAACACACTTACTGGTAAGATTATCTTATTTTCTGCATTTACTGGAGATGTTTAGGATAAAGAAATGATCGTACACAGGATTAGTTAAATTCCTCTGGAGTCAAAATGCACTACAATATTTATCTTGCACAAATGCACAAATGTCATAAATTATTGAATCATCTATGGAGTTAATGTTGTATTTTTGTGTAGAATAAAAACAGGAAAAAAATGGAATAAACAAAACATGTAATATAGGCTCAGTTTTGATAATATTCAGACTGTAAATTTTAGTAAATGTTTAGTAAATAGTATGTGATTATTCATAATTTATTATTATTTTAATAGAATTTTAATGATGTACATTGCTGGTCCTGAGTACTAATTTAATTTCATATATATACATGTAATGATAAATACATTGAACCTTGATACATTAGTCAGTTCAGCTTGAAATTCTTTATCATTAAAATGTTTTAATTAGACTAATCACAAGGTTTCTATGGATTAATTTCGATTAATAATGATTAAATATATATATTATTAATCTGTATTAATTTTGTTTTCGTTTTATATGAGCAAATAAACTCAAGAAAGAAGACACCGACTTGGAACAACTGTTCTGTCTTAGTTTTCATCATATTTCACATATTTCCATCCAGAGGACCAATCTTTTATTTTTTATGAATTGGTTCTGCTGTCTGTCACTACCAAATAAACTGTCCATTTGTTCATGTGGGACGTTAACTCTACCTGGACAAACTGAACCAAATACATTGACAGACACATTCAGAATCGGTCTGCGTTCTAATTTTTAATCATACCACTCATGATCATAGATTAATAAGCGTTAATGTACTAATTTTGACAGCTCTAATTTAATGTAAAACTAGTATAGGTAGATGGTTCCATCTATTGCATGGGTCTCAAACTCCTTTTCTTTTCTTATAGGGGCCACATTCAGCCTGATTTGATCTCCAATCAGCTGGATCAGTAAAATAGTATCTATAAACAAGGACAATTTAAAATTTTTATCTTTGTTTTAGTGCAAGCAACCCATTCAATTATGAAAATGACTTTTTTAAACTATCCAAACAAAAAAGATGCAAATAACCTAAAAAAAAAAAAAAATTCTTAAGAAAAGTAAGTGAATTTATTTATTTATTTATTTTTACAATATTCTGCTTCAACTTATTATCTATACATGTGCATTATGGATCAGATCTACAAAGACACTAAACTCACAGTAATAAAAGCAGAAAAGTTTAAAATTGGGCTTAATTTTTTTGAGACATTTCAGGTTGTTCATATTTTATTGTTACAGGACAGTTTGTAAATGTCAATTTGTTTTTATTTTTTGTAGTAAAGGCAAAAATTTGAAGTTGCTATTACAGTATTTATAGGCATAATCTATCAATGTGAAAATAAAATACAGTCATTATTTTTTGTAGATTATTATACTATTACTTCACTTTAGATTATATTGGTCTGTACGTGCAACCTCCACAGCCTTGATAGTGGAGGTCTTTACACGCAAATTTGGCCCCTGGGCCACATGTCTACTGGCTTTAGTGTGTGTGTGACTGTTCCTATGCCAGACTGATACTGAGGTGTGGGTGGACAGATCAGGAGGTGTAACAGCTTTGTGTAACCTTTAGCCTAGCCTGGCACTGCTGTCTTTTCTGTTCCTCTCAGGCTTAATTTCCTTTGGTTTACTCTTTGACAGTACTGGGTTGGAGGCCATTTTCTCATAAAGTGGAAGCCAGTGGCAAGACGAACGAGTTGTTAGGTAGTCAGTCGGTGCGAGTCATGCGTGCACACAGTGGCGTTGTTAAGAATATAGTATATGTAGGAATCACATGTACAAGCATCGCCGCCTGGGTGACTTAAGTGGAAGAAATTGTTCTGGGGGATTTTATCATGCTGAGCTGTTGATATCAAACGTAGATCACTCACTCCTTCACACCACAAACAGACACATAAGATTACAAGATGGTCAGATGTATCGAGTATTATTATGGTGTGTGATGTCTCTGTCTGGGAAGACACTCTCCAGGTCTGGACAGCCTATTCCCATGTCACGCACCCTGACTACCCTGAATGTCAAGGAGAAAAGACGTATCATTCTCCCATCCCATCTCTTTGTCTGCCTCCTCCACTCTCATTCCCTTGTTCGGGCTGTCTGTCAATCTGGACCGCAGAGGGAAGATAGCCAGAGGTCAGACCTCCCTCCTGCACCACTCTGTTCCTCTCCAACTTTCTGTCCATCCTGCCCAGTGGGACCGAGGGTCACCGGCTGACATTTATCTCCATGGATATCGAGTATGTCTTCAGACTGGGAAATGGCTTTTGTCCGATTATTTGTCTGTGTGTGTGTGTGTGTGTGTGTGTGTGTGTGTGTGTGTTTATGTGTGTGTATTCCTATCTTTATAGGGACATTTATATGTTTAGACAGTCACACCATGGGGACCAAATTTTCAGGTCCCCACAAGGGTTAAATATAAATGTAGGTCCCCACTAGTAAGATAGAAATGATGTGGCACTATAAATATATTAATTTGTTTTTCCTGGAAGTCCCCATAAAGCATGGAGGAAACTGGTTCAAAGCAAAACGTGTATTTTTCAAAGGTTTGAAGATGTTTCCTTTTTCCTTTTTTATTTTTCAATTAATTACTTTTTAAACAAATAATTACATGACATTAAACACATTTTATTTGTTAATCACTTTACATTTGGAATCAAATCTCAAAGTGCACAATGAAAGATAAAATAAAAAAGATAAAATGAATACTAAAAATCAACAGATTAAAATCAAACAGTAAAAGCTTTTCTAAAAAGGAAGTTTTTCAGTTATTTTTTTAAAAGCATCTCTGTCTGTAGAACTCTGAGGCGGCAGCCTCAAAGCCTCTTGTGTTCAGTGATGAAAACAACTGGAATTTGTTT
The DNA here is from genome assembly GCA_020466265.1 of Siphamia tubifer. Taxonomy (NCBI): domain Eukaryota; kingdom Metazoa; phylum Chordata; class Actinopteri; order Kurtiformes; family Apogonidae; genus Siphamia; species Siphamia tubifer. The sequence continues at coordinate 36,433,536 of CM035795.1, read as the reverse complement.
GCATTTTTATTCACTTTATTTCTTACCAGTTGTCATGATCAATCCCTTCGTGTTAGTTTTCAGAGCAGTGTGACTCATTACTCCTCCTAGTGGTCACATATACACAAAGAAATGTCAACCCATGTTTGTGAATAAAGTCAGTTTATGTAGTACATATATAACACACTGGGGCACCAACAGAAACATTGACTAGTCGATTCCTGTAGTCGACTTCAATTTGGAGGAGTCGACAAGTCACATGTTATTCTTTTTCTCCCTTGGCGTGTAAACACAGACCAGTCAGATCTAAACCAGAGGACACATGGCTGCTGCGGGTAAAACTGTGGGCCTGACAAAACAAAAGACACTGACAGACGCACATCGCACGTGTGGAAATACTTCACTTTACATGAAAAAAAAAAAATGGCACGGCCATCTAAAGAGGCATCCGCTAGCTAACCTGAGTGACATGAGCAGCAGTGCAAACAATGCACATTAAGACAACGCACTCTTTTTTTTTTTTCCAAACATGATGTGGACAGTGTGGTGTGCATCTTGGCGGCCGCTGCCTTAAACTTTTTGTACTTAATATAAAAAGTGAGGATGTGTGATGTGTTCACCCTACTGATGTTGTGCAGTTACGTTTCAAAGAAAACTCAACAAAACGTGTCTTGTTTGGGTTAAAATGTTGATGCTTGTGTCTTGTCAGTGGACATTGTTACGTTGCAGTGAACTTCAATACAAGTTGCTCATTGCTGGACAGACGTGTGTCCGTGTTGTTCCTCCACTGACAGTGAGATGATGTCATCACGACCCGTCGCCTCGACTTCAACTTTATTGACGGATAACTCAACTTGAAAAGAACTGAAGTCGTTAATGACCTATAACACACATATATAATACATTATAATGCCATATTTCTTCATTGTAAACACTACTGTAAGTTTTTTTTTTATCCATTTTAGATATTTTTTTTAATATAATGTTTTGACTTAGAAATATTACATAAAGCTCAAGGTGAACTTGAATTTAGTTTTTTCAGTCAGTCAACCTTCAACCCTCAGTCAGACAGAAACAAAACACATTTTGTGTCTCTCAGTCTGTTTGATTGTTTGGAATAAATGCATCCTTTTGAATGTTGTCACCTGTCATAACTCCAATAGTAATTTTCACAGATTATTTAGCAAGATGATAGAGCAGCCATTAATGGAAGACGCCTTATGCCCATTAAAATATCTTTTGACTATTTGCTAACAAATTGAAGTTTTGAAGACTTAAAGGAAGTCACTAAAGAGGAATTTTATTTTGGGTCATAATAGAAACCAATTCACTATTATAGCTTATAGCATTAAGCCTTGTTTTGTTAGTGTTTTGTGCGAAAGTGTCATTGTCACAAACCAATGCTCAAGGGCAGCAACGGACAAAGGGACAAACAGAATCCAGTTATAGGTATTTTATTCATATGTGAGTGAAAAATGCATTCGCTGCATCTTGTCTCATTGTTTTGATGTCTCCTTCTTGCAACAATGACTACAGCCATGTGTGCACAATTACGCATGAAAAAAAGTTTGTACCCCCCTTTGATACGTATTAAATATCAACGTGGTTTCTATTAGTAAAATTGCTTTCAGGTTTGATAAATCACTTTTTGTGTGCTAAATTAATATATTTCCATGTTCTTCTCCCAGTACACACACAATTGTGTATAAAGTGAATATATTTTATATTCAAACATAGGAACTGGATGCAGACACTATTTTGTGCCTTTGAAAGACGTATAAGTATAATAGATTGTTGTATATTCCTGCCCTGTGTGTAATGAGTCTATATAATATATGGGCTTCACTTTCTGAAATGAGTGACAAAAACATTGAAGTTTCTCATCATATTCAAATTTTTTTAGATGTGCCCAGGGCAGAATATTTCAAATGTATTAAAAAAAAAAAAAAAAAAAAAAGAGGGAGAAGTCGAGAAAGTGCAATGGGGTACTTTTTGGCTTAAAAAGAATCTGATAGTCATCTCAGCAGGAGTGAGGTTGAGTGTTAGTGAAGCTGAAGTGAGTAGATGGTGTAGCCCTCAGTGGAAGGGTCTGCAAAACACTGCACATATCAAATGTAGACACTGTCTCCAGATGTTGCTCATTAGCAGCTGGGCACAGAGCGTCACGCAGCAGGGGGTCAATGAACACCCCCCCCCACACACACACACCCACCCTGCCCCCAGCTGCATTTTCACTGTTGAAGAGCCCCTCAGGGTCTGGCATCAAACTGATTATAAATGAGGCCCTTTGAAGCAGTCTTTTAAAGTTGGATAGTGGGCTTGTGCCATAAGTGATAGTGATATGTACTCACAATTGACACTTCAGTAGTTACAACCACACAAACTGTTCAGCAGAGTATCCCCACATATGATTTATGAAAACTGCCATGAAAGCACATCATGAATATGCAAACTACAGTTACACGAACAAACCCTCTGTATGCCCTCTAGTTCATGAGCAGACGTGTTGTTCAGTTGCATTGTTCCTATGAAGAGTCAGATATATTAGTGATGCACGGGCTGACCCAAAGTGAGCAGGCGCCTGCAGTCACCCGCGGTCATCCACAGTTGTGGGATATTGAAAAATATTTTTAATGATATTGGGGTTGCGGTCGGTCGGGTCGTTTTTTGTTTGAGATAAACATTTAAAATAACTTGGTAAATCATTGTAATTTAAATATTAGGTACAATTTTCTATTATTATATTATTACACTTTATTAACTGAATTTCCGTGAAGTATTCTACGGTATGGAGGGAGCAAGACAGAAGATAAAGTTGGAGAAACATACAAAGAAAACAGTAAGGTTTGGAACACATTCGCAAAGATTATTGAACATGATGAGCTGCTCCTTTTCCGTGAAAACCATGTTCAGTGGTTCTTTGGGTGTTACAGGTTGTCGAACCCTGGTTTAGATGCTGCACGTTGATAACTTTTGAATGATGAAGCAGGACAAAAATATTTTCTCAACAAGCAATGACATCAGATTTTAACACGGAAATAAATGCAGGTATGTGAGTAAGGTCATGTGATATTCAGAAAGACCATTGATTACTTTTTTAAAATGGGGGTCGAGAAGCAGGTCGGGTGCATCCTTTTCAAATATATTTCCGAGTTTTGGGCAGGCAAGATAAAAAAAAGTTGTGGGTCTTTTATACATGGACCCACGCATCACTGATATACATTTATTTTATTTATTTTTTGTTTCATTCTAGTTCCTTTAGCTACCTGAATGTTTTCACTGTGAAAATGTCCTAGCCTGCATGAAACACCAACAACCTGAGCTCCAAGAATATCCTGAAAATGACACATTTTGACGAAAACACATATTTTACGAAGCATTTTCTTTTCAGGGATTTATCACAGTATGCTTCATCATATGTATATATTCCACCAAAACAATTTATCTCCTGGCACAATGTTCCAAATCCACAAATCCACCCAAGAACTAACCAAACAACCCTGATAACTTTTACCCTTATCCTAAAACAATAGTGGAGGGTTCCAGTCCCATATGCTATCTACAGTAGCGACACAGTGATAACCAAGTGTGGAGGTCTAGCTATACAAGATTAAGGTTCGCCTACATGACTGGGATGGGACTTTCTGTTTTTTAATTGCTGTATAATCCACTAAAATGGAAAAAGCTACCAAAAAACCGACACTGACATTTACCAGAAAAAGTGCTATCAGCTATTTTCCAGACCAAACACCATTATACACCCTTATTACCAAATGATTAAAGACACATGCATCAGTTGTGAATGTACAGTGTTTGGACTTTACATGCTACAACAGCCTTTTTTTTTCATATCGTTTTATTAACATGTGTGGTTCCATAAATGAAATGGTAAAACTTAACATCCTAATTAAAAATAAACATCAATATATTAGCACAAATTAATTACTTGCAACATTTTGAGTTTTATCACTGGATATTTAATTGGGGAAATTCATGATATAGATTGGTTTTTTTTATCAGTGTGTTTCTCTGTTTTTATCTTTGATTGCCATCGCTGTCCTTCATCCATCCTTGTGTCTCAGTGTGAAAATGTGCTCAGTAATGTGGGCCAGAGTCTGTCCACATTGTGTTAACACAAAGACAGCCCATTCTTTCAGAGGTTACCTGCTGTGGTGCTCTCAGACCAGCAGATGGTAAAGCTACACATCTACAGCCGATATTGCATTTAACTGCAACAGCACACACAAATATCTCACAGTTTCTGCCATTTTTTTTTTTTTTTTTTTTCCTCTGGGGTTGTATTATGAGCTGATTGAGATTCTGTACCGTGCACCGCTCTGCGCTCATTGCTTTTATCAGTGAACTTTTATCTCCCCCACCGCCACAGCCACAGCCTCCGTCCTCCATCCTCTCGCCCTGACCCGACAGTCAGATATCACAGCCTGCCCCTGAGCCCTGCAAGCCACCGGGGTGGCCAGCTGCTCACGCCTGCTCCCTAACACCTCCACCGTCATCAAATAAGACATGTACAGAGATGAATTATAGACAACAGTATGACAAAAGCTGAACATGTTGGCTATACTGTAGTGTGCAGAAGAAGATGCATAAAGCAGAGATTGTCAAGGCTTTCTTTACACGTCAGATAGAATGGGTTTATCAGTGAACAGCTCATGTCTGAGGGGCATTTAATTAAATCTAGCTAATTTTCTCCCATACCCTCCTCCCCACCTTCTACACCTCTCAATCTCTTATCTCTCTTGTACTCGTTCACAATAAGATACACTACAATTCTTTTTGGTAATTTTACACCTTTAAAGGCTAACCCCTACAGCTTGTTAGAAGTGTGAGTGGAGCAGAGGGTGACTCTGTGCATAAACAGTTCCTCTTCCTATCATGTGTAAATGTGGCAGCTGCATAAAGGTGGACGATTTAAAGACTGCCGGGTTGTGTAAAAGAGACTGATATGTAAAGCAGGTCACGTCGACAAGGACGTATACGTGTCAGTGTGCACATGTGCATGGATGTGTGTGTCTGTGTGTGTTTGAATATCTGCTGACATAGGTGCTGTGCCCTCCAGCGGTTCTCTTTGCTTACCCAACTCTTATTAAAGCAGTAAATATGGCCGGAACATAAATTTGACGTCATGATTTAATTCCACTCTCTCTTCCTCTATGTCTCCTGTTTCTCTTGGTCTCTTCACCGTCCTTCCTCCCTCTCCTTTCCCTCTCTCTCTCTTTCACACACACACACACACACATACATTTCTATGTTTGTGTGCTCTTACCTCATGCTCATTAATATGGCGTTAATGCTGCCTTCTAATTACAAGAAGCCAAGAATTGCTGGGGGGCAAAAGTTTTGATGCATTCTGTTTCAGGGTGCTACTTGCGCTTTTGAAATATGGCCACCTTTCCATTCCTCATCAATCTAGTTTAGAGGGTATGATATATTGTAGACCATTTCAGGTTTTATGAGTGTGTGTAATTGGTGTTTTATGTAGATGTTCTTGGGATGTTAAAGATCCAAACATGCTCCAGGTGTTACTATACCCTCTGCTCTCCATCTTAAAAGCACATTGGGATGCTGCAATTCAAAATGAAATACCAGGAAACGCATTTAGTAGATAACACCACGTACGCAGGCGTGTGCTGCATAATTAAGTACGGGTTACTAGCTTGTTGGCTCCTTTGCTAAAGATGAAGCCATAGTCTATAAAAAAAAAAACTGGCAGATTTGTTGGGGAGATAATTAATTCCCTCTTTAATTTGGAATTTGGCACTTTTATCTAGGATGGGATTTAACTACATCATGTAACTTGATGGTGTTTTTATTCATACGGCCATGAATTTAAAGGACAAGTTTTAATTCAAGTGGATATAGTTATTTATTTTATTTTGATTTCATGCAAAAGAAACATTCATCAGCCTCATAGGACAAGATAGTACTGTACATCAGACGTCATGGAGCAACGTCTAATGACACACATGCACACAAACTTAAGAATATCTAATTTACATATAACATGGGAAAAATATCATATGGTTTTGAGGTAGAATCACACTTTTATCACATATTTTACAATAAAGTATGTTCTCTTTTTGTTTTCTCTTGTCTCTGGAGGCTCAGGCTGTGTGTGACGGCTTATGGTTGTTAATATCTAATATCTCTGCAGTTTTGCATCATCTTGAAGTGAAATCAGTAGAATATTTTCACAATATTCAGATGAAGTTCAAAAAGATGTTAGTTCAACTGCAGTGTTCCTATTGTTGTGGTCCCTTTTACCTTATTGGATGTATTGCATGTTTCAGTTCAACCCAATCTGATATCAGTAAAATAATATTATCATTCATTAAAAAAAAAGACATATCTTAATTTGTCATGCATCAAAGGGTTAAATCTGTTTCTAAATATGCACCTATTTGAACTGATTTTTAATACAAGTGTGTGATTTTTATTAGTTTTTATCTTCTGGTTGCATTTTTAGTCACTTTTGTCCTATTATTTTGTATTTGTTTTAATCAGTTTTAGTATCTTATCTTCTGTATTCTGTCTTTTATGGTATGTTGTATTTTTTTAAATTTTTTTTTTACTTTTGTCCTTGTACAGCACTTTGAACACTTTGCATTGTCGTACATGTGCTGTATAAATAAACTGGACCTTGACCTACTGTATTCATCTGCAAGAAAAGGTGTTTCCTGATAACAGCTTTATTTCTCACCTCACACAATCCAATTTCTGCAAAGCCAGGGAAGCGAATAAAGCGTAGATGTTGTTAATGTTAATATATAATATGTAAATTCATGCAAACAAGTGGTTTTGCAAAAACAAACCCTCTAAATAAATTCTTTTGAAGACTTCATGAGAATCCACTTTGTTTCCGACAAGTATTTACTCCTACATTTACGAGGCCATTAAAAACAGATCAAGTCACGGAACCGTCATGAGTAATATCGTCCTCTTAATTTACCAGACATTATGGCACTTTTTTTATTAGTGGAGATGGTGCAAGAGGAGGAAAGTCATAGGTCTGTGGTGAATAGGCTACATATGGGAGGGGGATGGAGAGGAGAGGTGACACACTTTTTATAGGTCATGCATAGAAATACACTGAATGTCAATCTTAGTGTGTTATTGGGGGACATAACAAGATGTATTATGTCTGTGAAAGTTTTCCAATTTTTTTTATTATGTAGAAAATCAAGGTCAGTGAAGTTGCAATTTTGGTTCTTTACCCATAAGAGGGAAAAACTATATGTAAAGACAAACAAATATATTTAAAAAAAAATACAAGGAAAACACACTTGTGTTGTGGAACATTACATAAGTGTTTATCCAGATACCTGTCAACATACTCATGATACGTTTGAACATCATGCCTTACATTAGTACCATTACTTCATGGTACTTAACAAAGTAGGTACACTCACTGTTCATTCAGAGGTGTATGGGATAAAATATGTGAATTTGAATCAGGAAACGTGAATCTAAATTCTATAACTTGAAATTGCACTTCTTTCTCCATTTCCTTCACAACTACTGTATTACATGCTCAAGAAACATATAAAGTGCTGATTTGACCGAAGATGAGTCCTGTGTGTCTACACTGGATTACTCTTCCTCAACTACCTGGATGTCTGTCACAGTAAATTGAATTTGAATTCAAAAGTGAAAATGTGAAATATATATACAGTTGAATTTTCAGTGAGGATAAAACACAGCTTCAGAGAAACTCAATTCAATTTCAATGCAATTCAGATTCAGTTTTCATGATTCAAATTCAGTTTCTAGTAGCACATATTTCAGTCCATAGATGTAAACCTTGAAGACTGCAGACCACATGTAACCTGAGATTGTTGCCTCATTGTAATTTTTGCTGTCACTGTCTTGTATTGCGTGTGGAAATGTCCAAAAATAGTCAATTACCCAATAAAAGGTTACGTTTACATTGAGTCCTGATAGAAATTTACTTTAATGTCGAAAATATTTAACAACATGACCATTGTGCACACGAGTTGAAAACCTTTATGGACTCTTACATATGGAGACAACTTGCTTTAATTAATATCTTGTTTATTTTCTATTTTTTACTTTCTATTTCTTGAGTAAGATCCACAAGTAAGAAATGAACACATACACAGATACACTCATTGTTCCTTTCGTGCATACATGAATAGCTCTGAAAGAGGCTGAAGGAGGCTTCTCAGAGCTGTGAAGGATCCATTTGGGGGAAATGCAGGGTACAAATGGGATGGAATAGTACAAAAGAAAGCACTCTCCTCAACCCTCCCTCCATCTCCTTAGTCTGAATCAGAAACACTGAAAGAGTACATTAGTAAGAATATGAAAGGATGAGAGGGTAAAAGCCAAACACCCATAGCTTCTGAAAAGGACATAGGTTTAATCACTCTTCTTATCGAAGAGTGATTATATTTCTTGTCAGTTGTTCTGTTACATGATTCTGTAAAACATAAACAAGCATGGTGTGGAGTGACTTCCTCTAATTAATTCCTCTCTGTCCTGTTTTCCTATGTTACAGTAAATATTACCTTTTATCTCTCCTCTTTTTCTCCCACCTTTAATTTTTGTCTCCTTTTTCTCCCGTTATCTTCTATCTTTATCTTGTCCTCTAGTTACCTAGGTAACAGTTTGTGACCACCTTTCCTTCAATATAAGACTGTGATACAAACACAGCGGGAGTTAACATTAATTTGAATATTAATTGAAATAAAATATGATTTTTTGTGCAAACCCCTTATGAATTTCATAGATTAATCAATGACTGTCAGTCTTTCTTATTTTTTCCAACAACTTCTGCCATGCTGATAGTTTTCTTTTGACCCTTTGTTGCATAATTTTGCATTTTCATTGACATCAGACCTTCTTGTTTACTTCAGCCTAATGCATTCTTTCCATTTCCATTTCAATATATACAGTATTTTTTGGTTCTGTAAGCCTAGCTACTTAATTGGATGATGTTTTAGCAGAAAGACTATAGATCCGCAGCATTGAACCAGGCTTGATCTGTTGGTTCATGGATTTCCTGACAGACCGATCACAACATGTGAGTCAATAGTGTCGTGTCTGACACTTTATTCTTCCACTAGAGCTCCAGAGGTGTGTGCTGTCAACTATTTTATTTATTTTTAGTGATGATTGGCATTTTTAAATCAGATTAATAATAGGGTTGGTTTGGATTAATCATGATTAAATATTCATGTTTTAATTTACATTATTTGTGTTTTATTTTCAATGACCCTGTTAACATATGCTTTCATGTTGTATTGGAAATTGGAAGTGCTTTGGTGAAAAGAAAAGTCTGTTGAACACTTTATGTTGGTTGACTATTCTGTTTTTTTGTTGTTTTTTTGTACTCAAATTTCCCGCAAATTGCACTAAGAAACACAAAAAATGCATAAAAGAAAAAAATTACAAAACATTCTGAAATCCACTAAAATTCACAAAAAAATAACAAAAGAGGAATGAAAAATCCAATAATACAAATAATTTATTATTATTATTATTATTATTATTATTATTATTATTATTTACTATTGGCATGCCAGGTGAATAGATTTGGTATTTAAGATAGGTTTAAATAATTACAAATACAGACAAGCGATAGAGAGAGGGAAAGAGAGAGAGAGAGAAGGACTCAGTGCCTGTACTTCCCCCAGTATTCTAGCTCCTGGGGCAGCTTAGACTGAACTGTGACTTCAGTCTGTTTTTAACTAATCTGACCATAGTCTTTCTTAAGCAGGAACATTTTTAACCTAATTTTAAATGTAGAGACTGTGTTTGCCTCTTTAATATTAAATGGAAGCTGATTCCATAAGACAGTAACCATGGTAACTAAAGGCTGTAGATCATACTGTACTTTTACAGACCATGGGAACTTTTAGTAGACTTGCGTTCTAAGAACGAAGGGTTCTATTGGGCTGATAAGGAACCAGATCATCTTTAAGATACAAGGGGCCCATACCATTAATGGTTTTATATGTAAGGAAGAGGATTTTAAATTTAATTCTAAACTCAACTGGAAGCTTGTGAAGGGTTTGGTGCACAGGGTACAAAAAATATGATTATATGTATGCAATTAACATGTTTAATCCTTTGACAGTTTCAACAAAATAACTTGAAACATGTAATTTGATAAACATTTTTAAGCAGAATAATGATGATGATTGATTAATCAATGTTAGTGCATTCCTTTTTACACCCCTATTTATTTTACATACTAATGAGTGCTGGAGCTGGCAGTTGACATTATTTAACACTATAGTAAATACCTTGGCAATGTCATTGGTAACAAACTGTCCTTTGAAGCTAATTGTCATGAAGGGTGGTGAAGGATGGACTTACATGCACAATGCTGACAGGAAAATGGATTAATTAACTGAACAAACACATAAAATAAGAAACTAATATAAACCTGGGGAGTCATGAAAGTCTGTAGTGGAGAAGTATAGAGAGGGTGCAAGACAATGATCCTGAGACAAGAGCTTCCTATAGAGCTGATTATAGCTGTATACCTATAGCGCACAACAGGTGGGAAAGATTGAGGGGGTGGGGGGGTGGGGGGGGTGGGGGGCAGAGGAAAACAGAGCAGATTGTGACACTAATATGGATGCTGTTTTTTTTGTTTGTTTTTTTTTTTTTTTTACTTTTAATATCAACAGGCTTTTTAGGAAGAATTTTTATTCTTGTTTTGTTGACTCAGTTTTAACTTTTTCTTTTATCTGCTGGTTTAGTTTACTCAACATCAAAAATATAAACAGACTCCAGGGCATTGTAAAGGTGTGCGGCAGAAATGCAGCAGTGACCTTATGTGACCTTACACATCTGAGTGACGGATCGGAGGCGGGGCTAAACGGTTGTCTTTCAAATCCCTCTGTATACAATAGGATGGTACTACAACCAATCAGAGTAATCATTAGGATGATGTAGTTAGACACCAGAAAGTTCACGGAGGAGTTTGGAGAAAGTTAGGAATGACTAAACAAAATTGTCGATTATGGAGCTTATCGACTGTTATCACTTCTGTAAAAAAGAATTTAAAAGTTGCTGACAGTGACGTGTTTTACTGCAGAAAATAATATTAAATTGTGAAAATATTTACATTTCCAAACTATTTTGTAACAATTAAATGTGAATAACCTGAAATGTCTGAAGAAAATTAGACACAATTGGAACCATTTTCTGTTTCTGTTACTAAGAATTTAGTATCTTTGTAGAACTGACATGGATTAATGATAAATTGAGGCATATTGTTAAACATGCCCTTATTTCCCTTATGAAATGTAACTTTTTTTGCATTTGGATAATTTATAAAAAAGTACTTTCATAATTTAATGGGGTTTTTTTTGTTATCATTTATAGGTTATTATGTTTTCATGTTACTGGTCCGGCCCATTGGAGATCAAATCAGGCTGAATGTGTCCCCTGACAAAAATGAGTTTGAGACCCTTGAGCTAAACATTTGAAGCTCCTGCATTCATAGAACAGTTGTGGGTTGAATATGAAAAAGCAATTTCTCTACAGATACCCACAATACTGAGTCAGTAGCATGAATTCTACAGGAGGGATGAGTCAAAGTCCCAGTGGAGTGTGGTTTGAAGCTTGTAGAAGGATACTCGCTGTGTTTGATTCCAGTCCACACTGTGCCACCCAGTATCAACAAAGCTCTTTACTATTATTCTGAAATTTCACAACAACAGAATAAAGTTGCTTCACTAACTGAGCTAAAAGAAGAAATACAGTGTATATATATATATATATATATATATATATATATATATATATATATATATATATATATATATATATATATATATATATATATATATATATATATATATATATATATATATATATATATATATATATATATATGTATGACAACATACATCGCCTACAACATACAACAAATAGTACACAAGTACACTGCTCTACAAGTCAAATGCTTTCAGAATAAAACTAATTAAATTTTACCACATATGTGTTACTGACAAAGAAAACTCAAGTCTTAAATGCTGTTTGGCTCAAGTTTCCAAGAAGAGCCTGGGGTCAAACTGTGAAATTATTAGAATCAACAAGAGAACAGGTTTTCATCCAAAGGAATATTGGTCTCAGATCTACTTCTGTTTACAAATCCATTGTATACATGTACATAAAGCACCATATATGTGGAATAACACTTCACCATATATATTAAAAACGAGCTAACCAGCACTTTTGTCTATTTTTTTTTTTCAGTTTCATTGTATAAAATATGCAAGATTTAGCACATTTAATGTCTGAGGCAGATACTTTCTAAAAAAATGTAGAGCAATGTTAGAGGGCATGAATTTCCACAACCTCTATTGAGGAGGTGTGAAATTTATTGATGAACATCTGATGTTAAAAGTAAAAGTGCAGGCTTCTTCTAGTAACATTAATGTTCCAACTATACATCAGGACATGACACCTGTAATTCCAAGTTGTTTTTCTTCCCAGCTATTAACATATGTGTGAATTGCACATGACATATCTTTGCTTTCTCTACATCTTTAATCACAGACATCCACCTTTTTATATTGGTCCCCACTGAGTCAACTTCCAGTAAGAACATATGGGTGTAACAGTGGGACCAGAGACACATTTTGATTCCATTAAAGACCCTCCTGAGACTGGGAATTATAGTAAAGACCTTTCATGAGAGGAACCTTACTATCATTAAACACCTGGAAGCAATTAAATCCACACTAAACACAGTCTAATGCACCTTGTGTACACCGTTCTGTGTACTTGATTTGAATGTATAGTAATCTCACACGTGGTATTTTAAATAGTGAATGTGCAATTCATTTGCAGGGACATTTCTATTTAGATGTACAATAACTATTATCTATTTATCTACCTCATTTTAGTTGTTGTAGGTATATCAGTATTTATTTAATCTGTTTTTAACCCTTTTGGTGCATAGTGATCACTATAGTGGACAGTTATTCTACAGTTGTTCTCTTCTATATTCATGATTTAGTTATTTTAGTTCCATATCAGTCAGTTCATATCATTACTGTAAGCGGTCTGTTCTTAACACCTGATCTACACTAACATGTTTACATGTAAATCAATTGTTTGTTGTTATTAGACTGTAATTAAGACTTCTTAAACAAAAACTGCATTAAGATTGTTTTATTTCATAGTGTTCTGATATTGCATTTTAAATACATTTGTGTAACTCCATAAAAAAAATAGGTTCATGATAAAGATTTCAATTACATTACTTTTTTTCGGAATAAAAACACTTCGAAAAAAACCTTGCCTAAGATTCTTATAATTCAGTTGAGCTTAATTTTATTTCGAGCACACACTTGGAAAGGAGTGTGAAGAAGTACAATTTATAAGCTCCAACCCCCTTTTACAAACTCAAATCCAATAGATTCTGCATTCTATGATTTAACACACGGTTTTTTGTCTTTTTATCATTAACACAAAGCATCCATAATAATTTATATACACATTATTTTGTAAGTCACCTCATACAATCTGATTTGTGTGATCAACTATAAGTATATTTATATTCACTTTAAATTAACCACAAATACAATATTTAATAGATATCAGAGGTGGAAAATAACTTCTGTAAGTAAAACTACTTTGTTACTGTACTCACAATTTTGACTTTTTATCTCACAATTTTTACATTTTACATCATGCATTTTTTAATCTCATATTTCTAACTTTTAAAAAAAAAAATCTCATGATGACTTTTTATCTTAATTGTGACTTCTTTTTTTTTCCTGATACAGTCGTGATCAAACACATTTTCAACAAAGTAACTCCCTTTTAAAGGGTTTAATTTTGATACTTTTGAAATGTATCACATTTTTCCTGGTTAAATGAGTATTATTGGATTAATGGGAAAAAAAGTTTTACTTTTTACTTTTGTACTTTATTACAATTGAGAAATTGTACTTTAAGTGGACAAGTTGAATCAGTGCTTCTACTTTTACCAGAGTATTTTTTCATATAAGTACTGTACTTCTACTTAAGTACAGAATGTGTGTACTTTTAACACCTCTGATAGATATAACATTTAACCTCTTAATCACTATAGACTATATTAATTTATTGCAATAAATTCTTTTATGTGTTCTTCTACATCAGGTGTGCACAATCCTGGTCCTCGACAGCTACTATCCTACATCTTTCAGATGTACCAACACACCTGATGGTCATTATCATTCGTCTGCAGATCTTGATGAGGGGCGTATTATTTGTATCAGGTGTGTTGGAAGGAGGATCCATCTAAAACATGCAGGATAGTAGCTCTCAAGGACCAGGATTGATCACCCCTGTTCTACATTATAAGAACATTTTCACTTATTCATAATTCAGGCATCAAAGGGTTAATGATGTTGCCTGTGCATTGATTAATTTCTGCAGTACATCTACACTGTTTTGTGTAAACTGACAATAAACTATATATATATGTCCATCTACTAACTCACTGCTGTTGACCACAGACAACACACTGATGCTACAGGTCTGTTTCTTACTTTGTATTTGAATGTTACTCAACAAACAGTTGCACAGATATGCAGGTTCAGCCAGAGCCATTTGTTTGCTCTCATGCCACTCGGTGTATTTGCTTGTGTGTGTGTGTGTTTGCTTGTGTGTGCGTGTGCATATATGAACATGACAGGACTGTAGTGTGTGCTAGCTGAGCCCTGTCACCCGCTCCCACAGTGAGGTGAAATGCTTTTCACCGCTCGCTGCCTTTCTTTTCCACGCTCCTTAGGCTACATGAGCATCCAGGTGGGACAGCAGGCACAGAATATTGAAACCCCAAAGCTTTGTGTGTATGTGTGTGTGTGTGTATGTATACACATCTGTTGTCTGCCGTGTAATATGTGTGTGTGTAGCTTCATGATTTCCTCCCAGCAGAGTGTATTCAAAAGCTGAGACGTCGCTGTAGGCAAGCTTTCTCTATCCAACATTCCTGTCACCAGGCTTTCTCCCTCCTGCTGCTGCTTTTACAGGATTAGAGATGCCACCATTGCCTTTTTGTGTGTTTATGCGGCTGTGTGCTTCACAGGGAGAATGACAGGGTGATTGGACAAAGAAGGAGACAGCGATATCTATGATTACTTTTAGTGCAGACACAGTATATATATTTTTTAAATTGAGGCGATAGCAACAATAGTTTTTCATTGCATCACTTCCTGAGGAAAAAAAACCTCCAATTTTCTGAGTATGACTCGGTGCAGGCTGTCCTATTGCCCATCATTCCACGGTCTCTGTCACTGCCTCATTAACTCTAGCATCAAACTGCATGACTAATAGACTAATATTACACTGATAACAATCCTGTTTGTGGTGGTAATTGTGTGAGGCAATTTCCATCCATATTAGCCCATCTCTCCTGTACTGATAAGAAGCGATGGAAACCGTCCCATTAACTGGCTGGAATTAGTCATTAGATCAACAAATATAAGAGTTCATGGTTGTCATGCTGGTGAACGTCAGAAATCCTGGCAGCTGGCAGTGGGTCAGATAAATTATGTCTAATTTTCAGTTTTGGGGTGAGTGGAAGTTTAGTCATTACAAATCTCATAAAACTACAGCCAACTATTAATTGGTTAAGAAATTGGAATACAGGAAAGTATTTTCTTTGGTGACCTGTGTTTATTCTCTGTTAATAACTGACTGTTTTCCAAGCTAAACTAGTAACCAAACTTTTTTGACTTTATGGACGCTCTTTCACATATTCATAGTTTAGACATAAGGCATTATTGATAACCTTTATAAATATGCTTTTACTACTAGAGAATAGAAGCACATTCAATGAGTTTGTTTAAATGAAAATGAAGAAACAAATAGAGAATCAGTGATTTTACAGAAGCTATATTAACCCTATAACACCAAACGCCGGCAAAAACATAACCTCCTTAGGAGAGATAAATGAGGTTGTCGGTACATAGTGTTGATGTGTTGGTGAATTTATTACCCATATATATATATATATATATATATATATATATATATATATATATATACTGACTATATATATATATATATATATATATATATATGTATAGTCAGTGTGTGTTACCTGCTGAGATTCTGGTCTCTGTCTGTATTCTCTATTTTTCTCTTGTTCTGCTGAGTTCAGGAATTTTCTGTGTTGACCTTTGGACTTTGATTTTATACGTCCAGTCAATCAATAACAGTATCACACAACATGACATAATAGAAAAATGAAGCTGTTGATCCTTTTCTTTTGTCTTACTGCAGTACTAAGCATTCTGTCTAAGAGATTAAATTCAGCTAGTTGGTTCTTCTGCAACATTCTACAGAATGCTGTGTGTGTGTGTGTGTGTGTGTGTGGGGGGGGGGGGCTGAAAATAACATTTTATTTCTTTTTTTCACAGCTTTATTCTCTCACTCGCTATACTGTTCAGTTTAGTATGTGTTCCATCCCTGCAGTCTGTGCCTTATTTGTCAAGTGTATTGACAAAGTGTAGGCAGATTGTTCATAAACAAGTGCAAAATGTTGCACTTTTAATTAAATTTGATGAACTCAAAGTAATGTGCAAGTTCTGTTTCAGTGGTATAAAAACACCAGAACGCTCTAGAATTAAAAAGGCAGAAAAACTATATATATTTTTGGTCCATAGTGGTGCTCCTAACTTTCAGTGGAAACCTCAAAAAGTAATACAACACATACAATTTAGAAATCTGCTCTGCAACCTCTAATTTACTCAAATGAAGGAAAAAAAGTTGGACAAAGTTTTGGACAAATTATTAAGATCATTTTCTTGCCCAGAGATTTCGTAGTTTACAGTTTTGAGATTCTTCCCCAAACAGCTACCCTGATTTTGATCATTTATAGAGTTAAAAGTTAATATTTTGTTGTCATGACCGTAGTTTACAGTTGAAAAAATGCAGCATATACATAGTGACCCCGATGAATCAAATGCATCCACACATGCACATGCATAGATTGCCTCCCATTTGTTAGTCCATGCATTATATCTGCTCGGACATGGTTGGATATTAACATTGGGCTGTAAGAAAATTGCTAATGTGCATTTATAATATCTTGGAGTGGATACAAATCCCTCACTCCCTCAGTGACACACAAACATACATTTACATACACACTGTTTGGTCCTTGAGATAAGTGGTGCAGCTTATCAGTGAGGAGCACAGGCTAACACATGGCAGCCAAGAAGCCTCCTTGCTCCCAGAGATGAGACAATAATGACATTCACAGACTACATGTGAACACACAAATGTACAAACCCTTCACCATAGAGTCAGTGAAGCCAACACTTTATAGAAGACCTGGTCTCAAAATGCCCACTGCTTTAGAACAATGACCTATTCACTGTCACAGCCAAAGATAACTCTGATCCAAATTCATATCCCTGTTCAGGATTTATCCAAATTAGACTTACAAATGGTCCAAAAAAAACCCCTTTATTGGCTTGACTTCAACGGAATATTGATATTCAGCAGTGTAGTAATTATACCAGAGATGATAGTCTTTATTGAGACTCAGCTAAGTGTGAGGCATTTACAGATTGCAGGTGGTATTGGCAAAGTGCCTGTATTATAATGAAGAGAGGTTGTGAAGGGGATGCCGAGTTCAGAATTAAAGGGCTATTGCAGGCTGTAAATCCCTTCCTTCTTCCTCCCAAGTCCCAAGAATATTCATGCATAAAACCTGCATAAATCTAAATGTGGCTGTACGGTGCAGCTGTTGCCCAGCAGGGCACATAAATTCCTCATGACTTCTGACTCTGGAGGGTGGACTTATCCATCTGTCTCGGTCCTACAGCCCCGTTTTTTAAGAATCCCAAACTTTTTAAGACTTATAGTGAAAAACTCTAATCTACTGTGATAATTGATTTAAAGCAGGGGTGTCCACAGTTTTTTGTTTTTTTTTTTACCTTGATCAGGTTACAATGGTCTACCTAAACTATAAAAGTGTCAGTAAAGATAATCTTAGCATTCTTTATGTTCAGCTGTGGAAAAAAATATTAGACCATCAAAAGTTAGTTATATAATAAAGTACTAACTCATATGTGTGTCATGTGAATTGAATTTGAATTTTGAATGTATTTGACCATTCTTGAAATAAAACAACCTGTGCCATAGACCATATAAAATAAACAAGACAGTCATAAAAATGCCCAGAGGTTTATTTCCATTGTTTCCACTGTTTTCTATGTGACTAAAACAGACAGTAAAGGAAACATGGAATGTCTAAAAAACCCTGTTTTTTTGTCAGCACAATACCATAGATATTGATGTAAGACCTTAAGTGCTTTTGGTTATTATCATCTCCATCGAACATGGATAGATATCAGCTCTGAAATTAAACTCTTATGAGCCATTTTTGTTGTTATCATTTTTCCTGTAGTTGTACAACATGTTAAGATGAACAAGAAACTGAAAGAAAACAAGAAGAAAGAAAACAATGTACAAAATGTAATAGACATATATTTCAGAAGTGTATGAACTCTTTTGGTACAATATAATTCAATACAATATTGTTATTATCTTATTCTGATGACTTTCACTGAAAGAAGTCAGCCAGGTTCACATAGTAGCTGATGCTGGATTCAGCCTCAAGCCGATTTTTAAGTTATCATCAGACATAGTAAAGTCATATTTTCACTTGGTAGTCTTAATATGGGAAAATTGACTACTATCTGATTACCTGTGAGTTTAGTTCTCTCACTTGTCTCTTTCTCAGTTTCCTTTTTGAAGGGAAGTGAGTTTTGTAGTGTTTATGAACAGCTCCAGACTGCATATTTTTCATCTTTGGAATAACAATGATAGATTGACAGATCAGAGAAACACACTTTGGATATGACATGGTGTTAAAAAAAAAAAAGGCTGCATTCTACATGGAAGGGGTAAGTTTCTCTGCTCCATTTTATTCATCTTATTTTAGTAAGATATAAATTTGCAGGATGAGTTGTTCACCTGCTGGAGATTTTGCAGTAGCTCATCGTTTGACTGCAGGTTTGACCCTGCGCTGACCCTGTGTTCGAGGAAAATAGATCTCAGAGTGGACGCCCCCTATGTCAACGAAGTGGCAGACGTCATGGGCAGGATAGATGACAGACATGTTGTTTGAATGACACACTATCTATCTTAGTGATCTACTGGCCAATTAAATCCAACACATTGGTCAAACCATCTTAAAATAAAATGCAATCAGTTTTCACATTTCCATCTCCTTCAGCCAAAGTAAATTTTTCTATGTATGGAGTAGAGGTGTGTAAAGCAAGGATGTGCATGACTAATTAATGAGTCAGAACCATAAGCATAATTGACTAATTTTTATCTCAGGTGAGGAGAAGTTTATGTTTTACTGCATAGATACAGAATGGTTGTGACTTTAGAGGATAAAGTGCAAAATTATTTTATTTATTTATTATTATCATTATTATTATTGTTGTTGTGCTTCATTATTCACTTTAAGAAAGTAATTAAAACACCAACAGAGTGTGTAGTCGGTATGGAAATGTGATTAGACTAAACCAAAGTAACAAAGTCTGCTCATTTTTTGCTCCATCAGATCAGCCTTAAGATAAAAGATTAAATTCACCATCAATTGTCGCACTAAACCCATAATCCCCATGATCCTTATCAGACAAATCAGCATCCAGACACTTAGTATTTATTCCCATCAGCGACACAGTAACTGAATACAAAAAAACAAAACAAAAATGCAACTGTGCTCTTGCCAATCCGACTGTTGTCATAAAACACAAAGACACTCATTCTAACACTTATTTCCAGCATCATATTGAGCTCTTGTGGCTGATGGAGTCTCATAGAGGGTTGTTATCCAGGGCGTTGAGCTCTCAGTTCAGCTCCAGCCGACACATATTGGTGAGGGCCGGCAGTGAAACATGGCTCTGGCTCTGCTGGAGCTTTGTTAATGCA
The DNA here is from genome assembly GCA_020466265.1 of Siphamia tubifer. Classification (NCBI taxonomy): domain Eukaryota; kingdom Metazoa; phylum Chordata; class Actinopteri; order Kurtiformes; family Apogonidae; genus Siphamia; species Siphamia tubifer. Next base: position 36,413,607 of record CM035795.1, on the reverse strand, counting down.
TGTGCATGTGTGTAGACACATGGAACTATGTGTGTACCCCCCACACACACACACACACCTGTGAGTTGTTGAGCTGAAAGATCTCATACTAGGAGTCAGATGGGCTTTTCAGCTGCTGTGTTGTGGCCCATTGAACATCCTCTCTTCAGCCGGCTCATCCCTTCTCTCTCCTTCTATCCCCTTTTTCTTATCATTCACCCACCCTCCACAAGCACCCCTCTGTTCTCCCTTATCCATTTCTTCTTATTGTTGCAGCTCTTTGTTCACTCTCACCTTTTCTCTTGTCGTCCCATTTTTGTTGTCCCTTGCTTATTACCTCCTCCAAGGAGGTTATGTTTTTGCCAGTTTGTTTGTCTGTCTGATATTTAGCAAGATAGCTCAAAAAACGTATGGACGGATTTGGATGAAATTTTCAGGGTATGTTGGTAATGGGAAGATCTAGAAATGATTACATTTTGGTGGTGATCCGGGTGGTGGTGGTGGGGGGGGGGGTCTACCTTGGCGAACAACTGTGCTCTCAGAGTACTTTTCTAGTTTCTGTCTTCTTTTTGTTTCATTGTCCTTAACTTTTATTCTATTCTCTTCATATCAGGCCCCTATTTGTTACATGACTCCTTCTTTCTTTTCATCACCATGCCCCAACACCCTTTAAAGACGTACTGTAGGACAGTGTTTTTCAAATTCAGGGCCGTGATCCCAAGTGGAGTCATCTGAAATTCAAATGGGGTTGCCTAGAATTTCTGATAATTAAAAAAAAAGCAGCAACAAAAAATACCTTATTATTAGAAAACCTCTGGTGAATGTCCATAACAGACAAACTGTGAGTCTGAAACTGAAGCACTGTGCTACTGTTTATCTGTTAAATGTTCATTGTGGTCAGTTTCAGATGCTGCAGCTCTTACATATTTCATAGTTTGAGTTATTCTATGTTCATTATTAATTGTCAACCTTGTAAATATAAGCTGAACTGAATGTACATACATACCCTCTCACTTTGTATGTCGCCCTCTCGTACCCACTCTAACTGATAACATGGTGACTAAATTTGTGAGAAAGCAGCAAAGTCCTGTGGACTTATTTGGATACGAAGACAAAAGATATGAAAAAAAAAAACCTAAAACTATGCATTTAGAAAAAAAGGAAAACTTATAAAAACTACCACACCTTCTCTAAAAACAAATTAAAACCAATTCAAAGGTCATTTCTTAGCACAGGTACTAAAGAAAAAATTAAATAGTGTACTCCTACTGAATGGTAAAAGCCATATACAATTAGACAATATAGACAAGTAGGAAATAACTTACAAGATAAAAGAAATTAAAACAGGGATAAAATAGAATAAAATAAGTAAGAAGATAAATTAAATGTGCTGAACAGTCAGTACATAGTACCGTCATATACAGTTTTCTCACAGCCTGGAGGAAGAAGCTATTTAAAACTCTGACTTAGAGAAATAAAGTTAAAACTAAGCAATAATGAAGAATCCAAAACTAATCTATCCTTGGTTTTAATACCAATGGAACAGAGCATGTGCAGAAAATGACTCCATTTTTGGCAGAGTCCAGTGACTTAAGCGTTATTCTTAATGCAGTGTCACAAATGCACAGGACGTCCCTAAACTCTGCACATGCCCTCATCAGCTTTCAATCTGTATTTCATAATAATGCCTCCTACTATGTTTTACAACATTTCCATAAGGATTGTGCGCCTCTCTTACATTACACCTTCTTCTCACTTCTCCTGGACTTCACCTCTCTGTGATGTGTAAGGTGTAGCTTTAATCTCCCTCTGCCCTCTACATCAGTCAGTCACCAGCTCCTCGACCTGCCAGCCGTCTCCATTTTCCTCACTACGCTGAACAACACCTTCCATTCAGCCGGTTCTTTTGACTCTCTGTTCATCTCTTATTGTATTCTCTTCACACATTCCTGTCGTTCCACCCCTACTGTGGCATTTTTTTTATTACCTGGTCTTCTTCTGTTAATGTCACTCATGTGTGTGTATATATGAGAGGGATCATTGGCCTTTAAGTGCCTTATTTGTCTTGTGGTTATTTGACCTTTGCATAGACTGATTTGACAAAAGATCAAGACTGAGCAAGAAAAAAAAGATGGGTGTTTGCTGACTGCTTCATCTATAATACATTATTAATGGTTTGACTAGACTGTATTAGCTGCTTGGTTGGGAAATTATCTATTTGCTATAAACTTGACCTTGAGATGAAGCTAATGTGATGTGGGGAATACAAAGGGTACCGTTAGCAGAGCGCTATTCATCAGGGGGTGACGGAGGAAAACAGGAGCAGAGTTGTTTTAGGTGAAAAGAGTGATGGGTGGCGATGTGAGGAAAGAGAAATGAAGGAAGCTGGCCGAGCAGACAGGCAGGAAGACAGAGAGGTCTGATGATGGGCAGAGGGCAGTCTGGAAAGAAACTCAGAGATGCCGAAGACAAAGGGAGAGGGATGAGGACTGGAAAAAGATTGGTGTTTTAAGAAGATTAGCTTCCTGATAGAGCCTGTAAGACAGAAAACACATGGAGGAGAGTGATGATTGGGGAAGGCACAGCTGAGATGGTGAGAACAGAAAGTAAGTGAGTGTGTTTTTTTTTATGTGTGAAGAGGTGGTAAACTCTTACAGGGGTTTGTTTTAGCCCGGTCTGATTGATGAGGCTGTTCGGTGGCTGTTACGTCCACAGTGTGGGATGTAGAAAGTGCTGATTAACTCCATGTCACCCTTGATGAGACAACCCCCACCCACCCCCCATCTTCTCTGTTTATGCATATCGCCCATACCACAACATTATGAATCCACTTATCGTATAAACTCCAATGATGCAGAGCATGTTTGTGCATAGGTGTAAGCCTGTTGATTGCTGGTTGAGTCAAACCTGACCTGTTTATGAGGCACTATAGCACAGGATTTATGCTGAGGAATAAATGAGAAGCCGGTAGAAGTGAGGATGAGCTGGATGCAGGCAAGATGTATTAAGAGATGGAGGGGGCAGAAGGACAGTGTTAGTAATCCTGCAGCGGTGCACTTTCAAACATTACCAAAATCCAATATTTACTGTGTACTGACCGGCTGACATCAATACAGCTGAGTATAAACAAATGTAGTTTTCTCTCTGTGCCAACTTTCGATACTCTTTTACAATTCTCAGAGAAATAAATATATCAGCAGAGAAATCCATTTTACTGCCACTCCCTTTGCAGCATATTGCTGTCAGTGTTGTTTTAGCTTTACTTGGTGAAGCAGCAAAGTGTGGTACATATTTATGAATTAGGTTGTTGGCTATGTTCCACTAACAACTCAACAAATTAAATGATGCCTACAGAGCACGGGGGGCGGGGGGGGGGTCCCAATCATTTGGAAATATGGCACAGTTTAACATGACATCTTTGTGTAAAATCCACTTTGTAATAACTATCTTGATACTCATGAGAACTGATGGTTCAAATTTCTGTTCAAATTTCTGTTCATCCTTCTAAGGGTATACAGAGTGGGGTATAAACTTGACCCCATATAACCAGAACAACCCCCCCACACACACACACTCTCTCTCTCTCTCTCTCTTTATGTCTTTCACATTACACTGTAGATTTTGCAGTGTTAATTTGGAGACAATGGGACCAAATACACTCTAGAAGAACTTAAATAAACTCTCTAAGTGTTGATTTAACACTGCAAAATTTACTGTGTACCTTGGACTTTTTGTCTCTCATCCCATTCGGTGTTCCCCTGCTCATGTTGAATATCTCTCTTCACTATTCACTTATTTTGGTCTGCATCTGAGTGTTGCTATAGTTACAGATCAGAAGGTAAAAAAAAGAGGGGTACTGATGTGACGCAGCGGTGGGGCTGTGAGACAGAGTCTCTAAATGAAAGCCAGGTTAGGACCCACTCAAGTCCTACATGTGGTACTAGAATTTAACGTGCACACTGAAGTATATAAACACTCCGCAAACACACAGAATTTTTCAGACCGAAAAACAAAAGGTCAAAGTGTAGACGAAATCTGCAAGTGGGAGAAAAGAATGAAGAAACTGTCTGTTACTGAACCACCATGACTATATGTAGGTGTACAGTAGATGTGTGTTCTGCTGATGCCCCTGTTTTTGCAGATGAATTATTCATTTGGAGTCAAACTCTTTCATCCCGCTCTGACCCATTCCTTCTCTCTGTCTCCCGTCTTTTCAGTTTGACGAAAATCAACGCTATTTAATGTCCACTCTTCCCTCTTGCCCATCTCCTCTATTCACTCTCTCCTGTCCACTCTCTCTGCCTATGGTACCATTGTCTTTTTATCTCTCATGTGTCCGTTTTTTACCCTTTCTCTTTCACCTCTACATTTATACCTCTTTTTATGGTCCGCCAATCCTTTTACTTTTTCTCCATCTTTCTTTAATTTAGATTTTCATCTGACTTTGTTCTCTCAGTCTCGCTCAGACTCCCTTTCATTTCATTTCTTTTGATGACAATCTCTCTTTTTCCACTTCCCTGTCTTTGTCTCACCCGTTTTCTGTCTGTGTGCACTGCCTCAGTCTTTCTCTCTCTTTCCCTGACTCACTGACTCATGGTTCTCCTCTATTAGTATTCCCCCAGGGTGGCTAGACTCCACAATGTGTTGTGTGACACCTCACCCAAAGGCAAACAGAGAAAAAAAATGAAATGTCTGAAGAAAACAGCGCCTTTGCATGTGAGAGAGGCAGTGGAGGAGGAGGAATATGGAAAAGAAAAGCATGAGAAAAAGGCACTGATTGATAGACAAAGAGAGTGGGCTTTGTACTGGAGAAGCACAGACAAGTTTGGTCATCCATATGTATGCAAGTACAGAGAAGTAGACAGTCAGAACTGCAACGCGCTGACTGCATGTGTAGAGTGAATAAATGCTCATTTTCTTCCCTCTTCATAAGAACATCCCTGCTGAGATGTGTTGTTATTGTATGCACCAACATGTCTCTAATACATCTGTGCAGATGTAGATGCTGGTCTATGCACTAAGATGTTTTTTTTTTCCCTGGGATTGAAATAATATTTTTACGAGCACCTGTTTGTCCCATAATATAATAGGTTTTAAAGTTTTGTTGACCTCTTTGTTACCATGGTAATGCTATGTGACTCCTGTAGCGGTTTACACATTCTATACATACATGTTACCAAAAGAACATCAACTACTGTAAGAAGTCATTGAAACCAATTTCCAGAAAACAGAACATAATTCAAACAAATGGGCAAACAAATTAACATTATAGTATAAAACCAGCACATGTCATTAAGGATTTTAACAACAAACCAGTAAGCTAACACTAAGAAGATCCAATAGTATTATTTCTCTGCTAAAATTCACCAAATAAGACAATGAAGAACAAAAATAGGTCATATTATGAACCGATGATTACATATGCATGCTGCTTAATCCATATACAGTGACTTGTAGGAGTAGGTTCTGTGTTTCCATTCTGTGTATTACCATTGTAAATTAAGAATCATCTTTGTAAAGTTAAAAGCAAACATGTTATAATAGTATTACGATATCCAATAAAAAAAAAAATAAAAAAAATATGCAAGAGCTTGTATTCTTCCAAGTTTGCCTGTATTTGTTCACACCTCAATAATGAGCAATGACTGACTTTACTTTACATTAAATACTAAAATATGACATCAGAATGTAAAATATATGACCACTTATTTCAACAATTATTTATTTCTCTTGTCACAGTAGTAGTAATAGAAAATAGAAAAACTTACCCCAGGCTCTGATGATCTATATAATTACATAGACTAAATTATCTGAATGCGTAACTATTGATTGCGTTTCAGTGTTGTTCGTTACAGGGCATGTTCAGAACATATGCTTACATCTGCTCAGAGCATGTTACCTGCCTGGATGCATATGTGCCTGTGTGAAATATACTGTCAGATCCACTTTTGTCATTACAGCAGCCCTTACAATATGAGCAGGTGCGATAATGGTGAGTGCTTTCTTGTGTGATCCTTTCTTTCCTGATGTTAGCCAAACAATAGCTGGCAGTTATAACCCTGAACAGTTCTGTCATCTCGGTGGCTATTCATGAAATGCACACGCAGTCATGAATATGAAATACATGTATTATTCACTGCGACTGCAATCCTAGTCCTGTATCTGATTTGAACCTCGTGCGTGTCTCTCAACAGCAAAACACTAGTGGCAGGTTGACTCCTTTTTCATTTGCTAGAGTAAAAATAATTTGTGTGTTCCACGAAGACAGTACTTCCTTTATTTATTTTCTTTTTACCCACACAAATACAATGATGTATGAATGCGTGCACACTGAGTCACTCTTAACAGTCAGCAGTCTGTCTTCTCTGTCTCGTCATTTATTATATATCTAAAATAAAAGTGCGCAATTGAGGTCTCTCTTTTCATTGGAAACACACAAAATATTACACAGGGAGGTCATTCAGAGTCTGTGAAGAAGTCGAGGGTTTCAGTGTTTCATGTGATGTAACGTTGCGGCACAGATGGTGACAGAGAAATGCAGGCAGGTGATGAAAGGGTGAGATGAACAGAGGATGACTTGAAAACACATAAAAGCAAAGCATTGTCCCACACCACTCCTGGGGCCAAAAGATCAGTGCATCTTCCACCGAAGCACTTGAAAGCCCACAGCATGTCAACTTGGCAGGTACACACACGCACACACACACACGCACACAATGCTTTTACCATACTCAACACACAGAGAAACACCACGACCACCCACATGTCGACACCTACACACACCAACAAAGTTCACAGCCATCAGAATGTCTGTTCCACGAGCCACACTTTCCCTCTTAAATACACTTCTGATGTAATTTATTGTAATGTGATGATTCTGACAGCACTGACTTCAGAAGAAGAGTTAAATCCAACAGGGAGATGACATGACAGCAAAAGACAAACTACTGGGCAGTGATGGTGTGTGGTGTGTGTGTGTGTGTGTGTGTGTGTGTATGTGTGTGTGTGCAGACAAGATGATCATCTAAATGTTAGGGCACACACTGACCTTCAGTTGGTACCTTTATAGACAGGTGGTTATGCCTTTGCCTGTTGCTAAGCAATTACCGAGTCCATTACCCCAACAACATGTCCACAGTGTGTATATTGTGTGCTTGTGTTCGTCAGTGGCCTAGCTTGTGTTTTAGTCAGTAATTACTGAATAGAAGGGTTTTTTTTTCTTTTTTTTTTTTAACAAAACAAAACAAAAAAGAACAACACACAATGAAACATTATCTAATCCCACCCCTTCTCCCTATACAAATGATTTATAAAGTCAATCTAAGTTTATCCCGATTTCCCAAATACTGCAATTTATAACAATCCCAATATTAATATTAGTAATGTCACAACAATACTAATCTAGACCATCAACATTACAATCATTAAGGAATGATTGTAATAATATGATTTATTCTTGATAGATAGACAGACAGACATTAAGAAAATACAACTTTTACCTATGTTGCCAGGGATTTGAATCCAGGGCAAGACATTCTGCTTGGATGGTCTTTTATTTATTTATTTATTTTATTTTTTTAAGATGAAATGTTAAAATGAAATTGTTGACTGTCATAATGGGTTTGGAGTACATGTTATTTAAGGGTTGGAGTAAAAAGAGGGTGTGAAAAGAGGGTTTGGGTGTGGGTGTTGTGGGGGGTGTGCATGTGTGTATGGGGGGGCCCAGTCAGATTATTTCATCCTGGGCCCAGCCAAAGCTGTCAATGGCCCTGATACGAGTAAAAACAACAATACTGACAAGAACGACAATAAACCAAATGTGATAAAAAGATAAAAGCACATAACAAGAACAAAACAACAGAAATTGAAAAACAACATCAAGAAACATAAGCAAATGAGAACAACAAACAGAGACGTAAACACTTTAGTATTATTATTACTACTTTACTTAGTAGTAAACATTCCCGCTTCAGTCCCGTATCCTTCGAGCACATATTATTTGTATTTTGTTTTAAATTGTTTTAACTCTTCATATGTTTGTTATTATTACTTACTGAAAACAGATTCAAGTTTGAGGTTTCAGATCATTGATGTTGTTTTTACAGTCTGTCATTAATGGAACATCACATGAACACTTTTATGGAATGTCTTCATATACAACAAAAACTCAATATATTACACCAGAATCTGTAATTAGGAGACATGCCAAACAAAGATGTATTAGGATAAAATAAATAAAATAATGGAAACGTGATGACATTTATTCCCACAAGATCAAATATAGTTTTTCTGTGACCTCATAATGTTCTGCAAAAACACTTTTCTGGCCATTTTTCAAACACTATAACTCAAGAACAGAATGGGCGAATGACTGTATTTCACATGTGACAGGTAGTGAATCAGTGGCATTAATCTCAGCTGCCTTCCCTGAAGTGTTACTGATTATATAGATCTGTGCTGCTGTGTTGAAGATATGAATAAAGTAGTTTATTTATCTATACCTTAAATGTAACTTGACTACCGGTAGTTTACAGAGTCACAGTGTACAACGACTGGACAGGTGTTACAACTCCATGTTACAAGCATTAAATGATAAAAGTTGTTAAATAAATAAATAAATATATAAAAGAGTTGTTATTTAGTGGAGAATCTAATGTACAGGGTCCGTTGGCTCCTATGAGGACATATAGGAACTTTTTTGGTTCTTGGTCGAATCTTTTCTACTTAGTGCCATTAAAAACACAGTCATTGGTTAGTGATCACCTCCATATTAAAGAATGAATTATGGACAAATTGTGATCAATTTTACACAGGTTTATTCAGTCACTGAATACAAGTAACTCAGAAATGTAAAGTGTAAGTGTGAAGTCTGTTTCTTTCATCTACTGTGTATTTCATTGATTGTTTTTTCAAACCAACTCCGCAAAGCCCTATGAGACAACCGTATTGTGCTTTTCCACAAATAAAATTGAACTGAATTGACAAACAAAAAATAAATTGGAAATGTCATCATTCAATATGGGTTGTGTTCATCTCTAGCCGATGACGATACATGGAAATGACAAGTGTCATGATCCTGTCCTGAGAAATCTAAACCTGCCTCACATTTTCTGGCACTCAGACAACTGATTGTACTGCGATGACAGAGCAGACGGTGAGTGACTTCACCACAGCTCACATTTGTGCGTAACATACCACTGGCACGTTCTTTTTATCACATGCTGTGACACTTGGAGCTGACAAAAACATTTCTGTGTTCTCTTTGCTGCTTTTATAAAGGCTTTTGACCACATCTGGGTTGGGGTCAAGATTAGGTCTGTGGCTCAGTTGGTAGAGATGATCGTCCAATCACCAAAGGGTCAGTGGTTCAAATCCTGTCTCATGTTGAAGTGTCCTTGGGCAAGACTAAACTAAACCCTAAATTGTTCACAGTTGGATCTTGCAGCAGTCGCCTACTGGTGAATGTGAGGAATTGTATTGTATTGAAGGTGTAAAAATACAGCTGTTAACTGTGTTACTCATCTTGTAAGCAATTTATACAAAATAGGCACCTGAGCAAATAATTTTACTGCACCTGTTTGGACCATGCCTTCTTAATGTTGTTCTGTAGATAAATGTCATTTACATCCTTCACTGGATGACAGTTTCTGAGTCTGGGTGTGTGGACATGCTGTAGAGGCAAAGCTGTGACCTATGTAGGCTGAAGACATGCTCAGTGAACCCCAGGAATAGGGTTGGAGAAGCTTACTTTGCACCCCAGCAACAGAGAATATGTTATTGTATGGAGTTCAGTTACTGTGGAGAAAAATTACACACAATTAAGAGTCTATTTCTCCTCATTTCTGTTCTTTTTAAAAGTGTGCCAAAATTCAAGCCATCAGTCTGTGGTACACATGGATTATCATTAACCCAACAACAGCACTGCTAATGTAATACAACAGTAAATACAACGCAGCATGTCAAACATAAACAGGACATAGAACACCTGTGTACTGTGTGACAGAAGATGCAGAATATTATGGAAAATGTCCACAAATGAGCTTCTACAATCTGACTTCTTTCTTCAACGCATCCTCTTGAGTCTGTGGATTATCCTAGCGTCTGTGGTCTGGGTTTGGTTTCACAGATATGGTAAAACATAGACAAAGAAAAGCCACATTATACAGTCCAGACTAAAGTAGAGGGTTTTTTTGCAACATAATGTGGTGTTTATGAGGTTAGAGTTATTTCATTTGGGATGTAGGACTTTTTTTTGTGAATGTTCTTAGATGCCGCAGCAGGTTTGTAACATCTTCTTGAGGGCAGCTTCAGGAATTCATGCATAAGGGGATTGGAGGTGCTTCTGTAGTTTAAAGTATTTGAAACATGGGTAATTATTTGAATAATTACAGTTGGGGCTCCTTCAATACCCAATGCTTTCAACTGTTTCTGCCTGAATGGATTAAAATGGTTTTCATTTCAACCCTTGTAAGCCAAAGAACCTGAATATTTGTATTTATTTTCATTTTTTCCCAGGCAGCTAATTATTCTGGATGAAGCCTCAGCCCCTCAAGAACAAACCCCTTTTCTTAAAAACTGTGCTACAACAATGATCTCTGTATACTTCGACTGAATCCCAATTTATCCCTTACCCCTACCCCTCCATTTTGCACATTTATGTGAAGGGGTAATGTTGTCCCAATTCTCCGTTAGATGGAGGGGGGGTTGAAAGCCATTGAAATGGAGAGAAACTAAGACCAAACTACAAACAAAGAGGTAGAAGAAATTTCCCATACATTTAATTTTGTTCTAATCATCAGATAGAGTTAAAAAAGTGCAGCAGTGATGTAAGAAAGACATAAAATGTACATATATTCTTCATAAGCAACTTAATCATTTCATTGTTAATACCATTTTAAAGTAATAGATCACATTACAGTTGATAGCTGCAAAAAGATGATCAATGCAGAGATGCTAATGTAGCTGCTACTGGTGTGTGAATGGTGAATACTTTCAAAAACAAAGTTTTCACATCTGTCAATATGTGGCTCAACTCGACTCAGGTACCTGGTACTATTCTTGGAGACTATTTCCATTATAGGATGGAACTGACTTTACTTACTCTGCTTGTCATAGCAGAGTAGCACACTTCTGTGTGGTTTGATCAGTTACTAGTAAATTCACTCATTTCCTGTTGTTTACATCAGCCACCAAGGACTCAATCTCCTGGACATGGTATAGTTTCAGGCTGGTATCATGTGGACTAACCTAAATTTATTGTCAACTTCCACATCTGTTTTTTATATATATATATATATATATATATATATATATATATATATATATATATATATATATATATATATATATATATATATATATATATATATATAAAAGTGTTGTCCTATGTCTTTAGAGCACCAAATGTTCCAATACAGCCCCGGGTCTGAAGAGCATAATAACCTAAAAATAAATAACTATTTTCTCCTGTGTTTTTTCTCTGTCTATAAAGGATGATAACTTAACAATTTGTATCTTTGTTTTAGTGGAAAAACTAACATTACATTATGAAAATATTTAAATGTACAAACTATCCTGTAACAATAAAATGTGGAACAAATATGAACAACCTGAAATGTCAAAAGAAAATTTACCAAAATTTGCTGCTTCTGCTTCTGTCACTAAGAGTTTAGTGTCTTTGTAGAACTGATCCATAAAACATATGGACAAATGATAAATTCAGGCAGAATATTGTTCAAATTGTCCGTATGAAATATCACTTTTTTCAGGTCATTCACATATTTTGCATTTGGATACTTTATAAAACTAAGTATTTTCATAATTTAGGGGACGGGGGAGTTGTACTAAAACAAAGATACAAATTAGGATTTCTTATTATATATAGGTTATTATGCTATTATTGTACTGGTTTGACCAACTGGAGATCAGATCAGGGTGAATGTAGCCCCCTGAAGAAAATGAGTTTGAGCCCCCTACCCCTTGCAACGCATTTTCAAAAGGTAGGGGTATGACGTGAACTGGGATGGGATCTTAGTTTTTTATTTTATTGTTTGTAAGTGAAATAGAGAGTGTGGTTGCAGTCACGATCAGTGCATTACCTCATGGTGAGTATGTGTGTTTGTGCTCGTGGTCATGTGTCCACGCCTGATGTGCTCAGCCTGATATACGACACACTGCAGTGTGTGTTGGCTATAAATAACCAGCAAGCTATTAGGGAAGGTTGGACAACTCAGGCACATGGACGCGCAAAGGAACCACCTTGATCCCATGCATCCTCACTCACAGGTGCACAGACAGATGGTCCGATGAACAGACACAAGCTGTTAAACACCCCTCACCTCCTCTTCCACTCGGCCATGAGGAGAAGGGATGTGGTTTGATGGCCCCTTGGCATCATATTCACAACACTAACAATCAAGACAATTGCAGGAACCAACTTTAACCCCCGTAACATAGATGATGCAGATGTGCATAATGATAAGAATCAGAAACAACATAGAAATACATTAAAAAAAACACACATATAGTCATTTTTAGTCTTTTTTTTTATTATTTACTGATAAAACAACAGATAATAGTGGAGATTTATGATGTTGTAATATTTGTTATACGTCCCAGTCCCAAAATCCTGAATGAAGATGGGACTACGCTGAAAGACGCAATGGCATAATCGCATTAAAAGTACACTTATTTGAACTATTATGTTAAATATACTTAGTAGAAGACAGTCCATATACAGCAGGAGTCTCAAACTCAACTTACCTGTGTGCCTCTGGAGGTAGAGTCTGGGTCAGACTGGGCCCTATTAAGTATTCCACAAAATAAGGTTTTCTTTATTTTACTCGCAGCTAGTAACAAGCACTTTTTGATGGACTCGCCTTCTTTGAATGGCTTTGCGGCTCTAGAATTAATTTCACTCACCACATAACTAGCTTCGACTGCTGCTTCATTCTCTTTATTTGCTTCCTCGAATAAATCTTGTTACTTCAATAGACATTTTTAAGATTGGTGGCACGGTTCTTTCTCTCATTTCCTTGGTATTTTGTTAGCTCAACAATATGTCCAAAGGTAAAGTATTTTATTTGTCATTATATACTGTACAATGAGCAGCCATGGCCCATCTCTAGCTGTAGAGCCAGGCTAATGTTCAGAATCACCTGGCTGGAGGATTTTACCATAACAAACATGTTTTTGGGTGATGGTGGAAACCAGACATGGGGAGAGAAACATGCCAACTCCACACAGAAAGGCCTGAACTGAACCTGGGTCTTTTTGCTGTAAGGCAAGAGCACCAACCACTCAGCCATGATGCCGCCGTCTAGTTGGAGTAATGACGTCAGATGGTGACATGACTGGAACTAGGTGATGGTAGATATTTTCTTTCCGCCTGGTGTCATTCCAGAACATATTTCAGTTAAGTAACTAGTGTTCATACTTCTTTGCAGTTGACGAGGATGACAACTGTTGACAACAAATCCTGCCAGAAGCTGTCACAAGACTATATATGGTAGATCATAAGTGATAAAACTAAATTAAATAAAAATGTGGCAAGACGTAGCAAAAAATGAGGGCTGGACTAACAGTAAACTTTCATGTCAAGAAGTGGGTCATAAAATATACAATACCACGGGCTGCAATTGGTCCCAAGGACATGAGTTTGAGACTCCTGATATACAGCAATAAACAGCAGATACACAGTAAAGTCACCAGTGTTAATATAACACTTAAAGTGGTCATTTTAACACAATCTGAGTGAACATATGATCCCTAACTACATTGTAAAGTTTACACTAAACTTAGAGTTATATTTACATAGAAAACTTTACTCTATTAAGAATTAATATTTGACACTAATATGTGTCAATCAAATTATGCACTATGTGAGAAATAACACCCATAGTGTTATTCACATTCAATACTGAAGACTTACATGTTAAGAAATACCTTTACCATTGTTAAACCTACTTAAACCGATATATTAATACATAAATTACTCCAGAGTGTTGATTTTTAACTTTTTGGAATCATGACAACTTTATTTATTAAAAATAGTTGCCTTTTTTTTTTTTTTTTTTAGAAAAACAACTCACTCACTCAGTTTGAGTGCAGAAGTTGGTGGACAGGGCTTTTCAGAGTCATTATTTTTTAACACAAAGGTATCTTACTCTTATCAGTGTTGAATTAACAGAATGAGTTTACTTTAACACTAAATATATGACACCGATGGTGTAAAACCTCTGTTAACTCCAATTATTTTCATCAACACTGGAAGTTACCTGGTTAGATTTTACTCTGACCATTGTTGGAATAACTCTACTTTGACGATTTAAAACATTCATTAAAAAAATGTGTTACAACTTACTTTTCTCAAAATCTATTTTGGGTCACTGACAGTCTATAAACACAATTTGGTATGAATTCAACCAATAGTTTTCCCCGACTGAGTAAATGAGGGAAAGAAAGTAACATTTCTGAACATTTTTAACTTTTACAGAGTTTTCCCAAAATGTAATGACATCTATTTTGTGTCACTGGTTAGTGGTTATCTATAAACCCAATTTTGTATAAATTGAAGCAACAGTTTCTAGATTACTAAAGTCTTAATAAACAAACAAACAAACAAAAACAAAGCGTCTTGCCTTCCCTTCTGCAGTTGGGTAATAAGTAATTAGTATTTTCAGAACAACATTTAACAATTATAGACCAGGAAATGCTTCTCAGAAAACACTGGAGACTAAAGCAGTGCTAAAAAGACAATAAATAAGAGCTTGGATTTATCTAGTAACTCATATTAAAAGCTTGTTCTAAGTGTATATGTGCATATGTTGAATGAACAAACAGGGTACTAACAAGCACGTTACATTAAAACTGATGTGTCAGTGTTTGTTAGACATATCACTAGTCTATTATTTCATGGACTTTGCAGACTAGTATTGGAGTCTGCAGTGGTTTCATTATATAGAAGTGTAAGTTTTGAGCTCTCCTCTTTATTACCTTCCTTTGACTGACCCCTCTGCTTAAAAACTTGTCACTGTTTCACTTTATTATAACTTGTATCTTTTTCTTTTTTCCTCTCTCAGAACCCCCCCCCCCCTCTCTCTCTTTCACATTCTCTCTGTGCAGTGGCCAAGTGGTAGTGGAAAGGTGATTTATGGTCTATGGCTGTTGGCTCTAAATGGGATGTTTTATTCAGTGGTGGGAGGAAGTCACTGCCTTTTTCTACTACTCTCAGGAGCCTTGCATTAAAATACACAACTCAGTGAACACACATACTGTACTGTACACACACTGGCATACACACATTTTAAAGAGTGATTGACAGACCAACAGTGACACCGACATTTCCTGTTACATTTAGAAACGGCATTAGTCAAAACAGACAGACTGACAGAGATATGGGTGAAATGACAGGCATATGTACGGCTGACAAAAAGCCAGGCGTTAAAAGAAGAAAAATGGTAACTTCAGTGGACTTACTTATGACACGTGTGCATGTACGCGTGTGTTTAAAGTCAAGGTCACCCTCATGGGCTGCATTTTACACCCTATTGTCAGCTGACAATGACAGCTACGCATTCAGTTGCTAGTAGAAGAAATGAAAATACTCCGTCAGTATGTGTGTGTCTGTCTTTCATTTGTATTTGTTAGTGTACCCCCATGTCTCATTTCACATCGTTTAAAATGTGCGGATGTGCATGTTTGTGCACGCCCAGAATGAACAATGTGCATGTCTGTATGTGAGTTCATGCTGGTGTGAATAATGCAATGAGAATAACAGTTTGAATATTCATTAGTTGTGAACCAGAGACAGTTACCCATGTACCTGTCACTCACAGTCTCAGGTGGATACAGTTTGGTGAATACTACACACAAACATACGTCCTTCAGAAGGTACAGCCTCTGCATATGTATAATTATGTATTTTCAGTTTTTTTGATTCAGACTATGCATTCATGTTTAAATGCAATGTGTTTGCTTAAGGATGCAGGATGCACTGATTTATTTATTGCAAGTGCCACTAAGAATCATCAAGCAAGCAGGACGGATTCCAGATTGTTTCCCCTATGTGTTTATGACCTCCAATTGATGCTCCCATGGCAGGGCTCCCAAACTCACCATTTTAATTCCAGCATAAGTCCTGCTAGAGACAGGTGTGCTAAACATGACTTATGTCGCACCTGAGTCCCCCAGTGTTGGACACTAATTGAACCTGTGTGTATGTGTGTGTGTGTGTGTGTGTGTTTGTTTGTTTGTGTGTGCACTGCCACATGGATGTGAATGTGCGTTTATAATGAAATGAATCCACTTCCCTACATGCACACACTATATCCCCGGAACTAATTTCAACTTCATTCTCCCTTTGCATTCCTGAGAGCAAAGACAAGTCATGCAATAGCTCAGTGTGGAGCGGTAAACATGGCAGGTGAAATGATGCTGAGAGCACACAACTCTCCCTAAGCTCCCTAGATAGTTTTCATTTTCCACAAGACTGGATCTGGGTGATGGCCATTCACTAGAGCAAGAAGAAAATATAAAATTAGAGGAGAGGATTCTAGGGAGAGGATGTTATGTACGTGTTTAATGACACCACTCCCTTATTGATGCTGAGAACGACTAGATGGCTTACTGTGCATATAATAACACAAAGGAATGATAATATGTGTACTCATCATGTGGGTGGGTGGAAGAATAGCCTGTTTTGCATCTCATTTTCTTGTTAATTTGTTACAGTGTTTGACTTTATATTCACTTATGCATATTAATATAAGGTATTTTTGTATTAATTAGGAGGACAGTTGACAGGTTTGGGGTTTAGAAGCGAAGAAAATCTAACATTATGGAATGTAGCTCTATATCAGGAGAAGTATGCAAGCTTCGCCTCTTTTCTATACTACTGACCTTCATCAGAGGGGGAAAAAAAATAAAAAATTCTGTCCAAATATAGCTTGTTTTGGGTCCAGCTGCCCTTGAGTGTCTTTGTGTTTCTCTTTCTATTTTCCATATACTCGCTCTTACCTGCCTGTATGCCCCACAGCCATAACATGTTTCTGGATGTGTTCTTAAATATATATGTGCATGTGCGTTCATATGTTTGCGTGGGTATGTCTTTTTATGCATTATTACAGTTTGTCTTGAAATGATGAATCTAGTTCCAGTGTAGCCTTGGGGTTGTGTAGCAGAGAGACAATCCCTCTATTAAAGCCACAAACGGCCTACTCCTTTTAGCTCCGGCAATCACAGCACTCTCATTATTACTCAATAGGGTGGAGACAAGCAACTCATCATTCCTCATCATCTGTTCACCCCCCAGCAATAAATGCACAAGTTGAGAATTTGCACATGCACGCTGACTTATTGCAGTTTATTGTATCTGACGTTTTGTGTATCATCACTTCTCACACCCAACTTTGAATAATGAATTTATTTGGATTGATGTGACTGATTAAAAACACATGTTGAGTTTACAGTTCAAGTTTTAGAGATATTCAAATGTTGTGTTGTTTGACAGAAAGGAACATATCTCATTTATTTATTTTGATATTTAATGTGTTTCAAATAGCACTGGATTTTGCTTTCATATCAGATTATGCACTCACATCTTTGCCTTACACTCACTGCAGTCTTTTTCATCTTGTTTGATCTTTCATGTCACAGTATTGTTACATCTCCATACTTGGTGCAAAAATAGAAAGTTAAGAAAAGTAACTGATCAGTTGAGATAAATGCTATACACACCTGTGAAATTTCATCACCATCAGCAGCTCTTGAAACTCATCTGCATCTACAGTCAGTCTGCTAGTTTACTTTTTTCTCCCACCTTCTGTCTGAGTCTATCTGTACGACTTATTGATGCAGGATTTAGATAGCGGCACTTTTTAGATGAAAAAGCGTAAGATCTGTGGATTTATCTGAGTAGAGAAACAGAATCAGACAGAGAGAGATAATGAGAAAGAGAGCCGGGAGGAACGAGAGGCCTGCCCCCCTCCCCCTCCCCCCCTCCCCTCTGCTCTCCCATAGTCATGCCCGAGTGTTTGTGGGTGTGTTGGACAGGCAGAATGGCTTGTTTATGGGCAGATTAATTGCTTTTATGGCCTTGTTTCTCCCCGTGAATGGTGCTGGGTGTTTTAATGAACACCCACACTGCCTTGCTGCCTTCCTCATCAGCCTGCCGTGCCATTCCTGCTGCTGCTTTTTAGAGCGTAGCCAAGCTTTAGCTAGAGTCCACCACAGCCAGCTAATGCTTAACACTTGCTGCGTGGCCCTGTACAGGTGACTGATTTCATTGGTGTATGCGAGTGCCTGTGCACTTAGCCTTGCTGTGCGCACAGGCAGCGGGTGTTGCCACCCGAGGCCCACAGGGCTGAGGGCGAGCAGCAGTTAACTGGACCGTGACTTTAATCATTTCCCGCTGATCAGAGGAGAAGTAAGCCAAGGCTTCTATAGAGTTAAGCCACAATCATACTGTAGACGCCGACAAAGATTCTTCTAAATAGTTTTAAAGCAGGAGATAGAATGATAGCTTTAAGAGGAGGAAAGAGCAACCATTTAGTGGAGAGGTTGAAGGGCTGGAGAAACTGTAAGTGGTTTTCACACAGTAGCTTTACA
Source organism: Siphamia tubifer (assembly GCA_020466265.1). Classification (NCBI taxonomy): domain Eukaryota; kingdom Metazoa; phylum Chordata; class Actinopteri; order Kurtiformes; family Apogonidae; genus Siphamia; species Siphamia tubifer. Next base: position 36,395,022 of record CM035795.1, on the reverse strand, counting down.
GGGATCAATTAAAAATCCAGCATTGTCACATACTCTGGTTTTGTTCCCTTCCATTCTTACTTCATCACCTCTAATTATTAGAGGTGTTTTTTTTTTTTCTTTTTTTTACTCCATTCTCTTTTCTTGTCATTCCTATTCCTATCCCTATCCCCCATGCTCTTTCTGTCTTCCTCTCTTTCATTAATCAGGTCTGCAGGCTTTCTCTTTCTCTTTCCTTTCTACTTCATTAAGCCTGAAACAGCAATGAACCACCGCTAATGGACAGTCTCAGCTCTAACTCACAACTCAAGCCAGGGCTATAATTGTTTGGTGTGTGGTGAAAGTGTGTGAGAGTATTACAACTGAATCTGCACACACACCATTTTAACACATACGATAAAATAAATACAGCAGGTTTTATGTCATTGGTCATGATAATTTGTGTGTAATTTTAGAATTGAGGAGTATGTGCACAGAAGCAGGCACAGATGTGGTGTTTTAACTGACTTCACCCAGCAGAGCTATTGCATCTATCAACACAGTGGAAACTGACCAAAAATATTAGATGTGTTTAAAAATTATTTTACACTATAACAAGTCCATTTGCTGGTCACTTTGTTATGACAGTTTGGACTCACTTTCAGTGTTCCAGAAGACAGCCTAGAAACTGGTCGTCTTTGAAAATATGTTTAATAAACATCAGAATCTATTCATTCACAGAACTGCTTAGTCTTTAAGAGCAGGGGTGTCAAATCTATCTATCTAACTATCTATCTATCTATCTATCTATCTATCTATCTATCTATCTATCTATCTATCTATCTATCTATCTATCTATCTATCTATCTGTCTGTCTGTCTGTCTGTCTGTCTGTCTGTCTGTCTGTCTGTCTGTCTGTCTGTCTACCTGCCTGCCTGCCTGCCTGCCTGCCTGCCTGCCTGCCTGCCTGCCTGCCTGCCTGCCTGCCTGTCTGTCTGTCTGTCTGTCTGTCTGCCTGCCTACCTACCTACCTACCTACCTACCTACCTACCTACCTACCTACCTACCTACCTACCTACCTACCTACCTACCTACCTACCTACCTATCTATCTATCTATCTATCTATCTATCTATCTATCTATCTATCTATCTATCTATCTATCTATCTATCTATCTATCTATCTATCTATCTATCTATCTATCTATCTATCTATCTATCTATCTATCTATCTATCTCTAGAAGTCAGAAAAGGAACTGAGATACACAAACAAATCTGCAGTTAGTTTTTATGTAAAGTTAATATGGAGTTGTATAAAACCATTTTCACAAATGTTTTTGTGAATATTCATAAAATAGTTGTATTCTTTTTTTAGCAATATTGAACAGAGCTATGGGTGAATTGATTTGGACATTAATAACTATCAACATTTCTCATGTGGCCCCATAGGAAAATGAATTGTCGACCAATGCTTTAAACCATTTATTCTGTGAAGGTCTAGTCAGATTATATTGTCCTGCAAGTTCTATAAAGTAACACACACTTCTGTGGACAAAAAAAAGGAAAGATACAGATAAAGTTTAACACACTACAAGTGTCTTTAACAAAAGTTGTTCTTAATAAATTCCAAATAGGACCCAGGGAAAAATGCCCCCAGGGAGCCTGTTTTCCTTAGCCTGCAACTCTTTTACTACTCTTTCCTCAACTGCTTTTATTGTCTTATTAAGCAACAATGCCAATCCCTTGATTTTATTATAATGCCCAATAAAATAGACTTTATAGTTGCATACATTTACCTTCAGCTTTTTGCATATATATTGCTCTCCACCAGCAGTGCAGCGGTCGGTACAGTGGTGTTCTGCTCGGCTGCTGTTGAGGACAGGTAGTATTGAGTGGTGTTGTAAAAGGGGCTGCTTTACTGTGTGTTTGTTCTGGCATGTTAACGATTGGCTTTACAGCTCTGATTATATCCCACCAGGGGAGGCTGAGAGAGCTAACTACATATGCAAGGAAAGTGCTCTAGGCAAAAAGGACAAGAAAAAGTGCTAATGTATATTTCCTCAGGGTGTGTACAGCTTCAGAGTGGAAGTAAAAAAAACAAACCTTCTATCATTATTCTTTGGTATTTAAAAAATAAATAAATCTAAGATTAGGAAGTGTCTAAGCATAACTTTCTCATTGTTTTGTCAGTTCATTTGCCCTCACAGGGTCACCTTGTTCAAGTGTCATCAAGACAAATTCATATTTTGATTGATGTCCTCTACAAATAAATCAGTGCTGCAAAGCCTTTGTGACTTTTGACTTTTTAACTCACATGACAGAGTTACTGAACCACTTTAATTGACTTGTTTGATTTGCAGAATTTCAACACAACAACTGTGGATCCTGGAATGAATACATTCATTGCAGTATGTGTATCCTCCTGAGACTCAGGAAAGTACAAGTTTGACTTTTTTACATAAAAAGAAAAATGCCTTCATTGGAAACAGCACACTGCAACAGTTTTTTCAGATGCATTTTTTAAAACAAATTATTGAATGCCCTTTGCTATGGACAGTGTCGTTTATTTGTTTTTCAAAAAAGCTGTGAAAAAAAAGCATTTCTGGTTGTCAGGAGGGTACAGTATATACAGGCCTATGTGTTACTGCTCATTTCCTACAGCTGACATTTCACATACTGTAGACAGGCCTCTTTAATGAGACTTATTTCATCCTTTCAATGTATTTTCTCAAATGTTTTTTTTATTGATCACAAATACCACACAGAGAACAATTTTTTTTCAGAGCCACCTGCTACCGTTCACTCCATTACTTGCTTCAAACAGTAATATACTAATATAAAACAAAGAAAAATTCCAAGGCACTCTCTTAAAAGTGAAAGATAAAAAGCCTTTATTAAACCGGCTTGGTTAACAAAACCTATAAAATCATATAAAAAACCCCAACGCGTTTCGGCACAAATGGCCTTCATCAGGGAGTATTTTTCTTTGTTTTATGCTGTTCTCTCCCATCCAATAGAGCACCTCTAATTTTTATTACTTATTTTGAGTCCAGGTAGCGCTCCTTAAGCAAACTTTTTTTAGTAATATACTAATATTGTGCATTCTCTTTAAGGCCTTGTATTAGCTTGTTATAGTGTCTATAGCTTTCTCCATGCTCCATTTCTTTTTTCTCAATATGCAGGTCCTCTATTGTGTCTCTGACGCCGCCAGTCATTAGCCTAACCCCCAGAACAGAAACAGTGTGTAGGTATGTGTCCATGTGTATGAAAGAGCGTGATAGAAATAGTGCCAGCCATCGTTGATTGCAGGGTTACTTAGGGACAGCATTGCCAATGTCTGGACACTGAATCCCAGTGGACATTGGCAAATCTACACACACACACACATACAGGTGCCAGAAGACACAGTGTCTGGCCAGGAATGGCTAGAGATAACGGAACCTGTCCTTGGCTTTTGCTATCATGTGCTCCCATACACACATACACACAGGGTGTACTGACAGGTTCTGTGTCCCTGTGGCAGAGGGGAGCGATGAGAATGTGAGTGTGGATGGCAGAGATGGCGTCGGCTGGCTGGGCCAAAGGACCCTGGGGAGGCTTGACTGATAGAGGCTGCCTCTAAACCCTCTCAGTTGTGTGTGTGTGTGTGTGTGTGTGTGTGTGTATTAAAGAAGGAATCTATGTAATATAGCAGATGGTATGATGGTGTTTAAACCAGTTAGGTTACTGTCAGTAAAGAACCAGGTCATGACAGTTTTTTGGCTAAAAATTCACAGGAATATCTCCTCCCCTCAAGGTTATACCATTATTGTGTTGTAAGTCTCTGGTTATTGTCCAAACACAGCCAGCCAGAAATAATCCATGTGTGTATAGAGGGGAAACAAATGTTTATCTGACTAATTGACCTTGTTTGTTGGTTTACTGAGGTTGGATAGTGGACATGTTCTTGTTAATTACCATCAATTAATACCATTTTGTTCTGTTCAATTCAAGGGAAAATGTTACACTTTGTACTAAATTCCTATTGACAGCTGTAGGTCCACACAGTTTTAGAAAAAATAAATAAATAAAAAAGTTCATGCACATCTATTTTCAGGACAAAACACACTGTACAGCTCCATAATACACAGTTAATTCCTTCCATCTAATGGGTTAAGATTATTTTTAAAGGTAAGGTTAGGTTAAGGACAGAGTAAATCTCCAGGAAACAAATGTAATTCAATGCGATGTCCCAGAAACACATGAAAACATAGTGTGTGTCATTTTCTGGAAACTGCACTAGAGTTAATTGAGTTCATCAGAAAAACAAACACAGCTGGCCAGTGTTCTGCAGTGCAGGAAGACGATAGAGTGACGAGCACAAATCTGTTGCCAGCACTTCACATCAGGAAGCTCATCAAGTATTGAAAAGAAAAACCCAGTTAGACTGAGGGACTCTAGAAGAAATATAAGACAAAGAGAGACAAATTAGAATGAAGAAACTGAAATAGAGAAGCGAGAGGGCAGGAAAATATATCATGTTTGTTATGTAGCCGATGAAGAAAGAAGAAACGGTGACCTTAAAGGAGCAACTGAGATGAAAATAAAGAGCATCAATGAGAGGAATAGATGATGACTTGGTGTTTTTATAGGTGCTTTGGGTGTGTGTGTATGTGGCTGTGTTTGTCTCCTCTCTTTGTCTGTCACTCTGTCCCCCTAAACTGAGTTAAGGGGGGTGTTTAGATTAGCAGCACAGCTATTTAAATCATGTGTGTGAGTGTTAGTATGTGTGTGTGTGTGTGTGTGTGTGTGTGTGTGTGGATCAGTTGGAGGTGCAAGGGACAGATTTACACCCCATGTACAGGGGAGATGAAGGCCATTTCCCAGGCAGGTCATTTCTCTCTTTTCTGGGGTTTCTGGAGACTTGGCATTGGTCCAGTTTAATTTCTTCAGAGCCCAGAGGCTTGTTCTTTCACCTCCATATCCCTTCTTTCCACGACCAACCAAGACTCTATACTTTTATTTTCCCTTTATCTTTACCTCCCTTGCTGACTCTAAGCCATATCACTTGCTGTCTGTCTGCAAAGTGCTGTATCTTTATCCATCCCCTGCCCTTTGTCCTCCACAGATGATGTAACTTCTCACATCATTTTTTTCACAGCCCCTCCCTTTACCATATCCTGTTTTGTCTTCAGCTCGCTTCCTTTTTGAGATTTAAGTCTTTCTCTTAGGTGACATTAACCCCTAAAGACCTAGGATCATTTTTGGGGCGACTTCCTTATCATTCTTCTCCCATTTTTTTCTTCTTTCAACCTTTGTTAAATAATATTTTATTTTAATATTGCTTCACTCCTTTTGCTAATTTCACTAAGAATCTGATATTTTCATGAAGATATTAATTAAAACTTCTCATTTTCAGGCCCAGAAAAAGTAAAAGTTTGCGCATTTTATATACAATTATTGCCTTAATTGGAAACAGTATGACACAACTGTTTTTTCAGATGCATTTTATTCTATCATTTTTATGGAATGTCCTTTGCAGTGGACATGCTTTTTATTCTGTTTTATAAGTAAAGCTGTGAAACTCTTTCCCCCTATAGAGGATAAAAATGCATTAGCTGATTCGAAAAACATAAAACTGCTTTTTTTCAGCAAAAAGAAAGCAACATTAACTGAAGGTAAAAACTCGCATCCGCAACTACACTGTCATTTGTCAAACTCCATGGGATTTACTGGTGACTGAATGTTGCAGAAGGTGACTGTTTCCATGGTTTTCTACGGAGCCTCTGAACATCCAAATGGTTCATGTCTGATAGGAAACTGCATTTTACCTGAATTATTAAAATGCATTAATGGTAATAATTATACCTCAAACTTTATATAGCGCTTTTTTGGACATTCAAAGACACTTAAATGGTAACACTTTACATTATGGTAATTTCTATGGTCACTTTGATGCAATTTCATGGTAATAATCCTTTATAACTGCTTATATCATACAATTACTCTGGAGTTTCCAGGTAATAGTGATGCAAACAGCTTTCAAGTATAATAAAATGTTAATTATGCGAAATTAATCTGCAGTTACTGATGACACCAGGATTGACTTGCTTTTCTTTAATTACCTGGAAATGCACAGCATCAGACCCACTTTTTTCCACCCAATTACTTATTAATTCCCAAAAAACAGACGTGTCAGTGCAGTAGTACAGTAAGATGTTAAAAAAAGATATGATGTGCCTGTAACTACACTAGAACAAGTTAAGTCATTTAATGGAAATTACATGGTATCAGAACTGTAAAATACACTACTGCCTCTTCCTACTTAACTACCTAGCTGTGTTGATAATTATTACCATGAAATTACATCAAAATGACCATAGAATGACCACCTTATTAGCGATCTGTAATGTAAAATGTTACCCATTAATAGTTGACAGTTACTAAACCTTTTAGATCAGTGATGCTTTTGGTCACCAGCAGCTGTTTAGTCTTTTAAACTTCAAGATCCTGCAAAAAAAGGTCCAATAATATTTGTTTTGACTCTATGAGAAAAATATTTTTGCTGAGCCTGGTGAGGTTAAGTTAATACAAAACTTTAATATTTCACCCAAACATTCCATTTTAATAACAAAAACTCTTTTTCCTTGGGCACACACATAATCATTGCATAATCAAAAAGACGGCAAATATATACATATATATGCCTTTTTAAAATTCTTATGAAGTTAAGCCTGGTTTTAGTGTCTAATGACAGAAAATTCAATGTACAGACAGGTTTTAAAGTGTCATGTTAACAAGACAATGACACAATCGGGACACCACACATGACTGTAAGACAGTAAAGACAATAATAACACTGTAAAAACAATATAAAAAACAATAAGTATTATAAACCCCTTAGATCAAATCAAATGTGTAACATGGCATATAGTGCAAATAAAAAGCACAGTTTATAGTGTGTATGAGCTGCCTCATGTTCAGCATATCAATGGAGATAATACAATATACTGTACAAAGGAGGCTTTTTGCAGCTTTGCTCTCAGACCAGGTGATCTATAGCTGCAGTGTGAAGGCACGGGTCTCTGCGCAGGGACGAGTTAGGAATAGCTAAGGTGGCTATGGGTGTCCCTAAACTAATCCTGGCCCCTCCCACTTGTTCCAGCAGCTGCATCATCAAATACAGCGTGTTTTAATGGCTATGTGCTCTGGTTTTCAATAGAAATGTCTGATCTGAACCATCATAGCAGAGGAAAAAGAGTATGTGTATATTTAAGGGTGTATAAGTGTATGGTGTGAAACTTTAAGGACTAGGTGAAAGGAGAGCCCCCCCCCCCCCTCCACTTTTCACTGCATTCACCTAACATTATCCTCTATTCCATTATTGATACTTGAATCATTTTAAATTATGGGCTTTAGTTTGTTGTTTATTCAAGTGTCTTGAGGTGACTTTGCATGATTAGGTTCTTTGCGGTGAGTAAAGTAGTGATTTGCAAAGAGTTAGAAAGAGAATAAAGAAAAAGAAAGACATCTCTAACATTTGACCTTCTTTTAGATACAGTATGGTCCTTTCTATTTCAATGTGATCAGATGTTGAGTGCACGTCAGCAGAGCTCAAGGTGTATCTTTGTTTGGTTATGTAGCCACATTCTAAGTGGATACAGGAAGGAAATATAAATGTGAATTTCTAGCAAGGAACAGGTTTCCCTTTTTCTGATGCGCTTTCTTTTCTTTTCGGTTGTATATATATATATATATATATATATATATATATATATATATATATATATATATATGCTCTGACTGAGTAATACAAAGGGGTAGGACTAGATAGGTTTTGTTAATTTCATCCTACACCCTTTCGAACAAGGTATAATTATCTAGGATACTAAAGAGGTGTTGTTTTAATTTCTGCTTAAATACTTTGTATGTTTTACTTATTTTATTTCACTTGTACGAAATAAATGAAATGAATGAAATATTTATGCCCTTATTTAATGTTCTGCTTACCTCTCTCTTTTACATATATTCAGGAGTTATTGTGAATAAAATATCAGTTTTGTGCACAAACTCCTGCCTGGAGGTGTGTTTCATTGAAGATTAAAGGATTGATATGGTTCATAGTTTTGCCTTCCACAGTATACACCTATAGTGAAGTCATGCTGTGAGTGGAAATAATGTTGTTTGAGTCTGAAAAGGTGTTAAAAAACATGACATAAGTACAGACAGTTATCCAAATTAATTTTAAAATGTCATTGCAGTGGGGAAGTTGGTAGTTTTAAGTTAAAAGGTACACTGTGATACGTCTATCAGCATGCCTGACATGGTCACAGGTGGATGTGCTGCTGGATATTCTTTCCTTGGACCCCTGCTGCAGTGGTGTGTTTTATCCCATGATGACTTTCTGCTCAGCTATTCTCTTTCTGATAACCAGAAACATCTCCGAAGCTGCTGTTCTCGTGCTTGTCTTTCCATGCTTGGCTAATTTTTTTGTTCATTTATATTTTGGAGTTAAAATGAAAGGTGGTGGTGGGGTGGGGGGGCAGATGGAGACCCCTGGTCTCTAGTTGGTTGTCAATATCTATTTCCTCTGTTGTTGCGTCGCGTAGTATGGGTTCAAGGTCTCTTCTCCATCAGTATCTCTCTGTCTCGCTCTTCCTCCCTCCCTCTTGCTCTGCCTGACTCCACCATAAATTCACCAACACACATATTTGCACGTACACACACACACACACACACACACACACACACACACACACACTAATCAATACACGCCTGCTTGGCACTGCCAAAGCCCAAAATGACTATAGATTTTCTGTCGACTCTGCCACTAAATTATGCAAACCTCTGGTTTATGTACGGGTACTTTTTTGGTATTCCTACTTAAAACTTGAGATGGCTTTTCCCACAGAAGCAACAATGAAAAGATATAGGTGTGTGAGGCAGGACAAAAGAGTATTATACTGGTATTATACTGGTTTTGACAACACACTGTTGTTGTAACTGTGACTGCGGCGACAAACAGCCTTTAGTTTGATACACAATAAGAGCAAAATGTATACTGCTATAGATTTTGAAATCAATAGCTCTCATTAGGATCATTGTAAATGCTCTGCTGAAGTCAGGGATTTGTTTAAGTGGTAAATAATGTGCTGCAGATATCAATGTTGGAATTTGTTTTTTTGCAAGTACATGCACATACTGTGTGAAATGAGTAATACAATAAAAACTGATAAAACAACAAAATGTACACCCTCAAAATGCTGCCAATAGTATACAGCTGTTTATATAGGTGAGTATTTTATGAATTATGAAACACAGACAGAAACATTTATTGAGGATGGACATACTCTATAATTGACTCACCAACAAAATATGTGACATTTTAATCAAACCTGACATTTTCTGTGGTTGAAGCTGCATCAAAACATTTATGGTTTTAACCATTTTCATCACTTTACCAATAATAGTGTTCACCAGCACAAATAAGAATTTAGATTTTTTTTTTTTTTAGTAACGACATTTTGAAATTGTAAGTAAAATTACCGTAGTTTATCATTTATCTAGGTGTACAATCACCCATTTCCCACATGTTAAACCTTTGTTTTGCCTATTTTTGTCTCACTATAAAAGACTTTATTGCATCTCATCATGGAAGCATGAAATATTTGATTTACATTTTTCCTCTTTTATAATTTTAATGTATTATTTTTTTTCCATTTAAACCTGTCATGTCCATTATCCTTAACAGCAGAATGTTATTCTGGCTCCTTTTGGTGCTAAAGCTAATTTAGGGTTTAATGCACTTAAAATCAAAAGTCATTCATATGTTTTTTAAATGAATTTCCTTCAGTCCCATAGAGGGTTAAGTTAAGAACATGCTCAACCTGAAAATGTTAAAAATCATTCATACTTTTTTGCCCACGTCTTACATCACATACTAGTTTCTGTTGAGTGCTTCAAAGTCTCTGAGGTTTTTCTGAAGTCTGGGTGGGTTTTTTGGCCAGACTGGTGACATGGTCATCATTAAAGTGGAAGGAGAAGTTGAAATGATGAGTTTATTCAGTAAGAAACTCTATTATCCTCAAGCACAGTCACACACACACACACACACACACACACACACACACACACACACACACACACAGATTACTCCTCTTTATTCAGCTCATCACTGTCAATGCTACTCCTCATTTCTCTGTTTATCACTGTGGCTTCATAAATCTTTCTTATATGTCATATTAATCTTAATAATTTTTGAATTTTTTTTTTTTTTATAATTTTGCTTATGTCTGCTTTCTTATTTTTTGCCACACCCTTAAAATTCTAAAATTCTACATTTAAAACATTTTCAAACTCCTTATAAATATGTATTAGTGATGGAACGTATGTAATAAAGAAACATATTTCTCTTAGAGGGCATGTTGAGCCGCATTTTGTAATAAGCTGCCGTATTTTGTAATACATTTTTCCGCATTATGTAATAATGTATTACAATTTTCAGCAGCAGGGTGTGGTGTGGTATTAAAACTCAAAAAGCTGTTTGGAAAACATTCCAAGTGGTTTATGGCTTGGCTGGTAATTAGACATATTAGATATTTTATTTAAAAAAAAAAGGGATATATTTTGGAAATAGAAATTTTGTTCTTTATTTACCCTTTTGAGGCAATTTCATATTTGTTTAAAATTAATCTTAGTGGATAAATGATGTGGTCACAGCAGCTCTGTAAACAAACAGAAGACATTTATGTTATTTAATCTTAAACTCCAAGGGAGTTTTCTGGCAAATTCAGCCTAAAATGCATACCCAAATTAAAGTCAAATACAATTAACAAACAAATAAACTATACTTTAACATTTTTATTGTTATTACATTTTCTAGAGAATAAAAAAAAATTGGAATAATGTTCTCAAAATGTAATAACTTATTACATAATGCAGCAAAATGTATTGGGGCAGTTTATTTCAAAATGCAGCAATTTATTACAAAATTAAATGAAAAAGTTATTACAAAATGCAAAGTTATAAAATGCGTCTCAACAGGGCAGTTGGAGGATGAGTTGTCTATAAATGACAGGACTAAACACATTTGACCAAGCTGAAGTGACAAGGAATACAGTACGCAATACAGAGGAAAGTTCATGAGTGTTTGGATCGCACAAAATCCATAATCCAAATTTGCTTCCATGGCTCTTTTTTTCATCAGAGAGAAACTAAGAGACAAACATACAGAAAGAGATGAAAAACAACTCCTTGAAGTAAGCATTGATCACTAGTCGAAGTCCTTGATTCTGTCTAATGAGCTGCTTGTTCCTTCTGGGAGGTAGCATAATGAGAAAAACATTGCCTTGCAGAGTCAAATTGGGCAGACGTCCAAAGAAAATGGACCTTTTATCAAAAAATTAAATAAATACATAAAATGCTGGGAAAGTTTTGTGTTGTATTTGTGCATGTGCAACTCTTTTCATTTTAAACCGGCTCTACCATATTTATTATAGAAGAAACATGTATTTGCTGTAGTGTCATAATGAAAATGAAATACCTATGAAGTGAAAATCCAAATAACGCTGCAGTTAAAATAATGTCCTTAATATGATAATACATCTAATGAGCACAATGTATTAGTGCGGAAAATCTCCTATCTAACATAACAGATGTAGTATATTCTACATCTATCAATGCATACTTCATTATGCAGTAATAGAGCTTTAAAAAGAAAAAGTCATCTAAATGCATAGACCTTTGCAGGTTTCGTAGAGTATCTGCTGTGTGCCCCGATGTGACCCTCTTTACTCATCAGGAAGAACTGCTCCAGTTAAACTTTGTTGCTCCCTTGTAATTGAATTAGTCTGTTCAATTATGCAGAGGAAGGCCTGTCCTCATTACACAGCACTATTAAAACATGAGGAGAGAGGGGAGGAGAGGAGAGGGGAGGGGAGGAGAGGAGAGGGGACAGGAGGGGAGAGGAGAGGAGAGGAGAGGGGAGGGGAGAGGAGAGGAGAGGAGAGGAGAGGAGAGGGGACAGGAGGGGAGAGGAGAGGAGAGGAGAGGAGAGGGGAGGGGAGGGGAGAGGAGAGGAGAGGAGAGGAGAGGAGAGGAGAGGAGAGGAGAGGAGAGGAGAGGAGAGGAGAGGAGAGGAGAGGAGAGGAGAGGAGAGGAGAGGACAGGAGAGGAGAGGACAGGAGAGGAGAGGAGGGGAGGGGAGGGGAGGGGAGGGGAGGGGAGGGGAGGGGAGGGCAGGGCTTAAACTAATGTTAGGTAAAGTGGACCCCTCACCTCTCACCTGTCTGTCCAGCCACTGTGCCATTGTTAGTGGATCGTCCTGCTGTGTTGCCTGTCTTGTCCGTCTCTCTTTAAGTTTAACTTTCCTCTTTAACTCGCTCTTTCTGTGTCTGGGCTCAGTGCCTGGAAAATGCTGTGGCAGCAGAATCGGCTTAGTTCACTAACTTCACAAGAAAATGAACCGAGCCAAAATCCTGCCAAGCTGATGCTGCTGGGATCCCTGAGCTCAGCAAACTGATCACTGTGATCTGCGTCCGCTCATATTTGCATAAATGCATTAGCAAACACACACTGAAGATTCCAATTTAGTCAATATACCAGCATCAAAATCACTGCTGCTGCCCAGAGGTGCAAAGTAACTAAGTAGAAGTATTTGACTACTGTACTTAAATAGATTTTTTTATGTATCTGTACTTTACTCAAGTATTTATTTTTAAAGAAACTTTTTACTTTTGCACCCTACAGTTTTCCATAAATATCTGTACTTTATACTCCTTACATTCTCAGAATAGACTTGTTACGTTTTTAAACTAAATGCATGTGACAGTACGGAAAATAAGTTACTTCAAAGAGAAAATCAGTGGAGAAGAGAAACTGTGACTTTCTATATCATAATTATGATTTCTATCTCATGACTGTGATATTTTGTCTGGTGATTTAGACTTTTTTAGACTCTTTTTCCTCTTAATTATGCATTTCTTACCTCATATTTATGACTTTATCTCACAATTTTGGCTTTTAATCTCATAATTATGCATTTTTTTACATCATAATGATGATAGTGGTCCTCAAGTCTGGTCCTTGTGGTCATACATATATTAAAAAAAAAAAAATGTTCCCCTCGCCCCACATGGGCGGTGTCTCCTTCAGACTCGGGTCCTCTACCAGAGGCCTGGGAGCCTGAGGGTTCTGCGCAGGATCTTAGCTGTTCCTAGCAATGCGCTCTTTTGTACAGAGATCTCTGATGTTGTTCCTGGTATCTGCTGGAGCCATTCTCCCAGCTTGGGGGTCACTGCCCCTAGTGCTCCGATCACTACTGGTACCACTGTTGCCTTCACACTCCACATTAACTCCTCTTTCAGCCCTTGGTATTTCTCAAGCTTCTCAGTCTTAGCGACTGGATAGCTTAGTGGTCTACACCACTGACTTTGGTGCGGAAGGTTGCCGGTTTGAATCCCAGGTGTGCCCTTAGGCAAGGCACTTTACGCTATACATGCCTATACCTCACGATGAGCGATACAATTAATAGAGTCATACCGGCTCGGACGGCGCCCGGGACAACAAGGTCCGCGTTAGGGGTTGAGGAACCAGGACACCCTGATGTTAAATTGGCTACTGGAACAAGACATTCATGGAGCAGGGCAGAGAACATGGTACTGATGGAGTGTTACTACGGGAGTAACCCCAGTGAGAGAGGGTACATGCAGAGGATGTGGGAGAAATGGTTGCTTCGAAACCCCACATCCTTACTGACTAAGAAACAGCTCCTAGCTCAGTGTTCAAATATATATATATATATATACATACACACATATATATTATTGTTTTTATTTTAAAAAAAAAATTATCTTCATTTTATTGTATTCATTTTATTTTATGTATATTTTATTTTGATGTATGTATTTATTTACTTTATTAAAAAAAAAAAAACCCAGAGGTAGATATCTACAACATGCAGGACACTGGGCCATGAAGACCAGATTTGAGAACCACTGCTGTACAGTAATCTGTTTTTAAAGGCTTTATTTTAGGATACTTATGAAACATTTATGAGTTTTCCTGGTTAAATAAGTCTAATTTAATGCAAAAAAAGAGTTTTACATGTAATTGTTTTTTACTTTATTACAATCAAGAAGTTATACTTTTTTACTTCAGTAAATGAGTTGAATCAGTACTTCTACTTTTACCAGACTATTTTTTATACAAGTAACTGTACTTCTACGTACAAACTATAGTACTTGTACCACCTCTGCTGCTGTCTTATCACTGTATCCTTACCCCCCTTCTGTTTCTCCTTCTGTTGTGTAGAAGCAGCTCAAGAGCCTCCAGAGTGGCTTCAAGCTTGTTAATAGTGAAGGTTTCCAGCTGCAGAGGTAGGTTTCCACACACTCACACACTCACATACTCACACACAACAAACACAGCAGAGTTCACAGGCAAAGTGAGCAGCTTGGTCTCATGTGCTGTTGTAAAAGCCCAATTCCCTGCAGATGGGACCAAGCTGTTTAATTACTGATAACCTAGACTCAGACTGAGTATGTGTACGTCCTCTGACTGTCCCCTACCCTCTACCCCCTCTGCACAGTAATCACCTGACCATGGACCTGGACAACAACATCAATATCAACATACCGCCCATTGAGACCAAGGTGTTAATGTGAGTATCGTATCTAGTGTGATTATATACAAAGGTTAAATAACTAAACGCTTCAGTTATTTGCTGTGTTTTTGTCTACTTTTTCTTTTGTACTTTTTCTTTTCTTTTTACGAGGTAGTTTTATATCTTATTAATTGAATTCAGTTGGTAATTACTAACACTAAACTCTTAAAGGGAATAGACTTTTTGTGTTTAATATGTTTATTAATGATGAAATGAAATGGGCTTTTAAATTAAATTCAAAATCCAGGTCATTATTAACCTGACTCACGAAATCTGGCTGTGTTTCGCGATGCTCACGCAACCATCTGAGTACCGTGAGGTCACCTATTATTCAAAATGAAGGGTGGGACTACTCAACTGGGCGGCATTGTGCCATTGCTTGAGTTCAACGTGAGCGTTTTAAGCGGCGCGTCACTGAAGATAACGGACAGTTTTTTCATCTTATCACATGCAAGGATTTTAGATAAGAACCCCCACTTTGAAAACAGATCAGTTGCGGAATGGTCCCAGGTGGTTTTGTGAGATACCATCTGGTGACAGTTAGGTTAAGACCTTATTCCTCCAAAGGGGAAATTTGTTATGATGCAGATTATTCTTGGATAGAATTACTTGGAATATACACACTATACTATACTATGCTATACTATACTATACTATACTATACTATACTATACTATACTATACTATACTATACTATAGAATATCAATGTCAAACAATAAAGTCCCAGAAAACCTAATCAGACTTAATATTCATAAATAAGTATAAAATACTGACATAGAAAGAAAGAAAGACAGCGAGGAAAAAAATATACATTCTTCCTTAAAATATAAATTTTGGGATATGTGTAATAAACAAGCATCAGTATTATTATGACAGACAAGATATGTGACATGTTCTAAGGAATCACACTTATGGCTTCACTTACATTAACAATTACTTATTAGTTTTAAGATGAGATAATGAAGAAATAAATATTTCCAATAATTACACTTGTGCAGGGAGCTGCTGTTGCATCCTTCTTGGTTTTACCCCATGGGAACATACTTCAGGGGAAAAGTGGATTATAATAACTGATTAGAGATGATTTTTGATCCCTTTTGAATTATTATTTACACAGATAATGTTTGTCAACGTAAAATAAACTGCAGTTTTTGCTAAACCTCTTGAAAACCAGGTGATGAAGACATGTAAATATGTGTTTATTTACTTATACCTTTAATTAGGTGGGGAAATGCACATTAATGAACACATTTATACATTTCATTTCAGTATAAATATATTGGAGGTAGCATCAGTGTTAATTTTCATCTACAGTTCCATTCCTCATTCCATTTCATGAATGGAATGAAAATGAAATGAAAATAACAGTGATCAGTGCAGAATGAAGAACTACAATGGAATAAGTGCTACACGTCCATAGGTTGTCTTTGTCATTAACATTGTCGTAGCTGTTCTGTTTAGAGCTGAAGAAGATGTCTCTGCAAATTCAACATGACCAGATTTGTAGTCATTTCAACCTCTGAATACTTTTCAACTTGCTCATGATGACTGTGTCACCTGTAAGGAGAGATTCAGGCCATCTAACTATCTATCAAAAGTGATATAAATTGATTTTAAATTGCTCTAAATGAAATGCATAAATCGTGGCAAAATTCAGACACAGTCAAATAACTATTTGTCTCTTATACTTGATGGCCATTTATATTCCTGTTGAAGTTTTAGGTCCTGGCAGAGGCGAGTCTTCATCTCTTTATATATTCTCCATTATGCAGTTCCTTTTTAGCATACATATTAGCAGGATATTTGCTCTTTTGCTGTTATTAATCATTATAATGAACTTATAATGCTTCATTCTGAATGACCACAGCAATAACCCAATAATTACCGGTTACTGATAGTATAAAAGGAAGTACATGAATTATAATAATATGTTTTGGACAGTGCGAGCCTTGTAAAGTGTTGCTAAGGCAGCAGCATAGAGAAGCTAAAGAGAAGCATATTAAAACTATAAATCAAACAGACTTAGTTATACTTAGATTATTTACTATTATTTAATATTCATTATTATTATTATTATTATTTATTATTGCTTTAATAACTGCTGTATAGTGGCTGTTTCACCCATAAAAACCCAGTGTGACTTTTGTGACAGTTCCTAAATGATTGAAATGAAGGAATGAAATGAATGATAATTGAACATTTTCTTATATTTCATTTACTGATCATGTAGATCACTGGTGTCCAACTCCGTTCCTCAATGGCTGGTATCCTACATGTTTCACATATGTCTCTCTTCCATCACACTTGGAAGCCGTTACATCATTATCAGACTTCTGCAGAGCTGGATGATGAGCTGATTATTAATTGAACCAGGTTTGATGGAAGAGGGAAACATCTAAAACATGCAGAATAAGGTTTGGACAACCCTGATGTAGATGTTCATTTATATCTGAAAAAGAGAAAACTGATGAAAAAATGACTTTTTCAGTAAATATATAATAAACTTAAAATAAACCCAGTGTCTCCATCTACTGCCATTAATCAACCTTCATGGATTTTACTATTGAATCAATGTTATAGAAGATTATAATGTTTCCATGGTAACTCTGAACATCTAAATGGGTCATATCTGATGACCATGAAAAGTTGATGAACTGCACTTTACACCAATTATTTACATGGATTCATATAATTAGTGGATCAATGGATATTAAATAATTCTGTTTTTACAATTTGAACCTTATTTCAGTAATAAAACACTGTCATTTATTCATCTCTTTTAGTTTGGTATAATTTAGAGTTTGTCTGAAGATATTGCATTTGCTGATGTTCATATAATGGGAATGGTCAGGGTACTTCTGCCTGGCTCTACATCCTCCTTTACAATCCCTCCCTATCTGTATACTCAAAACCATAAGGACACTCCTCATATTTAACATAAATATGAGGGGTGCATAACAGAACTTTTGTGAGTATTAACAAGCTGAATAAATTAATGCGAGCAGCATTCAGTGATAATGTCATCAGATCAGGACTCCAGGTAAGGGTCAATTTTATCAATCTACAGACCTTGGATGGCTATAACAAAGTACTTCTGACTGAAATAGAAAAAGTACAGTCATATCAGAACAGACATCTTGAGAAAAAAAGCAACACATTTATTGGCTGCATATCAGTGCCCCGACCCCTCCCATTAAATGGATATTAGCTTCAGACATACTCTAAATGGCACCGAACTGAAACAAGTGAATAAATGACATTGTTTTAATCACTGTAATAAGGTCCACATCATAAAAATGGAGCTTCTCCTTTAATATCCGTTAATTCACTAAATCTATTAATCCATGTAAATAATTGGTATAAAATGCAGCTTATCAACTTTTCATGATCATTAGATATGACCCATTTGGATGTTCACAAGCTCTGTAGTTACCATGGAAACATTATTAACCTTCTACAACATGGATTCATCAGTAAAACCCATGGAGTTTGATAAATGACAGGTGATGGAGGCACTGGGTTTATGTTCAGGTTATGATATACACTACCTGTCCAAAAATCACAGGAGACTGACACTCAATTTAACTAAGCTAATAGTTCAGATCCTTCCATGTGTAAATATGTCAGTGGTTAATAATGTTTCAGCTGGAACAAGTTATTTCATTTAACTGATGCAGTAAATGTCCTCTCATGTCTGTCATGTTTAACAGATTGGACACCACCAGGATTGAACAGGATCATCAGGCTTGTGAGAAAATACTTCAGAGAACATGAGACATCATTTTCACACACAAAAAAAATTGCTTTCAAAAAGTCCAGACTCTAATTTGGGATGATGAAGAGTTGATGCAGTGGTCGGTTTCTCCACCATCTTCAAATATGGATGGGAAAAATAGAATAAACCTTATTGTGACACTACATAATTAGTATGTGGCAAAAAAAAAGTCAAAGTAAATGTGTCCTGATATCAAAACTAAAGGTGGTGCAGTCAAATACTGCATGTGCAACTTTTTTTTTGTATCGGCAGTGTATTTACATACTCCAAATGACACCAAACTGAAACAAGTGAGTAAATTACATTGATTTATCACTGAAAAAAGGTCCAAATTGTAAATAAAACAACAAAAAACCCAATAATTTCTCCTTTAAACAGTTAAGATCAGATGATGTCTTCGGTCAATAGTGGATGTTTGGGTCTTTATGGGTCAAGGTATATTATGATGCTAATCCATATGCTAATAAGAAGTCATTAAAGGTGAATATGTCTCCGAACATAAAGTCCACCATCAGATGAGTATATGTAGAGTGATGAAAGCCTAAGTTTCCGTGCTGTCTTTTCTGTACCTGTAGTATTCAGCGTGCCTGGCGTGACTTCCTCCAGAGACAAGAAGTGGAGAAGAGGAGCCCCTCCCCACCTTCACTTTCCTCTTCTGACAAGATGAGCATGTCAATCAGTATGACGACCCTGTCAGATGGCAGCACCCCAGTAAGTCACACCCCTGTAAAACAAGCCACATCATTAAGACCACCTGCGTGAATTACAGCGATTCATGGTGTTGTCTTTGGTCAACAGAAACAATGACTACTGGTTAGTAGAGCAACATTTAATCATGTCATTCCTCAAATACTTGCTGTTTATTCATAGAGACACAGTTGCTGAATGTCTTTATGTGTCGTTTTTTTGTTTTTGGGTTATCACTATTGCTGGGTTTTATGCTGTGTTCTGTGGTGAGTGTATTGTCACACATGTGTCCAGATGAGGGCAGTATCTTCCAGCTAGTTTCTTCCATATGCACACTCACAGTCAGCCTCTTCTGTGGGAGTAGAGAATAAATATACATAGATTTGAAGTGACATTTTCACACTCTCTCAACAGTAAAACACACTGAGAATTGAAATCAGTGCCCCAGCCATTGTCATTCAGCACATCTACCATTCATTTAACCAGACCACAGTAAATCCCCCAGATTTTCTCTGCTGCATCGGTTCTGGTCATTATAATTCTATACCGACGTTGTCCGTAGCTTTGGAGCTGAATAGTAAGCGTGTGTACACTTCTGTACTAATCTCAGAGCCTGAAGTCAACAGGCAGGTTAAATCTAAGAGACGGCAGGGAGACTTCTGCGTATGAGAACACTTAGGTGGTACTTGTCCACTCAGTCGTTAGTTACAGAGAAAAGCTTTTACCCTGAAGAACACTGTTTGATTTGGATTCTTGTAGATAAAAGAGGGTCAGACAGGTTATAAGTGGAAAGAATTCAGAGTAGTGAGGCATGGAAATACATGTGTGCTCTCCTTTTTTTTAGAGCCTTACAGACCTAGGACAATTTTTGAGATGATTTCTAAAAAAAATTTTTGTGAAAAGCAGGTATTGATCATGTACATGTCAGAGTCTCTCTTTTGTTAATCACCTTATCATGGTGGTGAAGATTGTGTCTTCCCTAAACCCCCAAGATCTATACTGGTCTGGAATTGGTCTAAGGCAATGAACCAGAAGAGGGATGATACCTGGACCACCAGTTTGGGGTTTGGGTGTGGAAACAGCAATCCCACCCTATAAACAGTTCCTTTGTAAAGATTATTTTCTTCTTTCCTTATTTTTATTATATAAGTTATGTTTTATTATGTGATATATCACTTGTGTAAAGCATGTTCAAAATAAAGATAAAAAGAAATCTTCATGTAAATAAATAGTAAAATAATAACATTAAAATTCTTCATTTTATTCCCATTTATACACATCAGTAACTATATCTGACAAGGTGTAGTGATTAGATACTGAATCCCACTTATCCTTAATTTATCAAGAATAATGAAAAATAAAAAGTGTTAAATTTATTCCAAATTTATGGGAAACCATGTTTAGCAAAAAACAGAAAAATGAAGAAAATTGTTTTGTTTTTTTTGGCAAAATATATAATTTACTAAAAATAAAACAAGTGTCCACAACTATTGTTATTCATCAAATGACATGAGTTTCACTGGTGAATCAAAGTTGCTGAAAACAACATTTCATTTTGTGGTTACGAAGCTGCATTTTACCCAAATTATAAAATGTACTGTAGTGATGGAAGTGGTGGTTGAAAAGTTGTTAATTATATCAGATAGATCTTTGAGGGCTGAAGAGAAACACTATTTAAGCTGCTGGTGGAGGAGGATTTGATAGAAAGTCAACTGTGATACGTTCAGTTCTTTAAGGATACGCACACACACACACACACACACACACACACACTGTAAACATGGTTGTGTTTAAGATCCTTTGGGATGTCCAGGAAATGCTTAGCTCAGTAAGTCAGACCTGCTGACACTGGCAGATGATCATCACTGAGAGAACAAGACTGTATGTGTGTGTGCGTGTTTGTGTGTGTGTGTGTATATACATGAAGACCCTAAGGTCAAAGGAGACAGAAGAGCACTAGAGGAAAGGAAGATGAAAAACAGATGTTGGTTCACAGGTTGAATGTGCTGATACTGTAGATTCCCTCTGCTGAGTGTGTGTGTGTGTGTGTGTGTGTGTGTGTTTGTGTGTGTGTGTGTGTGTGTGTGTGTGTGTGTGGGGGGGGGGGTTCTTGACCTTTTTCTGTCTACTGATTGATCACAACATCCCATATGAAATGTTTTCTATTATCTCATAACTCCCTCTCTTTCTCTTTCTTACTCCTACATGTTATTTCCTTTTTTAAACCAATGTGTTTAGTGAATGTGACAGCTCCACCCCGTTTGAATTCCTAACACTTTCATTTCTGTCGACCCAGCGCTGTATTCTCTATCAATACTGAGGACTTCGTCTTCACACGCACGCATACATGTATACATTCACGCACTGTTACACACGGAGACGAAGGAGTCATATTTTCCTTAGACACAGTGATATGGCAACCGTCTCCAAAGTGATTGAATTTGTAACCTTTGTGCTCGTAACATCAGTCTTTGACAGTCTTGCTGTTTGACACCGCAGCATGTACGCAACCGTTGTGTGTGTGTGTGTGTGTGTGTGTGTGTGTGTGTGTGTGTGTTTGTATTCCTATCTTTATGGGGACATTGATATGTTTACACTATCACACCATGGGGACCAAAATTCAGGTCCCCATGAGGATTAACCCCTTAATGCCTACTGTCACAAATAACAATTAGGGATGTGAATTTTAGTCCAAATCACTATTCGAAATTCAATAGAAACTATTCAAGTAGTATTTAAAAATCTAACATGTTTCCACCCCCCCCCCCCCACTGATGTGCGCCTCCACCCCCAAACACACACGTGATGACAGAAAGGGTAAAAGAGGTAACCAAACATTTACTGAATAAACAAGAACATTACAAATCACACAACAACAACATGTTGATCTTCCCTGAGCAATTCATCTCATCTTCTGGATAAAATAAATCAGGATTTTAATTTGGAAATTCCAATAACCACAGCAAACACTATATTTCATTTAACTGTCGAGGCAGAACCAGCTAAAACAGCTGATTTCAGCTACAATGTCGAATGGATTAAACAACTATAGTCACATTCATCTATGCCAGGTTTTTATTTAAAGAACAAAACAAAGAAAAATAACATGTTCACATGTTCGGGGTGGAGGTGTGTGCGCAGCCTGTTCACTATTAATCTGGCTGCTAAGAGCACGTGCTCCGACGGCACAGACGTTGCAGGCACAGAGAGGTACGCACTCGCCAACTTTGCCAGACAGGGGTCTTTGTTTTTTTTGGTTGTGCATCTTTTTTGTGTTTGCAGTGTTTTGTCGCCTCATTTGCCCCTGTCGGCCACTGTACATTGGTACTGTGGCAAATGGCTGTGGCATTCTTTCCAAGTGAAACCTAATACAAGTAGGCCTAATGCAGCATTCGAAATTAGTATTCTATATTCGAGCTTGTCACAAATATTCCAAAATCCTGTCGAATCCTTAATATGTACCTACTGTATATGCTATAGTCAAATTAATTAGTTTCACGTAATTTAGCATTTCCTTTCTTTTTTTTTAAAATTTAAATTCAGGTGTTAAGGAGTTAAATCTTAATGTAGGTCCCCACAAGTAAAATATAAATAGATGTGAAGTACAGTGTGGACATTTATGCAAATGAAATGGCCCTATAAACACATGTACTTTTCTTTTCTTTACGTCCCCATAAAGCATTAGGGATACATGTGCAAAGTGAAACATATATATTTACAAGGTTTGTAGATATATTTATTTATTTAAAAAATAAATATTTAAAATGACGTGTGTGTGTGTGTGTGTGTGTGTCCACTCTTAGCTATGCTGTATACATCAATCCAGCCTCATGTTTCAGCAAAAAGTGCAATGTCCTCAGCTGACTGATATATAGTTGATGTGTAATGCTTTAGTTTATAAATGATCTTTCACACTGTAACTATGCTCACTCATTGCCATAGCAATATTACAAACTAGAGCAGGGCTGGATATCTCTCTTTATGATCAATCCCTCTGCTCCATAGCAACACCATAGAGTGAGACAGAAATTATAGGTTTCATTAAAGAGGAACCTAACAAAACTCTGGCTTTTATGCCCACATATGAATCAGCTGTCTAAATTTTATTGTTTCATGATATTGTACCACATCAACACACAGCCCCTCGACCACCTACAAGTACACACACATGCACACATATTAGATAGAGTCAGCACATACACACACACACACACACACACACACACAAAACACACAGACCACTACAGCTTCAATTTCAGTCTGTCTGGAAGATAGATGTCTTTTTATAACCAGACATCAATCAATACTGTTTGGGGACTGGACGAATGTTATGTTTTTCAAGCAGGATTGCCAATAAATTACCTAGAGGGGGTGTGTGTAAAGAACAATAAAAACGAACACAGATGATCATTACCTTCCAGGGGTTTTTTTTTCTGTTTAATTTGCAGACGTTTAAATGTGGGCTTTAATCATGTGTTAATGTTGTGTTTCATCTCATTGGTGGGCTGTCCTTTGATTCCAGGAGCTGTCCATTAACTTGGTGCTGATCTATGATGCTTTATAATGCAGTAGCAGAGATTAGACAGTAGAGGGAGATGCTGTATCACTGTGGGGTTTTTGGCTTTTATGACTGGTAACACTATTGTTGACATAGCTGAGAAAACAACCTCTGAATCTCAGAAGGATGTGGATGCACACAAGAAAATGTTATATTTTTATGCAGACATCTCAGCCCACTGTTAGCTATGTTGTTGTTGTTCTATTATTATGAGCATTATATTCATTTCTCATTTTCTTTATTAGAATGCAAAGGGGAATATTGTTCATAGCATTAAAACCTCATAACATACACTATTCTGAATCTTTTGGAAATAGTATTTAATGTAGCATTGCTCCATCTATTATTAGATAGAGCAATTATTATTATCTTTTATCCATTTTAATGTGCTAGATAGCTGCTGAAGGAAATATGAATCTGACACTGACAGTAAAGAAGAGGCAGGACTAGATAAGCCTCGGCTTATTATATATATTGTTCTCAAATTGTGTTAATGTGTTGACTCATATGTACATTTATATTTAAGTTATTGTATTTAGTTACTTTTTCTGTGATTAATGACCATTAATGGGTGCACATGTAATTGACTTCTTGCTTTTATTCTTTTTTTTTAGTTATTTTTTCTTTTACTTCAAAGTTTGAGACAAACTGAACTGAACTAAACTAGTATGATTTCTATTCTTCTAACAAAGAGTAACCCAAACAGTAGGAAACATTGGACATCTGTTGAATGTATGTAAATTGTGTAAAACACTAGAGCATTAGATCAGTAAATCTCATCATCGAACTGAAATTCTTGTTTTTAATGCTATCTTGGTGCATGCTTAGTATTCTTATTATCTTTTTATACTATATATATATATATATATATATAATTCTTTTTTTTCTCTTTTGAATCTCTGTTGAATGTTGCAGCGTTACACCGAGACAAATTCGTAGTTGTATACTGTGTACTATACGAACAATGGCAATACAACTCTTTCTGATTCTGATTCTGCTCCAGAGACAAAGAAATGCATCCATACATTATAATACTTCATAATACTCTTACTAAAGCAACAAACTTAATTGCAGCTTAAACCATCTGCACTGTACTGTATATTTGTGTATGCAAGTCTAATAATTATATCCCAAAAGAGAGTTTCAGGGGTATTATGTTTTTGGTCCAATCGCCACCAACTATCCTTCATGTGAACCCAATAACTTGAAAAATATTTGGTTTAGAAATTCCATGTTTTCTATGTCAATGATTTCTATGTTAAGAGGAAGAAATGATTACTGTACATTTTGGATGATTAACAATTTCTAGATGGCCCACAAGGGGGCACTCATAAGTTCAAAATCACTAAACACTCTTTTACTCATATTTGAAACTATTTGTCTGATTGACTTGTGTGCAAATGAAAGGTCATGACCTGGGGATGCCTCACGTCATGACATCATTAATTATCAGGGGCATTTGAGGATACATTCCTAGCTGTTGCTTCTGATGGCATAAGTTAATATATAAAAATGGCATGGATTGTACAGTATATAATACAAAAATATAGCATATGCACAGTTAATATCCATAAATACATTATTAAAATATTTTTGTGTTGGCCAGTGAAGGGCATGGAGGGGCAGGTTAGACCATCTGGCCTGCTAAGGTGCAGTGAGACGGGCCCAAACAGAGCAGCACTGCCTTCCCCATCTGCCAGCTGTCATGTTTCTCTCCATCTCTAACCTCTCTATCAGTGTTCTAAGAATCTTCTCTTCTTCTTCCTCGTCCTCTGTGTTTTTTCTGCCTTTCTCTTACATATTTAATGGTTTTCTCTTTTTTCTTATGCTGCTCTCTGCTGTATCTTTCTCATTATGGCGCTCTCTCTGTGTTTCAGTCTCTTTATCACTTGTTCACCCACCTACTGTTCGCTTGACTTTATCAGGTCATGCAGCTGCAACAACAACTAGGGAGCCTTGCACAAGAGATAAAAGAGGTTAGGCAAAGTTTAGGGAACTCAATCGGCTTACTGTATGTTTATTTTTTTATGTACAGTAAAGGCGCGTGATGAAAAAACTCATTCTGTACAGATACATTTTTTTTTTCTCCTTGTTTTATTAACTACTAAAGTCTTTAGGTTAACTTCTGTGTGGCTTGTCCTGGAATTATTCTGCTGATTTTTCTATCACTTAGGCAAATTCATCATAACACAATGCATTAGAACTTCAGCAGATTATTGAGCCAGCTGACTGCACAGACTGTACCCTCACATTCATTTTCACTATATAATCCAGTGCAGAGTAATTGTTGAACTGTCAGTGAACTTGCATAATTTTAAGCCTCATAGTCTGTTCTTTTTGCTGCAAAAAGCAAACATTTCTAAGAAATATGAAAACACAAAACAGGAAAGGTCACTTATTTTATGTGTGATCACTATACTAAGACCATTGTTAATGCAGC
Source organism: Siphamia tubifer (assembly GCA_020466265.1). NCBI lineage: Eukaryota > Metazoa > Chordata > Actinopteri > Kurtiformes > Apogonidae > Siphamia > Siphamia tubifer. The sequence continues at coordinate 36,368,962 of CM035795.1, read as the reverse complement.
CCAAAAGGCTCATTGTGTCCCTCTTCTGTTGTTTGTAAGGTACATTAACCTCATGCTGGTGCTGCACCTCTTACTGAGGGGTAGAGAATGTCCAATTAAAGAACCAGTAGAAGGACAATGCTTTCATATTTAATCCTAACACAATTTGCAGATGTTATATCAAAACGTAATGGTTTCATTTATTGAGATAATGCACCAATAGCTACCTCTCACAAGTGTGATTTTGTGAGCCATTTTAAAGAATATCCAGTCAAAGCGATACTTCCCAACATGACATTTGAAGTCATATTCAGATAAATATAGAGCACTTCGCCCATGAACAATAAGCAGTTCTCTGAAGATTCAGAAATGAAAGGCAAAGATTCTGTGTCAATATCCATTGCATGCTTTGCGAGACACAGAAACATGCCTTGCAGTCTACTTAACACAATTCCAAAAACCCCCAAGATTTCTCAGTATCATAACAATGCCAGCTACCAACTCAGCACTCTATTGTATGCTGCTCTTCCAAGCATTACCCATTTGCCAATAGCCATTTTCACTTCATTTCCACTGTGGACCAGAACATCCCTGTGATGATTTATGGTAATTATGCAAATGCAACATAAGGCTTTGGAGATTACTGCTAACCCCCACCAATCTTTTCGTCACTGGAGAATGGGTGTAACTGGAGTCTATGCTTTTACAATCCTGTTATGGTAATACCAAGGAAAATACAAAAAAAAAAAAAACCCTAGGTCAGATGATTTAGGATTCCATTGAATTCATTTACGTTTAGAACAGTCTCATGGATGCAATTCATGTGTTTAATTATTTTTCTTCCTTCATTAGCTGCAAATTGATAGAGGACTTGGCCTACATAAGGTATCTTTTTTTTTTCTATTCCTCTGGAGGGATACTGTGTTTGCGTCTCCATCCCACAGATTTAATTGATGTAATCTCTCTTGTCATAATCTCTCACCCAGATAAGATGTCGTATGGTGTAGTGGTTCAGGTGTGGGTTTGCTGGTCTCGGCTGCATCTGAGCTAGGTCAGGCAGAGTGACAGCTCTGGTTGGATGCAAGACGGTTGCAGTGTCACACCAACCAACATGGTGATTGACAGAATCATTAGTGAACTCTCACCACTCCTTTACCCCATGTGTGAAGAGACTCAGGCTCTGGATCTAGAAGCAACACTATTTTGTTTGGGCAAACTAAGGTAATTATAAAGCAACAAAGCCCTTTCATCGCCATCATTTCTACTTCTCTACAATGCTCAGACTAGCCCGCAGACATGTGAAGGACATTCATATCACTCTTATAATTATGTATTAGTGAGATGGAGTCATGAGTGCAGTAATGTGTGATGGGTGCAGTGAGGTCTGACTGCTAATCACCTGCCAGCGGCGTGTCAAGTCCAACACGGACCCTTTCACGCCTGGGACATGTCATGTCACACATTCTTTGAGCTGTATAATATACATTACATTCATGTGACATGAGGTACGTGATGTGAGTTCATGTAAAAGAAGGGCAGGTGGAAACTGAATATGCAAGGGACTTTCAATCAGTCAAACCCTACAGCATTTTATTTCTCAAACAGGAACAAAGTCTGCAACAGTTTTACTAAAACAGCAAATTAATCTACAGTGTTCCCATCTGTATGTTTGAAAGAACAACTGATAACGGCTTTATTCCATTAGAGTGACGTCATGTTGCATTTGTACTATCTGGGAGGAACCACAGGGGGTCACTGTTCTGCTTTATTAGGACATACTAGCAAGTTAGCAGGGAATAGTCAAGGTTTAGGGAAAACCTGGGTCAGAGTGAGTTTGGATGCTCTGTTTTCTTTATCAGGACAGTCAGGACATCATTATAGTGTTAATGAGGATTTTTTTTCCCCCCAAATTGCTGAAACCACAGGGACTCCTGCTGTTGTTATGTGGAGGACGCTTTCTCTATCTTTGTAATAATTTTAGTCAAGTGCCTCTTCTTTTAGAGATAACCCATTATCAACATGTTTGTAATTAAAAAGAGAGGTAAGCAGCTCTTTTATTTCAGTGGTTTATCTGCCACTCGGCATCTCTCTGCCGTCCTCTTCCTCTCTAGCTCAGCCTCTATCTCTCTTCTGTTTTATTCTACCTCTTCTCCTTGAGCCTTTTAATTTCATGACGCTTCAATTAAATATTAAAGTGTTTCAGGATTACGTCAGACTTGTGAACAAGCTGCGAGGTTTTCCAGCCTTCTATATATACATTGCCTCCTTCATTTTTTTTCTCCTTTGTCTCAGTTTGTCCATTGACCCTCACTGACATAACAAACAGGAAGATTGAGATGCAAAGCCACAAATGGAGACATATATAAAGATACTGATATCAACGTACTAATTATAACCTACGAAACTCCAAACACTTTTAGGTGGATGTAGGAAACCACCTACAATGTTGCATTATTACTATATTGCTGTAAGAATCTTGGCTACATCCAGTGCTTAATTTGTAAATCGTAAGGTACCAGAACGCACCGTACATATGACAACACAGTGATGACAAGATGGACAAAGGTGTCGGAACTATGTAAAATGACATGTGAGTGGACACTTGTGCTGTGGCACTTAAAAGCCTCAATTTCAGACAACAGCCGTATTATATGCTATTATGACAACAATTAGCTATATTCTGCATGGCACATTCAACTGTAAGCAGCAGGAGCGAACAGGTACTGTTCATGTTAAAAACTTTTGGCACAGGAGCCTATTAATGCAACGTATGCTCATCAGATTCCTCCTCTTTTTCCCCGTTTCTGATTTTACTACGTGTGTCTGTAGCAGTTCTATGGCCCTTGGACACCCACACTTAACCTCAATCACTGCTGTATCGTCTGTATCGGGCATGGCTGACTGTCCATGAACTTTCAGGTTAGCAGTTGAAACAGTAGCTGTTCTAGCTTCATCACTTGCCTTGTAACTGCTAGCATGACCAGCGATGCTGCTGTGCCCATCGCCGATTGTTTTAACATCTAGGGTGACCAGATGTCCCGAAAAATTCGGGACAATCCCGAGCTCTAAGATATTGTCCCAAATCTGGCTGTACATGTCCCAAAAATGTAACTTGTACCAAATGATGACTTGCATTTTAAACAATGTTCCTACTGCCTGACTGCTGCTGAGGGTGCTTGCTCAGCCCCAAATGTTTCAAATGTCTGTGTTCAGCCCTGGCTTCAATGGATCTATTTCATATCTTTGTCACATTCTAGTTCTATTCGATTGCTACAGTAAACGTGAACAGTCACTGGTGCGAATATTCATAAATAATAGTGACAGGGCAGATGAAGACTCACACCACACAGAGGAGAGCGCACGTTACCGTGAGGGTGAAGCCAACCACAGTGGTGAAAGCTCAGCCGCATTAATGGGAACTTCACAACATCTAAATCTAATTTAAATTATGTGATCACACAGCCTAAATAATTTAAATAGCCCTAAAACGTACATTATCTAATCATACTTTATTTACATTTACTATTATACGTCATTGTTTTATACTCGTCATTTTATTATTATTGTTATTTTCCATTTTCCACATTCAACAATGTTATTTTAATATATTTACATTTGTAGGCCTATGTTTATTGCTGTGGCAACATATGATTAATACTGAGATTAGGCCTAATAGATTAATAAAGATTTGAAGACATTTGAAGAACAGCTTCATTATTATCCTGTTGGGTTATCGTTCAATTTCCCACGTCTCCACATTCAACAATTTTAGGCCTATTTCAAGATAACATTTGTATGTGTATTGCGCACTTGTATTAATGATATTTGATTAATATTGATTAATAAACTACTAAATACTTGAATTACATTCATTTGACAAGTTTGGAAATGTATATGTTTTTTATTGACAGCGCAGTGCCAACCTGCCAAATTAACCCCTGGCTCCGGCACACAATGAGTCTCATAAATTGTTCATAGTGTGCTTTTACAGTGCGTAAACACATTCCTGCAGGGTTTTTTTTTTTCCAGAAAAGGTGTTATAGGCAACTGCAGACTGCCATAGAAAAATCTCTATACATACCTGCTTAATGCCTAGAAATATGTTGTATATAATTATTTAAATTTGTATAGCCAAAGGGCTGTTTAGTACTTTATTGTCAGTCACATTTCAACAAATAAATGCAGATTCCTTTCAAGCAAATTTATGCTTCTCTCTTCTCATTTTTTCATGTGAGCTCTCACAAATGGCCACATTATCGCATTGATCTCTATTTGTGCAGCAACAGGGCCATAACTGATCATTAATGTCTGACTGGGAACAGCAGTGATATGTAGAATAGCAGATTGATACTACAAATCACCGCAGCGCTGGAATCTATTGACTATGGCTTTGCAGAGGTAATCAAGGCCAGATTATTACTGTAGCCACATGCTTAAAAGTGTCATATTTACTTTTCAGTGCGATATTCATATATGCTTCCTGAGCAATTAGTCAGTTAATCAAATCTTATTTATATTAAGTCGTAACTTAACTTAGCACATGGCGCTTTATATATAGAGCTGGTCAAACGTAGGCTGTTAAATCAATTTACAGAAACCAATAGAATCCTCCAGGAGCAAACACTTGGTGACAGTGAAGAGGAAAATGTTCTTTTTAATCCTGGCTACTGGAGGATGGTCATCTACCTTGACCAGTGTGGATTATAGAGAGAGGGTAAAGGAAGAGAAACAGAGAGAGACAGTGTGGTTGGGGGAGGGGGAATATAAGGAGACAAATGTACTCATGACAGACCAATGTTTACTTTTTTAAAAATTGTATCAGTATCAGCCTGTTGCATTGGCCGATATGTTTTGTGTTTCTTTGCCGTGATTTACTGACAGGTGAAGTATTTGGCACCTCCATGTTCTTGTAAATACAATACTGCCGTATTTTACAGTAAAGTACTTAATTTGTCATTATACACTGTACGATGAAATGTGTTCTCTGCATTTAACCCATCCTTGATGCCATAAGGAGCAGTGGGCAGCCTGGGCAGCTGTAGAGCCAGGCTAATGGTCAGAATCACCTGGCTGGAGGATTTTTACCCGATGTTTTTGGGTTTGTATTTATTAGGTTAAATGTCACCATTTTTATTTTGTAATTGTAAGTATCAGTAAGAACTGGAATCATTCAAGTAAAACTAAATTGTATCAATGAATAAACTCTGAGAAGAGTAAGTTGTATTATGTATTTTCAAGGTTATCATTGTCATTCTACATGAACCGAGAAATACCAAGTAAGTTTGAATAGTGTTGCATCTTTTGACTACTCACATGCACCTTGTGACCTTACTTTCATATTTTTTAATGGTACGTTATTATTTTTAAATCAATAAATGTTCCCTTTATAAAAGAATCATCATTTGATAGCGAAAAATAACAATCAGTATCACCAGTCCAAAAAAATTCCATATTCACCATATATCACTAATGTAGATGCACAGCAAATTAAACTAGAGCTCTTACAGTAAGAAGCAGAACAGTTGATGCTAGTATAATTACCAATAGCTAGAAAAAATATCCATAACTGTTAATACTACTATTACAAATTATCAGTGGACATAAGACCACTGCAATTGTTACTACAGATTATAGAAACCCCTACCACCTATATAACTATATAATACAGACTATTACAATGGATTTTATGGATAAATGAGTGATGATGAAGGCAGGGGAGAAGACAGACCACAGCAGCAGGTCCAAGGACGATCCAGGGAAAACCTATGAGGCAATAAGGCACAGAGACTCCAGGGAAGAAGTCAAGTCAGTAACATGTAAGCAATGAGTAAATTTGACGGAGATAATATATATACCTGGCAGCATTAGATAAAGAAAATGTACTAGAAGTAATTTTAGGACACAGAGAACAAGTTTTTGGTTTGTCACTCTAAAGTAAAATAAATACAGTGAAGCCACCAACTGCAGCTTTATTGGAAGTACACAGTCGACTGGGCTCAATTTTTACTTTGTTTATTGTCATTACTCATTTTACATGTAAACCAGTCAGTGTCTTCTATTGGTATACAGTTAATATTTCATTTGGAATTAAAACATTATACATATCACAGCACACTCTACCTACATCCACAATTGAACAAAGACACTGCTGCAGTTCATTAATTTTGCTGGTGTGCTAACATTGTCTTCAAACAAATGTAAAAACTGTCACCTGACTAGAAACGATGGTTTTTTAAAAAAAAAGAGTTTCCTGTTCCTGTGAAACCTCTGTGCCTTTTTATAACTGGTGGTGATAATGTTTTATTAATGGGGGAATCATCAGTGATGCTGTCAGCCTCACACCTAAACTCAGAACTATTCATTCAAACAACCATACACTCACACACACACAGAGACACTCACACACACTCACACACACACAGACACATGCACAAATGAAAGAGGTAAGGGAAGGCACAAGGACATGAATTTGTATGTGACAAAATTTTGCACATGCTGTACACCTCGAGATTTGTAAGATGTGTGTGTGTGTGTGTGTGTGTACGACACTGAGTGCAAAGGAACAGCCTGCAGCACTCTGCATATCTAGCCTCATTTACCACTATCTTCCTCCTCCATTATCAGCAGGATCATTATCCTCTGCCCTCGCTGCCTCCTAGGTTTTAAGGTGACACACCAAAATATAAACACACACAGCTCCCACTCACCCAGAATATTTATTATTCTGTACTAATTTTACCTGTGGTCTGAACAGTTGTGCTTGTGTAGTTGTTTGTGTATATGTATAAAAGTGCAATATTTTGTTATTTCTGTCATAGCATTATTGTTGTGATGCAAAAAAATAGACAAAATCAGGTCAGTGTGCCTGTGTGTTTTCACTCCTGAAATGGTCGCCTGCTAGACACAGTTGCTGCTTAAATCTGTGCACATGAGTGTAGTGAAATGTATCAGGATAGATATCTATAGATAGACATTGAAAATGAGCTTACAGCTCTGCTGGAGGAATGCACTGCAAAAAATAATGTAGTTTATACTACATAGCCAGGTCATTCATATATATATATATATATATATATATATATATATATATATATATATATATATTTATATATATGTGTGTGTGTGTGTGTGTGTGTGTGTACGTGTTTATGGAAGGAAACATTTGTCTATGTTTACAGACAGGGGCAACAGGAAATGGAGCATTACACACCCAGCTGCCTCACCATAGTAATAATCAATTTAAATAGGTCATCACAGTGTGTTAAAATATCAAAAGTGATTTTGCAACTTTTTCTGAGTGAAGCCGCCATTTCTTACTTCTATTATATATACGACTATGTGATTTATGTCAAAAAGACAGCATTCCCCTACTCTACGATTCTGACTGCTTCAGCTGAACTGAATTTCTCAGAAGTTGGCTACGTTGTTATTCAACTTGAACAATCCTACTGCTTATTCAGCCCTGTGAGATCCCACTAATAGTCGCAGTAGCTGCCGAGGCGTGCAACGGCAGGTTACACTAAACTGACTCTGAAAATATAAAAGAAAGCACACACACTAGAGGTTACATTTGAGGATGTATGTGTGCTCTCTCGGATGTGACCATCTAAGCTGTGATTTTTATTAAAACACTGAACATGCAGTCTTTTAGAGACAGAGAGAGAGAGAAGATGGGGATTTTGTTTCTCGGTTTATTGGTTTGGCATTTAGAGTACGAGAAATCCTGGGAAGAAGAAGGGAGGGAAATGTATTGAACAGAAGTGAGATAAAACGAGTAGAGAAAGAGCCTATTCTCCTTCCCACTGAGTGGTACATTCTCCAGAGAGAAATAAACTGATTTGTGATTAATGAAAAGATGGAAGAGAGGCTTCCCGTCTTTTTTCTCTCCCTTCCAGCTTTTCCTTTCCTCTTCTAACCTAACTCTCTCACCAAGAAAATCCATCTCAGTAATGACGACTGCATGTAAGAAATGATTGGGGAATTGATAAAGAGGGAAATCAGCCAATAAAAAGAAACACAAACATATTCTGTGGTATTATCACCACATAACCACTCTGCCAGGGAATGGTGATAACATCTTATCATGAAGTAAACACCTGACCTTGTGCAAAACGTAAAGTCATAACCGTTTCCTGCTTAACTTTCTCCTTCCACTTTCACAACAGATGTGGAAAAACTGCAGAAAATGAGCAAAGTTGAAATTGTGTGTAAATGGTGCAGTGATAAGAGCAAAGAGCTGCTGATGTATCACATGTGTTTGTTAAAAGGATGGGTGAAGGTTTTAAGGAGACATACAGACAGGAGGGAAAGAGGGAGATCCGGAATCCTGAGGTACGCTCCTTCATGCCTCATTAAACCGGTAAACTGATATCAGCTGTGCTCTCCTTATCGTCACCTCTACCACTGTGTGCCATCACTCAGCACACATAGCTGCACCCACCAACATTACAGGGCGTCACTATAGTGCCAGTGAGATACGAGGAGGACAATGGAGGCGTGGGAGGTGGACAACAGTGGAGAAGACCCAGCATCACAGAACGCCACCGAGGCATGTTACTGTGAGATGACCAATGCAAGGAGAAAATAACCACAGTGGAGGATATGCAAAAAAAAAAAAAAAAAAAGAAGAAGAGGTGGTGGTTAAGGTGTGTAGCACGAGTATAGGCGTGAGCAAAAGTGTGTTCATGTTCATCTTCCAGTGTGTAATCTGGAAGATGAGAAGAAATAGTGGAGACTGGTGTGTCACAGCTCCAGTCATTCACACAAAATTGTACCCTGAGAGCAAAGCCTTTTGACTAAATCAACAGAAAATTCCAGGAAATGAAAATGAAATGGGGGAGAAATGGTAATTAGGGATAAAAACAGCATTTCTGTAAAAAAAAACAAAAAACTTTACTTTAAGCATAAGATGATGAGAGTGCTACACGTGTAGAAGTGTGAGGAGGTAGTTGAGGGGTCATACAAAGGTGAGGGAAAGGAGAAGAGAGTGTAAACAGGGCTGTTAAAAGACACACACCGACCCATCCATTATTTTTGGCCATTTAAACAGTTTAAGGTCACCGCTAGACACCGAGACCTTCAAGCAGCTCCTGTGGGAATCAGCCCGACATGCCACAGACCTTTACGCTTTTTTATGCCATTTTTTTCCCCTGCTTAGGTCGCTTTTTGTTCCAGTCTTTTTCTATAATGCATTGAACAGGATCTTCTTTGTTACAGACTTTAGAACAACTGTATATACATAGCTGATCACTGCAGATACAGTACAGTATCTGCTTAAAAATTCTACACCCTCCACTCGAGGCAAAGCATCCTGCCTCATACACTGCGATTAGTTTGTCCTCATTCATGTAAATGGGCTGGAGTTGCTAGGTACTTGATATACCCCTTAGCATATTACAATATATTTCAACAGCACCACAAACTACATCCTACAAAACGATCATAAAGTTGAACCAACACCTCTCTAAAACAGTTTCAACAGAAGCTGGATATGCAATATTCATGAAGCTGGGATGTTTTTCAGAGCTGCTTCTAGTTTAAGGTAGTTGTGCTTAAAACACAGAGTGAAGTTTATGTGTGTCAGGCAGGAGTCATCTACTGTATCACCATTTTTATCTTTATCAAATGTGTGGTTTATGTCTGTTTACGTGTTCACTACTATAGTACATGTTGCCTCCCACACTGACAATTCTGTATCCTCATTGTATACTCAGTGACAGCAGACATACTCTCCCAGGCTACAGCGTCTGCATTTTCACATCCAAGTGTCGAGGAAACGATGCATTCAGGATTCATAGAGCAAACACAGAATGCCTGACAGCTTTGATATGACAACACTTTTCCCCCTGCGTAGAGATCTGCGGTCTAAAAATCAGTCATTCACAGAGTTCATGAACTCTGAGAAAACTAGAAGGAGTGAGAAGGAAGAAAGCAATGCTCTATGTGGGAAGGAATATGAGAGGAAAAATGAAATGTCTTCTCAGAACTCCCTCATTCCTGTTCATATCTTCAGTGATGTTCCATCCTGTGGGAAGAACAGAGGTTTTGCTGAGAAGGAATATCACGTCCCTATTAAAAATGACGGTATTTCTAATCCTTTGTTCAAGAAATCTCTCCTGGGACTAACAGAGGTAAAAAGTTCAGCAGGTAAAAGCAGGAAGAAGCTAAACTAGTTTAGAGATTGGGAAGTTTTCCAGTTCCAGTAATATTTTATTAATTTTCTATCTGGAAATGTATAATGTGCCAAACATCCTGCTATACGTTCCTGTCTGTCCTGCATTTAGGTTATTAATTTATTGTCTCTTTCTGTGAACACCAGCTGTTTTCCTATTCGATATGAATAAATATTTCATCGGCTAATTTCCATTTTCCAGTAGGCAGCTGTCTGCCTCCCATAAAGGCTAGAATATGGAAATGACCTAAGTCTCTATGGTGCCTAAATGTATTCAAATCACACACCATCAATCACAATACAAATCTAATATACTTCTTTACTGTAATCCCTTATTAGCATAAGTTTCAAACTCTTTCACAAATTCAATATTGTGCTCTTTACAAGTACCATTTTCAATTGGAATTGTTCTCTGCATATATAATGCTGCACAAAAATCCTTATTCAACACAATTGGGCTGGGTTTCCACTATAAATCTATCTTGTTCAGGGAATGAAGGTGACATATAGGCACAGCCACCATATTTCAGTCAGCAGCCATAATTAAATGACAAATGAGTAAGCAGACACTAATTTGTTGAACAGGAGTTGATTTGATATATTACAGTAGCCAGGAGCATAGGAATGTTGGTGGTTACAAACATGTTCAGCGTGTGTCTCAGCTTGGGGCCATAAATACTGAAATTTGATGAAATCACACCATTAAAGATCTCCTGGTTTAGTCAAGTTCATTTAGACTGAAACTGATTTATGTCAATGTAAGGTGCATTTGCAGGAGAACTTTACTGCTATCAAACACTATTTAACAAAACACATTTTTCAAGATAAAAATTACATTGTATATTGTTACTAAAATTTACAGTTTAAAGAAGTAGTGTCAAAATTCCATCTTGCTGTAGTTAACTCATTCACTGCCATTGATGTGTTTTGGCGTCAATTCAAACCCATATGAAAAGTCTACACTTTATTTTGTTGGGTGCCAAACTTGTGTAGTTTTAGAGTATTTTATTATAGTATAATATTATATAATATAGTACAGTACAGTACAGTATAGTAAATAGTATAGTATATATATATATATATATATATATATATATATATATATATATATATATATATAATATTCTGAGTCAATATTCTCTTCTCATTCACCTGCTAGTGAGTGAGTTAATATCACCTTCATCCTTAGAATGTTGCCATCAATCAATGGGAAGTTTTAAATATTTTTTTTATTCCCACCTTCTGTTTAGTAGTTTGACAAAAGATATTTAGCAGTACTTCAATAGTGATATACTGTGTAACATTTTTATTTGTATCAATGGTGTATAATCAGTTAAAAATAAGAATTTCATTTTCATACTGTAATAGTAAAACCTTTCTGTTTTGCTACAGATAGTTTGTGATATGGTGCATATTTCAGTAGTACAGAGCAGACAAATCATACAGACACAGATATAATTTACTTATCCCCAAGGAGTAATTATAGTCTAAGGAAATAAAAAAAATAAAAGCTGGCTAAATTAAAGTAAAATGAAATGTATAAGCATCTCTGTCACACTATGATAGTTTGTATGGGGATGTAGAATCTTCTGTAACGTTCCATCCTGCATGAAGACTTTCCATGTAAGAGCGTGGTTAGATGAAAGTAAAGATGATGAGTTCAAAAGTATGACTCCAGTAGGGACATTTTGAGTTTTTTATGTCTTTAACAGCTTCCATATCTTCACCTGAAAGAGAAGAGTGAGACAAGCACAATCCGTGGATCATTCGTTTTTCAAAATAAAACCAAAAATAAGACAACAAAACAACAAGTTGTTTCTTCATTATTTGTTTCCAAAACCAAAATGAAAAAAGTGATGACCATGCGCTTTTTCAGTTTTCTTTTTTGGGTTTAAATGAATAATGGAAAAAAACAGATAACTGACATTTCCCGTTTTATGCAATTTTGACCTGAAACAAAACTAAGTAAACTGGAAATTAATCTTAACAGCCCAAAGAAACATGTCCACCATACTGTACCTGAGGGTCATTATGGTATGATATGACACCAATTTTCTCCGTGGTCATATCTTCAGGTCTTAGCGTGACCCTTTTAGTTTCCCCAAATAGGTATACATCTTTGTCACTGCAGGTCAAAGGTCATTTCCGGGTTACTCAATTTGGTGTGAAAATCTGAATGTTTATGATATCCTCTATTTAAACATTGTATAATAACACTATAGATCTGCATTTTAATTGTTAATATACAGGTAACCTACGACTGTAAATGTTCAGGTTTGGGGTTTTGAAAATCTGCTCCCTACTCTGATGTCCAGTGGGTCCCCGACCATTGACCTGAATACTACAGAATACACTTAAATAAAATACATTTCTCCTTTTTCTTCTTCCGGTATCTTATTTTTCATATTTGATACATCTTAAAGTTGCTATTAAGAAAAGGACAAAGCTATTAAGAAAAAAGTAAATCTATTTCATGCAGTATTTGACCTCACTTTGTGTCCACAGAAACAGAAATGTGTGTGTTCTGTGCTTGGACTGTATGTTCTGTTAATGTGTTATGCACTCAGTTCAGTTAATTTACTTTCACTAAGACATATTTGTCTGTTCACAGCACACTTTGTTCCATCCAATTCTGCATTTCTCACTCTAAAATGAAGCCTACTCATAATGCACTATTTCATCTTTCTGTCAGAAAGGTGTATGTGTAAGAGTGTAACTGATAAACTAGGAAAGGATCTTGTGCTGTAAATTCTTTTTTATTATCTTTTTTTATTCAACCTTTATTTAACCAGGCAGGTTATTAAGAACAGATTCGTATTTACAATGACAGCCTGCCTTTTAATAGAAATGTATCATTAGTATAATACTTTTAAAACTGTGCTTTTACTAGATCATTATTATTTTTGTTTGTTTAATAAAAAAACAAAACAAAAGAAAAGCATGTGCTTGTTTTGCTTTTGGGTATTCATCCACATAGATTCTGTAGAGAACAACAAGTGTACACTTAAGAACAGAAAATCCAAACAGGTGTCCCTAACAGTATGAAACTGTACCTACGAGGTATTTTCCATAAACAACTGTCATAAGCGTGGACCAGGTTTCATGTCTGCACAGCTAATTACCCTGTAGATGAGAACACATAGCATGGTAGTTTGGATGCATTTCAATGAACAGACGTTGTATCCTTCAACGTGTGCTTCGGGCAGCAGAAACCACCAAAGGACATGGGGAAATCTTTTTTTTTACTGCAGACACGAAAGCAGCAGGATTAGTAATAATGGGTTTACCTTGGTGTGAACAGTCTGAGCTTAATGCTATTGTTTAAATATCGTCACTATCACAGGTTGGCAGGATCATCTTACTTTCAATAGTATTAATGCGACTGTAAAGCTGAGATTTGTGCTTGAACTGGGTAAATGCATTAATCTATAGTCTCTGAGAAGTGTCAGTTGTAATCCTGTGTCTGCTGTACATCTGTGTGTGTGTGTGTGTAGGAGGGGATTCTGTACTGTATGTGAATATATGTATTTGATCTGGCCTGTTTAATTAGTCTTAACAAGATAAGACTGCATGCTCCATTCGAACAGTTTCAGCTATTGTATTCTCGCCTCTTTTTATATCTATATAGAAAACAGCTGCTTGAGGAAATATAAAACATCTTATCCTAAAAGGTTTGCTATCATAGCTTTTTGTACTCATCTTGTGCTCCTTTGTAGAGGCTGATGTACACGCAGTGCCTACTGTACTTATCTATGGTTCAGTGTAGTCCATCATGTCCTAGTGCCTCTGGCTACTTTATTAACACAGATGTTCACCAGACAGACAGACAGACAGACAGACAGATAGAAAGATGAGAGCGATAAAGGGTAAAAAAAACTGAGCGTCTGCTATGGATTACAATATACTATATATATATATATATATATATATATATATATATATAAATGTGTGTGGGTGAAATTGTCGACTAGTGTCTTAAGTTAAAAAAGATTGACTGTATAAACCCCAGCCGCTGACAGGGATGAAAACAAATGGGTAAAGACGACCACAACCCATTCTGCATGTTTCCTTCCCAAGCTAAGATATTACTATATAGTAAGCCCGAGAGAAAATATGACTTATGGAATCTGTAATGAATAGACTCACTGACACCACTAGCTGCCAGATTATATAGTTTAGCCCAATCCATCACTAGAGAGAGATTTTTGTCTTATCCCCCTCAGCTGAAATATGGAAATCACATCTCCTCTGTCCAGTTTTAATACTGTAGCCATCCTTTCACTGGCTCCTATCTCAACCACAGCCTTAATTACGTGGTATCTCATGTGCTATCTGCCCTCCCATCCAAAGCTGGTCATCATTCAGCACCAGATGAGTGAGATGAGCCCGGTCTAATTAAATAATAGAGAAAGAAGAGAGAGAAAGGCGAAGGAAGATTACAGTACCAGTGTGTGCAATATGAGCTGGGTGGAATAATGTCTACATCTCACTCCTGCCAGTTTTATGAACTGTTTAGATGTGGAGTCACGTCGCAGTTACACATGATGACTGGAAAAAGAGAGGAAACTTACTTCAATGGTGAAATTGCCACCAATTTCATACTTCGTTTCTTAGTTAGAAGATGCTTCAGAGAGGGAATCCAGCCACACACAGTTGAATAATACTTACCAACCAGGCACCAAAATAAAATGTTGATATTCACATTTGTGCTAAAACATATGTATAATCTTAATTTTTATAGTTGTGTTTTGGAACTGGCAGCTTTTAGTTATGGCTAGAAAAAGATGCAGTATCATGAGAAGTTAATAAACAAGTAAGAAACATTTATTTATAAAGCACTTTTCAAAGATAAAAATCACAGAGTGCCATGCATAAAATGGGTCCAATAAAACAACAGAAGAATATTTCCTAAAATAAGTAAAAAATTATAAATCCATTAAAAGCTTTCCTAAATAAAAAAACATCTTTGGCTGCTTCTTATGAGTCCACAGAGTTGTACTCAGTCATATTTAACCCATTTTTAATCCAGTGTTATTGTTGTGTTCACAAATTATTTTTTCCCTCTCTATGTAACATTTCTTAAGTGATATATAAAAATTTTTTTTACAATACTATCTCATGTGTTTTGCTTTTTTTCCAGTCTAAATAAGATGTTTTCCATTATTTACTTTACTGATTAAGTATATGTCCATAAAAGATTAGATTAAAGTTAAGGGTTAATATATGAAAAACAGAACATTTAAGAAAAAGTGATTTCTGCTAATGTGAGAGTGATTGTTTGTCTATATATGTTCAGCCCTGAGATGAACTGGCGACTCATACAGGGTGTACACTGCCTTTGCCCATTGTAGCTGGTTTAGGCCCCCAGTGACCCCAGTGACCCCAGTAACCCCAGTGACCCTAGTGAGGATAAAGTGGGTTCAGGCGATGAGACGAGATGATTTCTACTATTAAATTAAACTCCCCTTTGGGGGGTGTAGTGACAATAGCAAAAATAGGCAGTTGAACATTAGAAATACTAGTAGTAATAAATTATAAAATTAGTGGTAGTAATTAATTTTAGTAATAATTATGGTAATATTGGTAATAATAGATGATAATAAAAATAACAATATTAGTAAATATTATCAATGGCAATAGTAGTCATAGCAACAATAAGTTAATATCAATAGTCAGAATATGTGTCTTTTGGGGACAATTCAATACAGCACACCATTAATATCATCTTGACATGAAATATTATCTGTCCAGAAATGTACAATACTCTTTTTTTTCAGTGCTTTCAATTTACTTGTGTTCAGACCCAGGAAGGAAACTATTCAACCATATACCAGGACCTGTTAAAGTGTAGTGTGGAGCTTTAGAAATAAACTGAGTTCATAAAACAGAGTAAAACTTGCTTGACTGGTTGATTGATTCTTTCATTTTGTGTAAGGCGCACCTAGTTGGAACCCTCATAAGTTTATAAGACAACAAAACCAACTGTTGCAACCGTCAAATATTAAATGACAGCGTTAGAGGTTACTTTACAGCACAGTGTTAAACTAAATATCCTGTCCTCTATTTCTCATAAAATGTGTTACATAAAAAAGATTCACTCACACAAGCCCAACAGTTAATACAAGTCAACACACATGGATATTTTTGCCTAAAAGATAGGATAGTAAAATGAAAAAATACTCATTTTCAATTTGATCTAGCATTCACATCTTTCTTTCTTTCTTTTTTTAGTCTTTAGTCCAACATTATAAAAGTAGAATTTCCTTCTGTGCTAAATAAATTTGTTTTGCCAAAGGAAACTTCCTAAAGTACATGAAGCTCCTTTTCATATTCTTCTGTCTTTATTTTGAATTTCGTTGAACAACATTTCGATGGCGGATCTGACATGAAGGAACAGGAGGGATGAGAAGAAAGAGAGAGAAGAAGAAGAAGAGAATGAAGGGGGGGGAGACCTTCACAAGGAAATAACAACAATAACATCTATGGTGATAATTAAAATGGTGACAATAACTAGAAAGAGAACTGAGTAAACTAGGCAGAAGAGGAAGAAAGAAAGAAATGACAATAAAATAAATAAAACCTATTAAATGAGGAACATCAGAACTATTTTTGTAATTTCTAATCAAAATAGCTCATTACACTTAAAGTGAGACATAATTACCTAAAGAGTACTGTATTTTCTGCACTATAGAGTGGAACTGTCAATGTGTGTATATATATATATATATATATATATATATATATATATATATATATATATATATATATAAGGCTATTAAGTATGCCTTATAGCCCAGAAAATACAGTAACTTTTGGTAAGATTTTGTTTTTTTTCCCCATTGTAACTATTTACTAGAGATCAGTGAGGGAGAATGTGAGAGTGAATGAATAATAGGTCATTAGTGTAAAGCACTTTGAGTGGCCAAGAAAACGCTACGTATATAAAAATCCAATCCATTATTACTATTATTATACTATATTATTATTATTATTATTATTATTATTATTATTATTATTATTATTATTATTATTATTATTATTATTATTATTATTATTATTATTATTATTATTACTACACTTCTTATTGGGTCCTACTGTATATTATAATTATTCTTTATGAGCTAAGAATCTAAAATGTTTTGTTCCTTACCAGACCATTTTACTCTATATACTGTATATGTGAGAAACAGTTTGCGTCTACACTCCTGAATCAATGCATTTGAACACTGCAAAACATTTATTTTGTATGTGTTGCTCTGTATTTATTTATTTATTTATTTTCATGATTGTACACTAAAACGTTCTGAAAACATTTCACCTTTGGCCCTGGAAGAAGAAATCACTATAATCCCCTGGGATGTTTTTGTGCCACTTTACAGCTCTGCCACCCCCTGAACCAAACTTTTTCCCGTCAAACATCCGTTTATGTGTGTGCATGTAAAGGTGGCTGCCGCTGGAAATCATAGCGGGTCACAGTCTTTGCAAGTGTTATTTCTTTAACAGAGCGCGGAATATCCTGCAGAGTCGTTCAGCTGGGTAGCCATCTCTCTCACAGTGAGACACACACACACCACACACACGGACCCTCATTGCTTTTGCTTTTTCTCCCAGAGCAAATTGAAGAGCCGCAGGTATCCTTTAGAGGAAAATGGGGGTCCAGGGAGGTGGTTAGTGTGAAGTAAAATGCTTAAAGGGGAAAGAAGTCAGTGGAATATACTGTAAAACTTTAATGTTTTCTAGTGATGTGACTGATTGTAACAGACACACATTACTTCTATTATGTTAAACGTTTGAATCAGCTCAATACTCTTACTCAAGGTCAAAAAAGAGGAGAAAATTACATTATCTTATATCAGATCATGTCATGTGACCTCCAAGATGAAGTCAAAGGTTAAACTACTGTCCTTGACACCAGGTCAGCATCCAATAACCCTTCATTGATCGAATAAAAGCCTGTGTATGTGACCTTAAAGGGGATAACAATGACATGTACTGAGATACAGAGAGCTAAATGGCCAAAGAAGACAATGCAGTAGCACTTCTGATCAAGTTTTCAGTGGCTTTAGTGGTATTTTATTTGAACATACAATACAACACCTCACATCTAGTCCAATTTCTCTTCACCTCCCTTGTGACTTCAGCCGAAGACACAAGCCGTCACTGCTCTGCTAGAGATAGTTTGTCAGAAAACAGCAGCTTTTGACTTCACAGTGCCGAAATCAACTCGGATAAGAGGATTACGGGACTGAGAACGACTGAACAGGACGTTTAGTGTCGGTACCCAGAAACCGCCTGATCAGCAGCTAAGGGTTATTAGGCACTGCCAGACTTCCACACTACCTCTGTCTGCCATTTAATGCACCTAGATTCTGTCATTTTCATCTTTTTGTCTTTTTTTAGTTTTCCGAGATTCGTTTATTTCTCATATAGGCTACACACCCTTTTTCCTCTTGAGTTTTTTTTTTTTTTTTTTTTTTTTTTTACAATGCCTTTCTCTTTCAACTTCTATTTCATTCCTCTTTCTTATTTTCATCCCTCTTTCCTCCTCATTATCTCATCAATATGCCAACATGGGAGTAATATCCCAGTATGCATTCATCATAAACTTGTCTAAACTACTGTTTGGTTAGTGGTATTTGTGAGCATACAGTATGTGAGTGTGTTTGAGAGGGCTATTTTCCCTCCTCTTTTTAGTGCCGTCGATTTAAAGCCAAGAAAATATATGTTCAGCTCTCCTGGCTTAATGTGTGTGGAATGGCTGAGTGCTGTAAAAAAGAACCATAATTGCATTGCACCAGAAAGAAACGGACAAAGTGACGATCCCCCAAGGACCTTCAATACAAGAGAAGATAATTACTCAGTGAGAGACAGAGACAGTCACCACCTTGTTCTCCTTATGGAGGATCAGCCATGCAGGGTGGATGCAGCTATGTACTGTCTTGTAAACACATGAAATCCAAAGACACACAAACAATGACTTTAAAATTTGACTTTACTTTAGATCATTTTCTTTGCCATTTGAGGTTTAATGTCTGGTGATCCACATTTAACTCAATCCCGGTGTCGTCTGTGCGCCGTTCGAGAATGACTTTTAACACCAGTTGGTTTTAATGTCACAGACAAACCCAAGTGATGTTATGCCCTCAGGACTAAGTGCTTCGTTGCTTCTCATTTCCACTCGTTATTTGTTTAACCATTTCAAAATAATCACTGTATGCGTTTGATGTAGTTACCAAACAAAAATAGCTGATTATATATTTACTCTAATGGTCTTTTAATTGTGCACGCCATGAGCAATGTTTCAGATATTTACAGTCTGAAAATCCACTTTTAATCAGTGGTGAGTTTATCCTTTTCATAGATGGTCTAATACCAGAGTTGAATTGTTATCCTAGTTTATACACTCTACGTTGTGTCTTGCTGTTATGGTTTGAGATTAATTGTGTCTGAATTACAAGCTTAGAGTTTTGTGCCTTTGGGCAGCTACTTATCCAGTGTACTATAATCAGCATTTCTGTATTTATTGTAAGAATATGAGTCTGAGTTACAATCATGTTAGTGCATTTGTCAAAACAATCTGTTACTAAAGTGGCATGTGGTGTGATGTGCTGTTACAGATGTGATGCAGAGTCCTCTCTTAGTGATTTGTGCTCTTTCATGGAGGCACTCTGGAAAATAAACCTCTGTCTCGCCAAGCCAGGAACCTCCTCTATCATGTTGATGATGCCAGAACATTAAGTTAAATGCATTAACAATGAGACAAATATAAAAACAGAGCTGGTAACTCCATCAGAAAGTAAATGGAATTAGGTTGTTTGTTTGTTAGAAAAACAGAAGAAAGAAATTGCATATATAAGGAAAAGAAATGGCTTTGATAGGAATAAAAAAAACAAGGAAATGTTCCCAACAGTCTCTCATAAATGTTTACCATGGAAAGAAATCCTGTTCCAAAAATAAATTGTCTTATTTCATTGCAGATACAGTTATACGTCATTCGATCAGGATTTTCAATTCAAAGCCTTGGTGTTTGGACTTTTCTCTGGATCTTTTCCAAAAATTTAAGAGGTTCATTGTAGACCCATGACTTTCCCTTCCACCAAGTTTCATGAAAATAAGAACATTAATCCCACTGACACCAGTCATTGGGTGTGGGACCTTTCTGTGTGGAGTTTGAATGTTCTACTCGTGTCTGCATGTGTTCTCTTCCACCATCCAAAGACGTGCACTGATCTGTCATTTGGTTCATCTAAATTGGCCATAGGTGTTCATTCTTTTGTCTCTACAGTAGTATCAAATATCATGAAATATTTGCAGAATTATTATTTTGTTTTTGTTGTGGCTGCATCAGTCACACAAAACCACGTTTGTTTTTTTGTTTTTTTTTTAATTTATTGATTACCAGAAACTCACTCATTCACTCATTTTCTGAAGCTGCTTTATCCTCACTAGAGTCACTGGGGTCGCCAGTTCATCGCAGAACTGACCATATGGAGACAAACAATCAGTCTCACATTCACACCTATGGGCAATTTGATTAACCAATGAACCTATCAGGGCATGTCTTACCCAGAGAAAAACCCACATAGACACAGAAAGGTCTGGTGTTGGAATCGAACCAGAGTTCTTCTTGCTGTGACACTCAACTACTAACCACTGCACCACCGTAATTACCAGAAACACATAACAAAGCTAAATTCTTGACCGTTCCTACATGTCATGCCCTGAATGTGTTTCAGAAGACATTATCTCATTGGAACATCCAGAGCACGTGCAAAACCCATGTGAGTTTTAAGAAATCAAACAGCAATTCTTGGCAGAGATCAATGACTTAAAGGTGTCATTCCGCTGAAAACCACTTTTCCACGCTCCTTTTGGAATCTTACCCACACATGCTGCCTTTGACAGTTGTTTGTCACCTCCACTGGCTGCATACCGCATTCACAGAAAACAACAAGAGGAACGAGGGATCCAGAAAAAGACGGTCTATCTGACGACAGATGGACTTTAGCGTCACCCACGTGGCGTTAAAAACCTGTCCCCCATTGCAGCGAGTATGAAGTAGCATTAGCATTAGCATCTACAAGAGAAGACAGCTCCACATTAGCTGCTGCACAAACTGGAAAAAAAGGGCGGATCAAACTGGTTCATGCGCTTTTTTTAAATAGAACCAACACACAATGGAGAACACAGCAATATTAATGAAATAACGATGGAATGACATCTTTACAAGTGATTTTTAATGCATTATACTACAAAAGCATAGGGTGTACAAATGTGTTTTTCCACCAGCCCTTCGTACATAGGTAGCTGGACTATAGCCCTAGTGAGGATAAAGTGTGTTCAGATAATGAATGAATGAATAAATAAATAAATGAAGGATTAATCCCACTGACAAACTAACCAACAAATAGACTTGGATGATTACAAAAACTCCATGTTGAGGTAATAAAATCCTTGTTCTGTCAGCGATGTTCTTTGTGTATACATGTGCTCCAGTCTCCTCTGAGCTCCCCTACACACTGTCAGACTCTACAAGCCATTTACTCACTCAGCAGGGGGGCAGAGGCATTCACTGCTGATTCCACTGGCATATGTGAATTCAATCATCTTTCACTAGTATGGTTTTCAGTAATTCTGTAAGAAATAAGTCATTTGGGATAGGTCTGTCAGGTATAACATACATCATCATAGATCATGACCCCCAGCTCTCAGCTCCATGTTCTCTGTCCAGGTGTCAAAATCTACTACTGAATTATGTCAAAGCTTGTCTTTGCCGTCACAGATCTCAGTATCTTATAATAACCATTGTCGGTACTAGGTCCTCTGCCCTAATCGTGTTGTTATTGACAATTGTACAGGCACAACCTTTTTTTAATCTCCCAATGTTTTATGTGAAGTGATATTCCCAAGAAAATGAAAACTCTTTTCAAAACTGAAAAATGTCATCTAGGGGCAGAAAATTATTTTCACGTTCTTTCTGTCTCTTCGGTCAAAGAAAACCAATTTCATTTTTATTGTCATATTTCCAGCAAATGAATTGAGCTTTTTCTGTAGCACTGAAAAAGTTCTAATCCTTATTGCTACTGGCAGAAAATAATTGAGTCAGAGAGAGGTTAGGACATATGCACACACACAAAGATAAAAGCACATAAACACAGAAAGGAAGCATATAATGAAATCGGCTTGATAAATGATAGTAAAAGCTGATAAATTGTTGATTCACTTTCTCATAATTGACAACCACCTTTTTTTGGAGCTCTAACCTCGAGCAAAAGTCAAGGCGCAAAAGAGAAACAACCTTGACTTTTAAATTAAGCCACTGCAGAAGTATTGACTGTGATGACTGCAGACGAAAAACACTGGCCTTTGTAGTTACACATTTGACTTCTCTAAAAATACTGTCAGCTATTTATTACGGTATCATCTATTTTATTTACAGTAGAAGCTCTAATACATGTAAGTGACCTGAAGGGCCAACTATTATGTTCCAATCCTGAATGTCTTTAAAGTGACTTTATTATGCTATTCTTGATTAAGTTTATATTTTCTTGAGTCATTAAGTCATTACTTAGCAATAATTGACCTTTGACCCTTTTAGCTCCCATTGCTCCACCCCCTTTTTTTCAAATATGGTAACTTCTGGCTCCATAAAGTCAATATTCAGTAGTAACAGCGAAATTGCAAACTTCTGTTCTCAAAACAGCATATTAAATCTCAATGGGTGTCATGGTTCCTCAATTGACTATTTATAATCTATGGCAGGAATTAAGGGAGTTCTCACTTTATAAGAAGAGATGTGCAAGGGCAAAATGCATTTGTTAGAGTTCATTTGAGATGGAGTATCATATAGTTACTGTTTTTTATTTTGTTGCTGAATAACAAAAGACTTTAAAATGGCAAATGTGGCTCATATATAACTACAACCCTCATGATTGATGGTGTTAACATATCTGCTGCTCTGTACAACTAATAACAAAGCTCTCCCCTCTCAGCGAGCAGCCCTCTATTAAATAACAATGAATGTGAACAATGTGTTGAATCATATGCTCTCACATTCAGGAAGCCTACAAAAGCTGACCAGATCATTTTTTTAGTGGCTTGGTGGATAAAAAAAGACCAACATGTACAGTATATACACAAGTATCTCCTCTGAAACCTGATACACAGTACAAGTAATATTTATTTTTTTGACTGGCTGAGTCATTTATATTATGTTTTACAACTTCATGTAGTGTTGTGAGGTCATATGAACTTTATCCTTTGAACCAACAGGTGCATTTAGACAAAATATAGATATTTACAGTAGTTGTATTTTTATAATCCTCATAATCATTTATCTTCCATCTCAGTAAAAGGTAGTTATGAGGACCATATCACAATGACTTTGAATTAATTTTCCAGTAACTAAACATTTGAAATATTACTTAATTTTGATTACAAAAAAGGGAAAATCACAACTATTTATCGCAACTTTCACTTCCTCCCACTACAAAACCCTAAAAACCACAGTAACTTTCATCACAATTTTTCAGAAAAGCTCATGCAACATCAGATATTTTAGGACACAACAATCTCAAAAAAGGCCCATGAAATCCTGGAGGGACTGAAATTAGACTGTCCTATGAAAACACACGGTACTTTACGAGCACAGAGAGCAGCAGGGTAGTGACATGCTCTGTGGAGCAGGCGTAAACATTGCCATAGTCTTACTTAGTAATATGTGTGTACAGACGTGAATAATCACCTGGTGGCAGCTTCCAGCTGAATGTAGTGCTGGAGGAAATCAAGCTGAACAGCACCCAGCAGGGATCCTTCCATTCCATTAGCTAAAGTACAGGTAGATCAGCCCTGCCTGTCTGACTCCCACCGTCACGTCCACAATGGAAAATGTGCGTTTGTACATCCTGTGTTTGACATGATTCTTTGTTACCTGCATGTGTGTGTGAATACTGGAACAGCTATAGTCACATTATTCACAAATACACCTGATATGCAGCCTTTAGGCATGTCTACACTACACTGGTTCCAGGACTTTTTTGGTGACGTATTTTCAACCAGGCCATGAGTTAGCCCAGTCCTCTGAGGCGTATTTTCTTTTTTTTTATATATATATATATATATATATTTTAAACATTGCATATATTTTGTATAACAAAATACATAACATTCTGCCAGGGGTGATTACATGACAAATAAAAAATAAACAGAAACGAGAGAATAAAGTTTGTCTCCATACACTAATAGCCCTGTAAGAACCTTGTGATGATGTCATCATACCGCCTCAGTTGCTATAGTAACGTCACTAACAAAAGGCGCCAAAACAAAGCAGCCGCCTAAGAGGAAATCACAACAAAACTATACATGGGCGAAGTTGGGATGTTTGTTGTATTTGTGCTGTTGCTTTACACAGTAATTGTATCACAGATTGAAAGAGGAAGAATTCTATCTTCTTTTTTTCACTGTTCTTCTGTTTCGTTGTGTGCTAAACTTCCTCCACCAACTACGCTTGAGTTGTTTATTGTGATCTGTTGATGTCATTTGTGACAACCAATCTGTGCGACTTCCACCCAGCGGCTCTACCGGGTCGCTCTCCAGTACGTACCCTCGAGCAGGTACTCCGTTGGTTTCTATAAAAGTTCCGGAAGGCGACCCTGTCCGAACAGCCCGGTCAGTGGAAACACACACCGTGAACTTCCTGTAAAATGGTCTGGAAGTTCCGATAGTGGAAACACGCCTATTAATCACTGTGTAGACCCTATAAAGACTTGTATAAGGAATGTGTGCTGTGTGACACACTATGGCTGTAATCAAGCAAATGACAAAAGTCAAAGTAGCCCTTTGGTCTTTTCTCTCTCCCTTTTTTCTGTCTTTTGTTTCCTTTGGTCTAGAGGAGAAATGAAGGCTGTTATTGAAGCTCTCACCCATATCTGTCCTTGCCTCATCTCTGTGATGAACACTCCCTTTAGACCTGAGTAAAATACTTTGATCGAAGGTGACAGCTGCCAATAATCATGGATTTTCCCTTTTGCTTTTGAGACTCTGTGTGTGTGTGTGTGTGTGTGTGTGTGTATGTTTGAGAATTTTTAAGTGTGTTTGCATGCGTCTCTTCTCGTGCTCGTCCATATGCACTAGTGTAGCTGCATCATCTGCCAGGCAGATTTTCAGTCATTAGGATAGTATCCAAGTTACACGGAGCTCAAGCTCTCATCTCTCATTTAGCCTGATGGACAGACATCCACTCAGGGAGCCACACAGGGGAGACGTGTCCCTCCCTGTGTCTGTCCTTCTCAGTCACACTTTCTGTTTGTTTGAGCGTGCATGACTATACACTACGTGCCTGTCCGTGAATAGTTGAAGGGCACCAAGTGTCTATCCTTATTTCTTGTCTATTAAAATGAATGAAATATTTAATTTTCTGCTCATAGATTGATACCATTTAGTGTCATTCCTGCCTGGTTTGTTCACTCCACTTAGCTCAAGGCGGCTGAATGTATGGCAAAGACCAGGCATAACGAGCTCTGCATGTAATTACACAGACATGATTAGAAACAGAATAGGTCAGCTGTACGTCTTCTGGAATGGCACTGGCAATAAAGCAGGTTATGCAAGTATGAGTATTGACCTGCACTGAAAATATGCCTGATCTGACATTTCATAGTTGTAAGCCTGTAATAGAAAGGATCATTTTAATTTTCTGCCTAAATTTTGTTGTCCGAATTGAGCAGAAATGTAGTGTAGTCTGTTCTATTTTCATCTGGATGATTAGAGTGATCGTAACCTCGTAGCAAAATTTCTACAAGCATAAAAGATCAACCATAAAATAAATATTTCACATCTTGTTTTCTTGCAACAAGTTACTCCCAACAGGCTTGTTTGTGGTTTGGCTAGTCATAAAACAAAAAGACACACATTACAGTACATTACTCCCAGATTAACCATAGTATAAATATGAGATACATGTTGGGACACAATTCAAGGACACAGAAACACAACCCATGGCTGCCTCAATGCTAGTCTATAATGCTTTGTGATTTTCTACATGGTTACCCTCTCATACTTCTTTGGTTTCCGCAGTAATGAACTTCTAAATGTCAGACCGGTCAATTTGGACACTTTTCCAACTTGCTCCTCAATGACGGTCACTTTAATGAACAGCTAACGCTTTCCTTTGATTTTAACAATTGCACTCAAAAAATTAACTATAACTACACATAAGTTTCTTTTTTTCTTATTTTACTTTCTGTAGTATTTTGTGTTCTTTATTTATTAGAGAATAAAGACACTGCTCCCCCCTTTCTTGTCTATGCTAAGCTAAACTAACCAGCTTGAAAAATAATGTGCAGGTGTTACCTGTCTTGATTATTATTACATCACATGAAAAGACATCAATAGAATCTTCATCAGTCTGTTCTCCTCTGTGTGTTATCTCATTTATATCAGATTGCAAAAAGCAAAACAATAGCTGCAAACTGATTTGACATCAGCATAATTCATAAGACTCTCCAGGCATATCAATGTCAGGTATTCCACCGCTGTTTAATTACTAGATGGAGATAATCCACAGGTAATTACTCTCTTTTATTAATTTCCATTTTTAATGTCCCTATATCCATTCATTTACTTTGTCGCAGCTGCTGAGGATATAGCACAAGGAATCACATATTTAGGTTTTCTTGGAGAATAGCCATTACAGTGATATAAATAATATGGTAATTTGGCAACAGTTCAAACCCTAATATATTCTATATCCAGCTGCAATATTGTTGGCTCCTTGCCTTAAGCGATTATGTATCAACACTACATACAGACTAGTGCTTGAGACAAATAATAAGCTCCTTGGTGTATTCTTAAGCTTTACTTTCTTTACACTAAAATGTACCAATCTGTCTGCTCCGTTTGTCCACTATGCTAAAATAATTCTTTGAAGATGCAACATTGCTTGTCTTCTTCCCATCAATACTCAAAGATTAAAAAAAGAACAATGTGAGTAAGAACAAAGACTTGAAAACAGAGACATGACAAAACGGTCGACAAAGTGAGAAAAAAGGAAGAGGAGGAATACAACAAAGTAAAGTAAGAAGGAAAAGGTTGTAGAGAATAGGAGGAGGAGGAGGGTAGGATCATTATGTTTCACCACAGAGTACTGTCCTCGGACATCATTCTCCTGCTTCCAATTAAGCCCTCCAAAAACCGATCTCCACAGACAGGAGGGAGGCACTCAGCTAAGACCCTGAATGTCTCCCACTGGTCCAGTTTCCCTGGATAAGCAGTGGATCAGTGCAACTGCAGCACTGGTGTGTCTGCAAGACTGGGATCTGCTTTGTCAAGTTGAGGAAGCTCCAGCTGTTCTGTTGCTTTAAGGAACTGAGGACACATCCTTTACCAGAATAAAATGAGCTTGCCTGGAGGGAACAAGAGTTTGTGGATTTATAGCAAACACTTTCAGTACAAGCCAAATGGTTCTCTGATGTAATCAGGCCTCCCACAACAAGACACACCACTTTTTTTATGCCCTTTGTCCAGCTCCTGTATACTTTACTTGCATATAGAAAACTTTCAGATATATAATTGGACTCATTTGCCTAAGATGTACAGGTTGTACATTGTCAAAATAAATCGCATTTCAACTCTTTAATCCTTTTTATCTGCTTAAGCACTTCCTCTTTACATTTCCTCAGTATGTGTGTGTACTGTGTGTGTGTGTAAAATACAGTAACATACAAGATAAACGTCCCCATCACCGACTAATTGTTTATGTTTTAGATTGTATTCCTTCTATTACATAACTAGAAAAGTTTTTCAAACTATGTAAGAAGTTGACCATGCCTTAGATTATTTGTCGATGACTCATCCTCCATTGCCCCAACCTTGCATTTCACCTCCAGGCTCTTCCCATAAATCAGTGTATCTGCATTTACGTAATACCCCAATCATTGGCTTTCAGGAGGATATTTGAAACATTCATTGTCCTGAAACCTCAAAGTGAATTCTAATGCTTTTGGATTAGATCAGAGGAGATGAAGTTGATTTGAGTTTCCTCATTGTGCTTAGCTGTTCTGGCTGAGAAATGGGTGCGTCTCTGTGTGGGTGTATGTATGTGTAAAAAGTAAAAGACACAGAAGACAGACATGTGTGTATGTGTGTGTGTGTGTGTGTGTGTGTGTGTGTGTGTGTGTGTGGAGAGTAAAATTGTTGCTAGGATGCACATCTCTCTCAGAAGGAAATGAAATCTGGGTGACGGCACAGCAGCAATCAATTAATCCTCCATGACGGCAGGACACAGTCATACACAGTCACGTTCACACATACCCACCACCCACAGATATATAGCTGTGACATAGCTCTATTTCCAACTGTCCTTTGTGCACTAAGTAATTGAGAGTGGACTTTAGACATCAATAGTATCTATTTATAACTCTAACCTTTACTACTGAAAGTATCTGATGAGTTGTTTGACTCCATGTTCATTCATATACAACCGAGTAAAAGGCAGAAAACCTGCATATATTAAAAACACATTGGATTGCAGGAGAGAACTCCCACACAGTAACACAATTAGCACTGCATTTATACAGTAAGTTATTGGCTTTATTGAACCACAAAACTGAATAAATCTAAAAGCCAGACAGCTCTAGTGGCTTTTGAATAATGATTCCTCAACTACTGTAGGTAATTTGATTTATCATTGCGTACTTTTTGCTCGACGTTGCTTTGTCGTTATTGGTGAATTCATTCCCAAGGTTGAGAGAAAGCAGCGTGATAGTATTCTGGGATTTGTTATAACTCCTTTTTTTTTTCTTTATTAACCACCATGTAAGAATACAAGATTGATAGAAGTGCAAAGAGGCGGGGGAGGGCTTGGCATAAGCTCCATCAATATCACAGCAGCACTAATTATTTTCATAGCAAATGATGTGACACAGTGCTTTGTCTCCTTTACTCCTCAATCTCTTTTGTTTTGATCTTATTTAATACCTTGCCGGCAGCATTTCAAACCAACTATGTATCTGTTCCTCTTCATTGGTAGATTGACTCGGGATGCCCTTTTGCCCATGCACCTGAAAGCCTGGTGACCCCACACAGAGAAAAGAGTAGAAGAAGATGGACATAGAATTGGTTTGAGTGGAATTTTAACAGACCTTTTGCTGCTGGCTTTGGGAGTTTATGACAGCCAGGGAAGCCTTGTCAAAGAAATAGGATGTTGTAATGCTCTTGACAAGCACAGACAAACACAATACTATGAAGCACCGGGGATTTGTATCCATATGCAATAGGGAGAAGAAGCATGCATAGTGTATTTTGAGACTGATTCCACGGAGGTGTATGTATACATTGGCAAAGAGCACAAGATAAACAGTGAATATAAGAAAAGCGTGTTCACCGGCATATCCTCCCAAGAGTATGGTTCCCTTTATACATGACAGAAATATCAAAGGCCTGTTTGATCTCACCGCTGGCTTTTCACCCTCTGAAACAAATCGACACGGTTCAGGGCTTTTTTTTTTTTTCCTGAATAGCTGCTTGTTGGAGTTTTGATGATGAAATGTTGCAGTCTGTTCAGTCCCACCATGCTCTGAATTTCCCAGCTCCTCCTTTTGGTGTTCCCTCTTTTACCGCATCTCTCTCAAGTTGAGCTTACTTCTTCATGGTTCAAAATCTTGCTTCACATCGCCAGGTGGCTATTTGCATCTGGATGTGTTTCATGCTGCTGTTTCTGTATGGGCGAAAAAAAATGAAGAAATAGAGAAGAGGAGGGAACACACAGTAAAAGCAGATTAAAAGTAATGACAGGGAGATATAGGGAAAAATATCAGCTCAGTCCATTTTAAAGGCTACCGTCATGTGTGTCATCCGATCTTATTGGCACACACTCACAGTGTTAAAGGCTTTTAACCATTCAGTCTGGTCCAAGTTACTCTCAGCATGTTTAATGTCCACCAAATAGGCCCAGGCTCATTTTGGACGGAGCATGTCTGATTATCTGTCATTTGTCCCATCAGAGCCGTGTTGCTAGACTCATAACTGCTACTTAATTGGCCAGGAGACAGAACACTGGGTCTATATGGGTGCTTAGCCTGGCTACTGACTGATGATGATGGCTAGTGTGGGACAGAGAAAGCCTATCTGTGGACTAATGGAGACTGAATGGATGGTTCCCTGCAGATGTCTTATGTTTTCTACAGTATTTAGCCCTCATAAGCTTCTACATCTCAGCTGAATGTGTCTATTAGAGTTGAGTCCATGTTGAGATCTGCACTCCTTTGAGCAAGGTTTAAACCTGAATGTGACACTGTGGCCTTTTTGTGAAAATGGGGAGTCTGTCCTTATTTAAACAGGACGGACAGAGAGAAGCTTGACAGGCAGATACTGTAAATCATCACAAATAAAGAGTGAGGACGGAAGAAATGGGCATGTGGCCATTTGAATTTCCTTTGGACCAACTGGATTTTAACCTCTTTTTCTACTTATAAGAAGTTATCACACAAATGCTCCTCAAGAACATACATAAAATATTCGGTCAGATTTTCTTGATATATACTGGGTAAAAAATGGCCCACCTGCAATATTTGTTGGGACCACCTGTAGCTTTTATTACAAGACTTATTCACTGTGGTACACACAATTCAAAAACAGCAACAACAACAACAACAAAAAAGAATCAAAAGAGGTGAAAATCACTACAGTCTGGTCATTTTGAAGCTGCAAAAATATCCTCAACAACTCTGAACAGCTTGTAAAAAGATAGTTTGGATGGCATCACCCCCACAATACAGTGTTCAACAGCTTCACCACAACCTTCACTTTTATTGACTTGGAAAGTAATCTCGAATTGTTTTAAATTGACAAGTATCATATGAGTAAATAATGTCATAATTAAAAGGAGTATTTTACCATAAATCCCATAAAAAGGGGTGATATTTAGTCAATAGTACTTTTATTTGTGTATTTTTGGATCCTAATTGTTCAAAACATTTACTCTGTACCATCGTTCACGAACTATATCATATTTTTGACGAACGTGAACGACTCGTTCACTTTTGCCAAATGAACGTGGCTATTCTGGCATTTATTGAACTGCACTCTTATGTAGTTCACATTTTGTTCTTATCACGTTGTAATTATTGAGTCCTATAAGGAATAAAATGGGATCAAAACACAGCATTATCATAGAAGAGAGAGAGAGGGGGGGGGGGTGCAGAGAGTTTTTGGGAGCGGAGAAAAAGAGTTAAATGTACAGAGTGTGACCGGTGACCGGAGCAGGTGTTGTCCCGTTCTTGGAAATAAACATTGAAAATGAAACTCACTGAAAGTGCTCCTTGTGTTCTAAGAACCTGCAGAGGGAAGTTAAACCGGGGTAAGGTACTTACTTCCGCCCTGGAGAGGCGGCATTTTCCCCTGATTTTTTGACTACAGGATAACGTCAGAAACTGTTAATAATAAGTTTACAATAATAACACAGAAAAGAACGAAAAAGTTCATTTTGGGATCCATGAACTTCTAGTTCATAATTTGGAAGAATGAACGATGAACTGAACTAATTCATATTGAGTAACTTGAACTGAAACTTGAACTAGTTCCTAATTAAGGTGAACTTTCCCAACACTGTGGATATGTTAGAAATGTGAACAGGAAGAATTGATTTCATTTTGGGGGTGATCAGGGTGGGGGGGGGTCTACCTTGGGGAAGGTCTGCGCTGTCAGAGTGCTTTTCTAAAACATGTACCAGGTCAAATTGACCCAGAATCACCATCGTTGTTGCTGACAAATGAATATAACAGGAGGGTTAATGAAGAATTCAGACCCAAGCATTTCCAGTGTATGTCGACCACAGGGAAATACTTTAAAATGCATAGCTCTCTTAAAAAAAGCTAAATATCAGTCCTTTAATGCAATTATTCAACTCTGTTAAATAATGCTTCTGTTTTGCATTGGCCGTGTTTGTCAAGTGAACTCTATGCGATGCATCACTGAAGAAGACCTCAGCCAACTTTCCTGTAGTTCTAAAAAGAGAGCCAATGTTTTGTCACTTGGGACAGATGGACAACACCTCAGTAGATAAGACACCAAAATGCAAACAGATAAACAGGCTTCCAGATAAACAGACAGTGTGATAAGACCTATTGGATCTTCCCCAGCAAACAACAGGCACTGGGAAAAAAAAATTATGTATTATAGAAATAAAACAAACAGCCAAGGAGTGTCTGACTATTTCCAAAAATATAAAAGCAACCAATAAGTCATCCAATACAGAAGATGACAGGATGAGAATATGAAAGAAAGAGAAATGCAGTGGCAGAGAACACAGGGTCATAACTACTACAGCTTGTATAAAGTCTGACTAAATCTGTTAATTTCACACCTCACTTCCACGTCCACTCCTTCTACTGCGCTGCAGTAGAAGCGACGTTGTGATTTATTAAGAAATAGGAACATATTCTCGGGGCCACGTTCACATTTGTCGTAACCATAACAACCAGGGGAGTGATCATTGTTTCACCCTACTCTTGTGCACTGTTTGTGGTGCTCTATTTGGCTAGAGGCTATTGTTTTATTTTTTTTATATCTTCTTTTTTTCTCCACACTTAAGAGAGTCTGCCCCTCCTATAGTACCATTCTTATCTGGTAAGTCCACTATTGGTCTCTGGAGGATTTAGATGTCCTCGGCCGATATACATGGTGTCATCATTCTGCCAGGAAAAAGTCTCTAGTGACTCAAACAAGCCTGACAACAGGAATAAGATGTTAGATGGTCTTATTAGTGCTGTTACCCGTGTGACAACACATGATTGTGTGATCATACATGTTCTATCAAGAAAGGATCTACCCACTGGGGTTTATCCTACAGCTGTGGAATGAAAAGGTTTTAAAGGGCGACATGGAGAGACAAGATCAAAATAAAATGAGCTGTCTAACATGTCTTTTCAGTCCATGCACCAAGAATATCTTCCCGAATATGAGTGACTTTAGAGACGCCAACATTGGTGGCTTTTGTATCGACATCTTTTGGGATGCATGATACTCCTGGAACAGTTAGGAAGATTTAGAGGCCATTGTTAACAAAGTCAATGAAGTAGGAAAAGAACACAAAGGAACAAAGAACATGATTAACAATGAGACAGAAGAGCGGCCATGCATCAAAATCATAATAAATAGTCCAAACGTTTAATTATCAGGTCACAAAATCACAGAAGATGACAGATGTGGTCAAGAAATCAAGAGGAAATTTTCTATCAGTACTGTAGAACAGTGTTGTCCAACATGTATATGTGTAAAACTTGAAAAAAAAAAATGCCTGCAAATGATAATTTGAATTCTACATTGACTCATCTGGTCCACTTTAATGATTGGAGCAGAAACATGGACAATTCCTGAAGATTTCTGGGACAGAAAGAGCCACTGACGAGGATGTACTCATCAGATCTTATTTATATACAGTAGTGCCCAATCATCACCAAAGTTATCTCATGACATTTTACATATACTGTACCTAGAGTTGGTTGAAACCAGACCAGGCAATTTACAGAAACCCAACACAATCCTATAGTTATGAGAATTAACACGACACTTAAGACTCTAAATCGAAGGCTAATTTTTTCAACCACATTGTCAGATAGCATAAGCTACAAAAAGGTTACATGAAGGTCAAAATGGAAGCCAGGACATGAAGAGAAAGATCCAGAATGACTTGGGCTAATGTCAACCAATGGATCGGCCTTACTGACATGGAGGCAGTAAAACCAGACATCACCAGAACATCATTATAATGGAAAGACTTGAAACAGACAAAGGCAAATCAATAGTTAAAGAGGAACAAATACTCTGAAGTGAAAGTGAGCTAAGTGAGAGGGGTGAGTAATACCAAGGCCACTCTTATGGAACTAAACAGTAAAAAGGTCAACTTGCCTGTTTCAAAGCAGCATTACTCAGGCCGTCACTGCTTGATTTTCTATTCATTTCTTTCTTTCTTTCCTTCTTTTTTAACCTCCACCGAGGAGGTATTAAATTTGGATCGGTTTGTTTGTTTGTTTGTTTGTTTGTCTGTTCATCAGCAGGATTACGCAAACAGTTCTGAATGGATTTAGTTGAAACTTTCAGGAATGATAGATAATGAGTCATTGAAGAACCCATTAGATTTTGAGTAATGAAGGTTAAAGGTCACACTAAAGGTCAACAGCTAAAACACATCAGTGGTAATATCTCAGGATTCAGACAAGATAGAATCTCACGTTTTTTTCATTCACATTATCTCACCTTCGGACATCAAATGGATCAACACCTATTTCTCGATCACATCACGTTTTGACATCATATCAAGCCTTGGTGGAGGTCTGCTGTCTCTTACTGCCTTGTTTATTATTACTTCTGCCAAGAAGGTATTCGAGTCTGTTTGTCTGTCTGTCAGCAGGATTAGGAAAAAAGTTCTGAATGTCTGTCACAAGGAACAAATGATTAGATTTTGGTGGTGATCCGGAAGAGATCCTGGAGTCTGGATCACTTTGAAATATATTTTCCATTTTCCGCAATGCAAAATTTCAAAGTGATCCACAATTTAGGATCTCTTCCAGATCACCACCAACTTGTAACCATCTGTTCCTTGTGACACTCTCAACACATCCTGAAATTTTTATCAAAATCCATTCAGAACTCTTTGCTTAATCCTGCTGACAGACAGACAGACAGACAGCCTCGAATGTAATACCTCCTTTGCAGACCTCTCTTCATTCAAAGGGGGGAGGTCTACCTTGGCGGAGGTTTGCACTCTCAGAGTGCTTTTCTACCTGCATTTCTGTTTGCCTCTTAAAAAGAAGGGGCAGTTGGTTTGGGATGGAAACACTTCAGGCCAACATCAGTAACAAAAGAGATAAGATCTTTTCTCTTCTCCTCTGGGAAAGTAAAGTTCCCGTGGATTGGAAGGTACATATTTTTAATTTCTTCTTCTTCTCCTTTTCCTTCACTCTCTCACCATTCCTTCCTGTTTCTCTCTGTTCACTGGTGATGTCACTGATGCAGTGATAAATATGTTGCTTTAAAGACTGGCCCACTGCTGAGGGGCGGTCCGCAGTGCGGAGAGGTACAGAACGGAGACGGAGCGAAATGAAACAATATCAGATGGACAGAGCAACGTAGTTTTAACCAAGCTGTGCTCTGATATTCTGAAATACGACAGACTAGTAAAGTGTGAGTGAGTGGTGGAGAGAGAGAGAAACAGCATTGTCAGTTCATGTTTTAAATATGCCTCACTGCTTAGTCACAAATCAATGGGCTAAGCTGTAGCAGAATCAGCTGAAGGGATCTGTGGTACAGATTTAAATAATGATCTCTAGTACGTGCATGCACACACACACACACACACAGTCAAATACATGAGCGGCCACGCCCCTCCACATGCACACACATTCATAAACTTCAGCAAACACACAGAGGAAGAGCAGACTGGGTCTTGGCGCGTGCAGATGTCTTGAAGCGGAGGTGATTTATAGCCCACCAGCTCATCCCAAGATGAATTCTCCCATGAATCATTGCACCTGCAGTGGTGATGGCAGACAGGGCTGTGTCACCGGCATACTCCTATTATTTTGTCCAAAATGACTTTGTTTGGAAGACTTTAGTTATTATGCTTTTTGTTAAATAAACTTTGACTTGTTTCTATCTTCTTTGTTTTCAGTTCATCTACCTGTTTTATCATGTTTTATTATTTTTCACAATTACATTAGTTTTGTCAGTAAGGTGACTAAGACACCTAGATCTCTGGACATATTGTACTGTGCAGATAGGCACTGGAAGTATTGCAACCCATTTTTACTCAGGTAAAGTCATTTGTTCCCCATTGTGAGTTTGTACTGAGATGTCTTTTTCTGTTCTTCTTGGGTCATGTATTTCATCTAGGTTCGTGTTAAAACTATACTGATTCTCCGTGTCTTATTCATGCTCTTGTTTTGTGGCGCAGCCCTCTCTGCCCCCTATTTGCTGTGTCGTCAGCTGCTGTGTCCTCAGCCTTGGTGTGAGTAACTGCTGAGTTGCGTTAGTTTAAGCCCAGATAGACCACAGGCCTGCACACATATTTGTTTAGCAAAACGCAAACGCAGCTCAACTTGGACGCTCTTGTCAGAGTTCGTAGAGAGTGGGAGGCTGAGGAATTTGCTAAAGGATTTTCTGCCTCCTTGTCTTTAATCACAATGCTAATTAAAGTTTACTGGCTAATTGTGGCTGAGATAGTGTTTCTGTATGCTGCCGACTTCACTGAGCTAGTACTTGGCTAATTACATTGCTAATGGTCTATTGGTCTGCCCCTCAGTGGACACACCTCTAATGTATGAACAATAAAGTGATGGATTACAGTTGTTCTTCATCAGTCCTGGTCCCACTGGAGCTTCTGTGGAAGTTTGGGCTTTTGTCAAACCCAGCAATGAAGCCACAGTAGTGTCATAGAATTCATCCTTCTCTTGCAGAGGTCAAAGGTTATCCTTTCATGCCAGTTCATGAGTCTTCCCTCCAACCCTCCAATGAAACATCAGACATACATGAGACAATTGACACCCTTCATGCATGGTCACTTCTTTCCAGTCAGGTCAAACATGGACAGCTGTAGTGACAGGCTGATATCCTGAGGTGCTACTGTAGGTGTGTGTAATGTTTGTGCATTTGTCAGCCATAACACTGATTAACAGGGTTAATTGGGCACAGTGAGGCTCTGATTATACTGCAAGATGACAAGGAGCTACCGGAAAGCTGTCATAGTGCTGTCTGAGAAGTGAGCTCTACTGTACCTAAGCATCATGCCTCACTTCTGTCTGGCAAATCCCAGCAGATCAAGACAGAGTAACACACAGCTCTTCAAAAGAACTGTATTTCTATTCTTCTTCACTAGCAGTCTTAGCATTTTTTCAGAATCTATACATCCTAGTCTAGCCTGTAAAGAGGTTCTTTGTGTGTAGTAATGCCTTTGCACAGCTGGATCTAGCTCAACTCTGGTAACCTTTAACCCAGTGTGAAAAACTACAAAAAAACAAAAGCACACAGGCTGGCTCCACACGTCACATGTCACATACACACCAGACACAAACATTACATTCACAATCCCACAATGAATTCTTCTTGCTTTTCATTCCCATCTATTCCTTCAGTAAAAACAAAACACAAAACTTACTTTTCTTTATTCACTCCATTCATAGTCCCTGTTTAAAAAAAAACCAAAACAATCTAGCCTGTTCATTGAAAGCTGGAGTTATTTGGGGTTTTTTTTTTTTTTTTTCTCACACAAAATCATAGGGACAGCACTCTCCGTAGGCAAGCCTATTATTAACACAGCTTCCTTTAACTGCTTTGGTGTGTGTACATGTGCACTTCGTGTGTGTGTCCTGGTGTCCTTTAGCTTTGTAATTGTATCTCTGTGATGTCTTGACTGTTAGATGAATCAAAGCTCTCTGTCGGCAACAAATGATAAACACGAGGGTAAAGAAAAAGAAAGAGGCAGAAACCTATTTGAATTAGAGATTCCTCTTTTGCCACTGCAAGCTTTGAAGCTCAGTAGAAGGCTGGTGATCGGATCAAGGGTGCTGTAAGAAATGGGATAAAGGAGGGGAGGGCTAAGGAGCGGTGGGAATGAGATTTTCCTCGAGCCGGGAATGTAGGGATGTTCTGAGATTCCTTGACTTGTGGATGTTGACATTCATACTAAGCCTGTCATCGTTACACAATGCTCGACTCCCTCACGTCTGTGCTCTGAGTACCGACACACAAGCACAGCACACACATCTCTAATGGCAAATCATGTTTGAGTCTTCATCCACCGCATCAGATCCTTGATTGAATTAGATCAGCATGTTTTGGCCTTAAGAGGATTTCTCCACATGCATTTTGTATGAGACTGTAATCAGCGCTGTTACTATCACTGATGTTATTCAAGGAAGAGGATTATTAGTGTGGATTACAAGCAACTTTCTAAGAGATTTTTCATAAAAAATAAATAATAATATGAAATCAGATACCACCCACAGGGTAAGCCTATATATTGCTGCCTGAAGGGAAAAATTAATCAAACATAAAATTTAGAGAACAAAGTGCCAACCTTTTCTCTCTGATATTTCTAACTTTGATACATGCTGTGAAATCTTTCTTGCAATTTTAGCTTTCTTATCATTATTTTTGATGATCCCAGCGCATGCCTACGCAAGTCTCAGCCGTAAAATCTACTTTTAATCATGTGTCTGTGCCCTTACCGCAGTGCCCTGCCTCACTCCTCCGTCTGACGTATTGATCAGAGCAGCTTCAATCTCTCTCTGCATTGTAGTTCCCAGGAGCCCACATGCTCTATACAACTCTGAACACAATGTTTTGAACTGAATAATTCAGAAAAAGAAAAAGCCACTTTTACTATGAGACTGTATTCATAAATACCACTGATGAGATGAGTATACATGCCAGTGCATCTTTGCAGTTCATCTTTTATTTACGTTTCTTTTTTTTTTTTTCATTTTGTCTGAGTTTTATCTCTTATCCGAGTGTTTGTCTTTAATTCTCCCGTTAGACTACAAGAGCAGAAGTGAGTTTATCTCTGCTCCCAGCCGTCTCTCTGAGCTTGATCCCCATGGGGAGTGTGTACCTGCCTCCTGTCTCTCTGTGCCTTGAACTGTGGTTTGGAGTAATTACCTGGAGAGCCGGAGAAATGAGAGGGAACACCTGACCTTTAAGTCTTTATCAGCCACCAGGCCTGTAGGGGACAATCCTCACACATAAACACAAATACCGACACACACACACTCACACTAACACATGAACACAAAAAACATCCCAACAAATGCAGGGTAGATCAGTGTACCGTGCAATTGAGATAAACACACAGCCATCGAAATCGTGCCAAAAAACAATAATGAGACACACAAATAGAAGTGTGTCTGAAATGAGCTTCCACCCAAGCAGGCCCACAGTCATTTTCTCTGGGAAACAAATGGCAGTGTGTACAGTGGTGACAGGCCATCCTGGTGAGGGATTCGGTCACATCAGCCAGGCGCATATGGCAGGCCTTAATTACACTTGCCCACAGATGCAGATAATTGATCATGTAATCAATTAATTAATGTGCCCCTCCTTTCCCTCTTGTAAGTGGCCCATGAAGCCCATTTGCTTTTACAGGTCATTAAAATGATGAAGAACTAGGAGTAAGGTTATAAAAGGATATACTCGTGGATAAGTAATGGCAACAATAAGGTAGAGAAATAGGGAAGGAGGGATGGGAGTGTGAGTACAGTACACATGTGTGAAAAGGGCTAGAGATGATTACCTTTTCATCATCATTACTTTCACTATTACCCATAAATACAGAAAGTGCACACACGCTCAAAAACCTGCAGATGCATACATTTCTATGGCATCTACTCCCACTGCACAGCTGTCTGCAACTTTAAGAAGTAATTGTCTGCATCTTCCGGTCTGCCCCCCCACCCCCCCCCCCCCCATCCTCCTGCTTGTTTAGCTCCCTCTTTCGCAGTATTTTACATTTTTTTCCCTTCTTAACCTGTTTGTCAGTTTTCCTCCCTTTTCTTTTCTCCCATCCTAGAACACAAGTACACATGGGTATGCACACACCCATCAGCCGACAGGTGTGGAAAAATGTTGACAAATGGAAATTAATGAGAAAAAAAAAATCCGCTGGGGAAAAAAAAAAAAAAACCCTGGCTGATTATTCAAATCAGCATTGGCTTTGTAGCAGCGAAATGAGCTTGGCAGTCAGTCAAGGGGATGAGGTGGTGAAGAGAGAGATGTAAGAAACTTTTTTTTTTTCCTTTTCATGAGGATTTCACCAAACCATCCCATGTGTCAGATAGTTTCCCCAAGGAGATGGGGGAAAGGCAGGAGCTAGGGTGGAGGTTGGAGGGTGGGATCTGATTCCTTTTAGCTCGAGAGAAGAAGGGGATTCTTAGCCCATACCTGTCTATCTTGTTTTCAGGTTATTCAACACTGGCAGTGAGCAGAGGAGACTGAGGCATTGATTTAACACATGACTGCTGTCTTACTTCATCAGTATCCTGTCATCTCCCCGAACCCCCACCCCATACACCCCCAGTCCCATCCTACTAGTGGCTCATCACCCTCACACAAAACTACATGTACTTGTACAACTTTCTAACTCTTAAAGGCTAAAGCTTCATCACACAATTTTCCAGTCTGTGGTTTTCAGTATTAAAGTCAAAGTCTACACACAGAAAACTTTATCTGTACAGTATAAGGTCAGTATTCGTCCATGTATTGATTAGTTAATTTACACAGAGCTGGTATATCAAGGTAATTCGTCACAATATTGGCTTTACTACTGTGACATAAGAAATAGTAAGAAAAAAAGAAAGTCATTGTAGTCAGATTCTTTAGAGCAAATTATACTGTACATTTCAACCCAGACTTTCAAACCGTATTTCGAGACATAACGAGACTTTATTACTTTTCTGATTTTTTTTCTAAATCTTTTATTGTTATAGAGAAAATCAAGATCGATGAAGTTTCTATATTCAGTTCCTTACCCACAGGAGACATAAAAAAAACATCCAACAAAATCACCACATTTGACCTGACATTGTTTACTCACTAGTCACTTTTCTATTACACATATGGGTAAAACTTTACTGATATTTACTAAGTGTCAAAAAACAAGAAGGGGTGGCACAGTGGTGCAGTGGTTAACACTCACAGCAAGGTTTGATTCCCACACCAGACCCTTCTGTGTGGAGTTTGCATGTTCTCCTTGTGTCTGCGTGGGTTTTCGGAGGGTACTCCAGTTTCCTCCCACCATCCAAACACATGCATTGATAGGTTCATTGGTTAATCTAATTTGTCCATAGGTGTGAATGTAAGAGTGATTGTTTGTCTATATATGTTCAGCCCTGAGATGAACTGGAGACTCATACAGGGTGTACCCCGCCTTCACCCATTGTAGCTGGATTAGGCCCCCAGTGACCCCGTGACCCTAGTGAGGATAAAGCGGGTTCAGATGAGAAGATGATGATAATAATAATAATAATAATAATAATAATAATAATAATAACAATAATAATAATCCCAGAAGATAATCACCTGCCTGATAAAGAATTAAGAGAGTCTTATTAATATCATTATGGTGTAATACTAATATGACTATGTAAGTGTTCCTAAAAGCATCATGAAAACATCTATGACATATTATGTTTAAGCACTTAAAGTTCCTCATGGATTTTTATCACTGTTGTTCCTTTAATTAATACTTAATGCTACATACTTAACTATGTTTTCATTAACAGTTAACTATGCTCTTAATAACAGTTCACTATGCTTTTCCGCAACCACTATATTAATATAATAACTGCTTGATTAAATAGGCTGAAATATTCTGTTTTATTGGGTAGAGCAATTAGAAAGTCATAAGATTTTCATTTGAACAAGTATTTGACATTAATGTGTTATAACAGCAAACATTAAACAAGCTATTATTTACCCTTAAAGCTATGGGAGGCAGTATTAGAGGAAAAAGCACACAATTCTCCTCTTCCCTCCTCATCTGTCTAAGAATCAAAAGACTCAATATAAAGTGAGATGACCTGATACCATTTATGCTGTTGAAGCCACTTCTGCATGACCCTATGTCAACATACAGAGCAGAGCAGTCGAATCATATCCAGGTTGGCTCAGTAATTGTAGCTGTCGATCCCTTGTTTAACCCTGTCTGAAGATATGATGTTATTATACAAAATCTGCATTATGCCATAGATGTTAAAGCCTGAAAACTCAAGCAAGAATAGATGCAGAAGTCTCATTTCCAGATGACTTGAATTGCATTATGTTGAAATTTAAATGTGTACATTTTTGGCTAGTGATGCATCAGAATCATAAATATCACTATTTGTCTGAAATAATCTCATAAACATGTAAAAATCTTAATACAGTACATAATATTTAATTTCACATAAATGCTACATTATTACAGAAAATAAGAAGCATAACCCATAAAGACTCACACAACCACCATTAACCAAAAACATTTACTGATATAATGTAATATAATGATATAATGTTTAATGTCTGTTAGTCCATTAATTCTATCAATACATGTAAATAATCTGTGTAAAATACAGCTTATCATATTTTCATGGGCTTCAGATGTGACCTATTAGTACTTTCAGAGGCCCTGTGGTGAATATGGAATCACCATCATCTTCTAAAGCATTGATTTACCAAAAAAAAAAAAAACCATGGGATTTGATAAATGACATTGGATGATGTTAATTTTATGTTTTACTGAAAAAGTCACTTTTTCGTCAGTTTTCTCAGTTTTTAATAAAAATAAAAATAACCCTCAGTAACCCTCAACTTTAATCTGAGCTTTTATGAACATTTATATAATCAGTACATTGCATAGTGGAAGATACCATGATTTTCACTGAAAAAATGCAAAATGCAACAGATTATTTTGTAATAAATAGTAATAATCACTTAGGAAATATCAATTATACAGGGGGCAAAAAAAACATTTGGGAAGTGCCACAAATACAGCACTTGGTTTTATGGGTTAATGTATGTAACATGGATGCAAAACTACTTTTTGGCTGTTTGGTAAAATGAGTCTTATCCAAATAGGAAGAAGCACCTCACACTAGTTACGGACCTTTGTGACTTTGCTGTGATGCATTCATGTTCCATATGTTAACCTCCCCATACTCCACTACTGAATTAATGTGGAATTAAAAGTCATATGTATGTTTAATTAATTGAAGTGAGTACAATTTGTTGGAGCTTGCATACATTTTACATTTTATTATGTAAA
This sequence comes from Siphamia tubifer, assembly GCA_020466265.1. NCBI lineage: Eukaryota > Metazoa > Chordata > Actinopteri > Kurtiformes > Apogonidae > Siphamia > Siphamia tubifer. Next base: position 36,326,024 of record CM035795.1, on the reverse strand, counting down.
TGAGTGGGTCTGACAGTTGCAGGCAGAGTAAGATTTATTTGAAGGTGAGCAGTGCATTAGCCTGACAGAGACCATTATTCAATTTGCTCCATTGTCTATAATGCATCTTATATATTTCTCAGCCTATGCTGCTGTAGTGACCTAGTTTCTCTGGGGGGATCATTAAACTTTCATCTTATCTTAACTTCTCTTAGAGCAAAACCTCGCAGCTTTTCTGTGCTCCCTCTGAAGCACACCAGCCACATTCAGCAACAATGGCTTACAGTAAAAATACCATATTGTGTTATATTAACACGCTTGTTGGGAGGCACAGAGGACAGCCAGGATGGGGAAAGAGAAGCAAAAATGGCAACAGAATGGGGAGCCATTATAACAAGCAGCAGTAGTGAATGAGTAATGACCTATCAGTTCAGTGTGACTAAGTCAAATAGGGAGGAAGTTCAGGTTAATGGGTGTGGGGAGAGTTATTTGCACATTTGAGTGTTCAAGCCTGGTATAAACACACAGACACAGAGATCTGCACAGTGCTTTGCCTGCATTTTGTATGGCTGTTGTCATATTGATTCATGGCCGTCCATCCTGCTTACATACAGTCGATTTGTAATAACATTATCTGCAGGATAACAAAATATGTCATCCGCTATTTCTATGAGCCTGTTGAGCTGTTAAATGTCTTTGTATATGTGTGTGTGGGTGGGTGCATGTTTGTTTGTCGTACCTGAAAGATAAAGTTAATTGTCGCTCAGAGACCTCAAGGCTTTACATGAGGATGGAATATGTAAGATGTGTGAATTGTTGCTTACAAGGTAGAGGAGAGAAAATAATCTCTTATACAGCTACAGACTTTGTGTTGCATACTAAGATAGAGCGCTTGAAGAAAGAAGAGAACAGAAAATAGACAGAATAAGAGGCTGACTTTAAGAAGGTAAGACCTATGTAGAAATGAAAGCGGAGGAAGAAAAAACAATAAACATATTAAAGCCTGAAGAACCCAGATATTACCCATTAAAATCAATGATCCAAAGAAAGCTCCTAGAAGATGCTCCACATTTAGCAGAGACTGGGCAGCAAAGCACATGACAAGTATTGACCTGCAACCCAGCTTCCATTTACCATATTGGACATTATGTCAAGCACAAAATGATCATAATATATAGTGCTTTTACAAGCAAATGCTTATATTCCAAATACACACATACAAGTAAATGAGGTGGGGAATTATGAGTGTAATAAATCAACATGCCTTTTTTCCCTATAAGGGCGTGTGTGTGTCTGTGTGTCTGTGTGTGTGTGTGTGTGTGAATGCTGTGATCTGTGAAGTGTGATGACAGAGGTGTTGCTATTGCCCTCTGACATTTGGATTCAGATGGAAAGTAAACTGTGAGATAATTTCCTCATCCAATGCTAATTACAGTGTGAAAACCAATCAAGTGGTCACTATGAACCCATCGCAGGCATGTGACGAGTATGTTAACACTGTAGGATCAGAAATGTGGTTAATGCATTGGTGTTCAGGATGGGAGCAAGAGGGCAACAGTGTGTGACAACGAAGGGGTGGAGGAAATGAGTGAAAAAGGGAGGATGAGATACATGCTGTGATTTATGCAAATAATCTTCGCCCCTCCACACCTGATCCTCTCAGCTTCCTTTTTCTGTGTTTTCTGTATTCATAGCCCAGATGACTGGGTTTGGCATACTCCACAAAGGACTCCGTTATTACTCATTTCTACATTGTTGAACCCTGCAGGCAGTCATTTTAGATTTTAATTTTATGATGAGACTCCAAATGTGTTTGCACATTGGGAATATTTTTCCCGTTTAGCTGTCATTGGCTGCTTTTTGTCTGATTTATATGTATGTCAGAGACAAAAAGGTGCATTATGCTGTTTAATATCACTGATATTTATAATTTTGGCATCATTATAATACAGTTTTGTTTTTGTTTTTTTGTACTCATGCCAACTTCTGGTGTATTGTTGCATTAACCTGCTGAATAATCAGTTGTGATTGCATGCCCCCCCCCCTCCTTACTGGTGCTCAAAATGCCTTAAGAATATATTTACTTTCAACAGCATCTGAAAGTGCTCTGTCTTAACTGATTTTTACTTGATTGAACACTACAGCTGAATTATTTAAGTGTTTGATGTGGTCATGCACCTGAAGTAGGTACTTCAGCACAGCGACGCTCTGTGCTATTTTTACCAGAAATATTGTACACCTGCTCACAGTATTAATATACTCACAATAACGTAACAATATCTTGAGGAAAATAATCTTAGTTTCACATTTGGTTCATGCATCTGTGGCAGCATCTACTTTTTCCTGAAGGAACAAAAGTAATTAAATAATTATAATAATTAAGTGTAGAAAGGTTGAATATTATAATTGACAATTTATGTTAAGATCGAGCATATGGGAGTTCAAAGTTCCTTGTATTTATTTGACAATTATAATCATTCATAACACATTTTATATGTTGTCTGTTTATCTGAAGAATGTGTTTCTGTATTGTTTTACAATAAACAGATAATATTTATGCTCACATTTAACCCATCATTTACGTCACATTCTCTTGTAGTTGTTCAAACACTAACCTGACAGTATCTCACACACACACACACACACACACACACACACACACACACACACACACACACACACAAATAACCAAACAGTAAACATGCTCTGTCTATCCCAGACCAAATGACTGTGGCAGAACTGTCAACCATTAGACGGTGTCTCTCTTTCAGAGTTTAGTTCTATAAATCACTCAGCAGCAGAACGTCTCATACTACCACTGACATAAACATATCTGACAATCAATCCATCATGATACAGCCCATATACTGCATGTATTATAACCAAATACATGTTGTTGGGTTTTTTTTTTACCATTTTTACTGGAATTTTTGGCATTATGCAAGCAACACGCTCTGTATAAAAACCTACAAATCATGTTAATTTCTGTGTTTTTCTCTGCTATGAGCTACATCTGAAGCTGTGAGCATTTGTAAATAATGTTTCCTATATAGGCCTTCACATTAATTTTGCAAATTTGCTGTCATACATATCATTAATATAAATTAGTTGGATCATATAATACATTCATTCATTCATTCATTATCTGAACCCGCTTTATCCTCACTAGGGTCGCGGGGGTCACTGGGGGCCTAATCCAGCTACAATGGGCGAAGGCGGGGTACACCCTGTATGAGACGCCAGTTCATCGCAGGGCTGACATACATAGACAAACAATCACTCTCACATTCACACCTATGGCCAATTTTAGATTAACCAATTAACCAATTATTGGGAGGAAACTGGAGTGCCCGGCGAAAACCCACGCGGACACGGGGAGGACATGCAAACTCCACACAGAAAGGTCTGGTGTTGGATTCGAACCAGGGTCCTTCTTGCTGTGAGGCACGAGTGCTAACCACTGCACCACCGTGCCGCCCTGGATCATATAATAAATTTATGTAAAACTGTACATTAGCAGCAAACGGATATTCAAAACAGACTCTGCAGGGATTGTGGAACAGACGACGTGAATGTCCCCTCTCACCTCCATGAGGGTCAAAGTTAACAAGAAACTGCTGCTGCTGCTGCTGCTGCTGCACCACTGAAATCAATGCTTGATTGTGGGTGGATAAGCACATTGGAATCTATAAATTGCAGGTTGTGTATCCATATCAAACACACATGGACAAAAAACACACATAGGAACAAGTACATCCCAATGTAATGCATCTTAGCTAATAAGCAGAGTCAATCTTGACCTTGTTTGGCCTTCTGGAGCTCAGTTAAAGGTTGAAGGGAAAAAATTATATGTAAATGGGCCTATTTTCAGCAAGTGCAGGGTCAGAGTGTGTTCATGCTGTTTAACATTACCCATGGCCTCCACCATAAGTGAATGTGTCAGTGCTCCACCCCCTTGACAGACCATTAAAATCTGTTCAAGCCGGGGATATACATATGCTCCCCTATATTTCAGCATAAACATATCACATGAATGCATCCTCATATCTTTTAAACTGTTTGTTTTTCTCTGCCCATTATTCCACTCAATTGTCTCTATGTAAGCGTGTCAGTAAGTCTTTATGTTTGTGTCAGAACCAACCAGTCTCTATGGGCACATGCCTGCTTGTGTGTCCGTGCGTTAGTTATCATCGACAGAGCGCAACATTTAATGAGGAAGATGGGAGGAAAATAAATATAGTGCCTTTGAAAATGATTTCATCTCATCCTTTTATTGCCTCTCATTTCCATCCATTTATTGCGTGGGAGAGAGTGTATGGAAACACACAGAGGGAGAAAACTTGAATCATTACACCCCAGTGTCAACATTAGTTTGTCTTCTTTTATGCGTCTGTTTGCTTTTATTCATTCGTCTTGCCATCGCTGTGCACTGTGAGCTCCGTTTTTTAACATTGGGACAACTGCAGTGAAACAACAAGACGCTTCTTAGCAAATACGTGTCCTTTCTGGTGTCGAAATATTGAGTCAATTGCAAAGCGCGGCATAAATATAAGGAATACTTGAACAGCATCCCATCCTCTCCTTCTGTAGCACCACCCTCCCTTACCTTAGTCAAGTTGTTAATTGGTCTGACATTTCTTTCCGCCGACCTGAAGAGAAACTGTCATTAGACCAAGACAATAAATAAGTGTAGTGGAATGTGTGTGGGCGTGTGGGTGTGTTTCATTGCCAGTCTCAGAGGTCAGAAGCTTTCCACAAGCCAGATTGGTCTAATTTCCTCTCCCCATTTTTTTAATTTAAGCAGGTCATATGGCGAGGCTCTCTTCACATCCTGCGCTCGTGCCTCTGTGTGCTGCTTTGCTATATTCAGCCAATAACACAGTGTTCAGTGCAGTGGACAGGGTCAGAAGTCCATGCCCGAGGTGAGGGATTGTAGGATTTCCGAAAATGTCAAGTAAAGCACCCTGTAATTAATAGGAAACAAGAACAAAACTATCAAATGTAATATATAATATAAAATATGCACCCCTTAAATTAAAAAAGTGACACAGTATGTACCCTAATTTATTCTTCTCCCCAATAATATAATAGTGAAAGGACTCATTCCAGCCAATTAACTTTACACTTTAGCAGCTTTCTAGTAATATGTCTCTAGAGACTCACCAGCATTTTAAGCAATAGATTGCTATTTTACAGTGTTTCACAATAAATATTGCATTTTATTCAAAAGATACACATAGAAAAAAGGTGATTTTGAAGTTTTTTTATATGTAGCTGCAAACTGATGGTGTTTTTTATTTTTTTATTTTTTTTTAATTAAAGCTGTTCTGTATGTGAGGTCAGAGACTACAACATTAGGACCATTACCCCAAGGAGCTGAGAATCAATGTAGTGGGAGAGGAGTGTTCGTCTTTTTCTTTCAGTCTATTGATTCTCATTTACCCACACCCATGTACTGTCATCCACCCACAGAAGATTGTAAGATGAGGACAAGCATGTAGAGTGACTGGAAAGGGAATAAAGGGCTCAGTGATCTGCACATCTATCTAAATACATTACATATTTAGTGCAGCCACTTAAATAAATATGCTGCGTTATTTACATTGACTCTCAAATTGTCATCTCCATCACCTCATTTCTCCTCAGATGCTTCACCTGTTCCCGTTCGCTGTCTGTTCGCTCACAATGCACCTGCTCTCCAGCTGTTGCAGCTGGAGGTGAGGAAGCAGTATGTGAAAGTGTGTACCATGTTTTGCCTCAAGGCCTTCTCTTGATCTATCCCATACCACGTGTTCAGTTTCCCCCTAATTCAACCACAGAGCACAGTTGTATGACAACACTATTTCTGTATTAGTGTTTGAAGGAAACAGGAATAAAAAGACAACTTTTTTTTTCTCTCTTTGCGTTTATCAAACAGATCACAAAGTGTCAGTAATGGCACATTTTTATTACTTCCATTTTTCTTTCTCTCTCATATCTTAGGTGTTTCCTTAGTGCTCAGTTTGTCTTGTTGAGTATTATATTTGGCATTTTTACACCCCTCAATCTTCAGCTTAAAGCACTGATAACTCCAGCTGTTTCTTGGGTTTTACATATTCACTTGTCAGGATCAGTGTTTCCTTCAGCGTGTTTTATCTCCAGTGGTCCCTGGTATTAGAAAACACACACAAGTGATTTCTCTGCCTCCATAAAGTGTGGCAGAAATGCTAAAACAAAACAAACAAACAAACAAAAAAAACTGCAACAAATGTGTTCATGAAAAGTAAGCAGTGAAGCTGATTATTCACTCCACGCAATTTTGTTTGTGTATTTTTCCGTCTTGATCAGATGATTGATGGTCACACAACATCAGTGTTATATTATGAGCATCATCAGTCATGCAGGCAACCTGACAATAAAGTGGGGCTTCTGGGAGCTGTGTCTACCTACAATAATACAGTAATATTAGCAATATTTTTCACACACACACACTAAATGCACGTATACTAGGCATGCCTTGTATGTTTTCACCTACAAGGTTAAATCATACAGTAGTGCATATATATGAGCTATAGCCCTGATCATGTATTCTACAACGCCTCCACAATCCACAGTCATGGGACTTTTTACTGCACATTTTTACCATTATTCGGGGCACGGTTATGAAATCTGACTTTTAAATTGTATATAAACACCCTTTACACATTCATTGACATCTCCTTTCCTCTGCAAGCCCTCAAACATTTTCCATTATATTTTTTTGTGTTCGTTGTCTCTCTGGGGAACGTATCTATGAAAGGTCTACAGCCCAGGGACATGCTCTGTTAATAGCCCCCCTAAATGAAGTCATCCATATTGCTACTGCCCTCATACATACACACAAATGCACACGCAGCACACATTCTCCTCTATGTACCCCAGGACATATTGGAAGCACGGTCCATTGGGATTGGGCTGGAGAAAGGTAAATTTGACTGGATAAGAGAGGAAATGATTGAACGAGTGACCTTGCAGTGTTAACAGTGACAAGAGACCGACAGGTAGAGTTTGATTAAAGGTTGAATGAGGTGAAAGACAAACTTGGGAGGAGAGAAATGGCAGGGGATGGACAAGGGTAATGCTTTAACAAATTGAGGTACAGATACTGTAAAGGAGTGATGAGAGATGAAGCCTGAAAGCACCATGAAGACTCTGATGAAGACAGAGGTCTGTTCAGAAGAAGAAAAAAAACGTATTTGAAGTTCAAATGCCAGCGCATATTCACTTTGATTCTTTGCTTGAAACCGTCATTGAGTCATGAATTTTCATTATGCATCAAACAATCTACTGAGATGTAACAAATGAGATATTTTTGGAATTAGTTTCTCAGGAAACATGCTCTGTGAGTCTAAATTTGTCTTATTGTTTCATTACTTTGGAGATGAATATCAAAGCTGGCCGCACAAACAACAAGGCATTAAGCAAAGCACAGTTCTGTGGGCGTTGTTCCAGCATTGCAGCTGCGTTACGTCACCGTGAGCCGATGTTTCTGTTCCTGGTCCCTCTCTGAATATTTCACACTGCTGTTCGCTCCTGGGCTCTCTCCAAGTGAAAAGGAACCATAATAAATTGTGCTCTGCCACTTTGCCCTACTTCCCTCTACCCTCTCTCCTTAGCTATATTGCCTCTGTATTCTCACCCACACAGTCCTCTTGGGGTTTTTTTTTTTTTTTTTTACAACGATTTTTTTCTCTGTCCCTCAATTCCCTTTCTCTGCTATCACCTCCTCCCTTCTTTCCAGTCAAAGTGGTAATGGGTCTGAAAGATGCATGTGATGTAATCTAAACAGACTGCAGTTCTGTGTCAGGGATGCTGCTCCTTCTGCCCCTGCCTGCTGCCCCTTATCCTCCTACACCCACCTCCATATTGCAGTCCGTGTTCAGACACCAGGAGGCATATCCTCTGAGTGGTTGTATATCTGCCTGGCTCTGCTGCTTGTTTTTAAGCTTTTAAAACACAGTGCTTGTTAAATCTCCCAGTCCCTCCAAGGCCAGCTCCTAGCATGTATAGACATATCCGCTTCTTAAAGTGGAGGTACTTACCAAAGTGTGAATCTATGTTTGGCTTTAACACATTATTTGTGCAACTGTTTACGTATATTGCCTCCCTGCCTCTGTGTTACAAAGTTTACAGCTGTAGTATTTCAACTCTAGTAGAAATGAGTGTCAGGTGATGGCATTTCTGACCTTGTGAACTGCGGTGGCCCTCGGGGCTGCAGACAGGTGCTCTGCTGATCAAAGGCTGCATGAATACGGTGAACTTTTGTACCTGCATATATCAGCCTTCTACGTTTCCCATCAGTCACTTTCGAACTTTCGCTGCCTCTCTGAAGAGGAGGCAGGCGGGTATGTCTTGTTAAAAAGTGACAGTACTTATATCTGTTCAAATAGAGACACGCAAAAGAGGGAGAGAGCTGGGGGTAGATGATGTGGAAACAAAGTTTATTTACGCAGAGATCAAGAGGGTAAGCTTGAATGAGAGATGGAAACTAGTAGAGAAAGACCAGCAGGGACAGACTGGAAAACCACATGTGAGTAAAATATGCAATATTATTGATAGCAGCTTTTCTCCAATGCTGTACGAACCTACGCTCCTGCAAACACTTCCCTTCACTTTCCCTCTGTTTTATTAGCGTTAAAATATTTGAGAGTCACAGATAGTTGAATGATCTCTCAAAACATATTTTTACTTTCTTATACCATTTATCTTTTCAGTTTCTATCAATACTGATAATATTCATGCATTTAACTTCCCATGAGTGATTTCTGAAAAAACTCAGCACCAGTAAAGATGTTTTTTTCTGTATTAGAGTGGATAGATTGAATTAAAACTTTACCCTATTGTGGTACTTCCTCTCCATTTCATTTATTACACCATCTCCTCATTGGTTATGTGCAGTAGTTTTGTATTGTTATCAAGTAGATCACATATATAATGTTTTCTATGTGTAAATGTTTCTGCCCCACGTGAAATGGATGCAGTGAGTTACACAACAGGCTTTGCTTTGATCAAATAGACCCTGCATTAGCGCATACGCACCTAAATAACCTCTGATATTGCTCTGGATATACCAGTACATCATGTCCACTTGTCAAAATAGCAGATATGCTGTATATCCAAAGAACAAAAGCAACTAGCAGTGCTATGTGCCAGAATGACTGCAGTATTCAGATTTGGGTCAAGTGTTGGATGGTGGCCGTATGGCTCTGCAGTTCAGTTGTAGCTTTTTAACAGATTGGATTTGCCCTCTCATCTGCTCATGGACGGGCACTTACAGAATGCCACATAATGCTTCGGCTGAGTGGAGTGAGTAGAATAAGAGGAATGGGAAATACAGCATTGGGCTCCAGCTGCAAGGGAGGTTTGTGAATGGTTGCCAAACATGCAAGCGGGTGTCTCATTGAAATGACAATGGCCTTTTGTGGTTTACCAATATATTGCATATTTTAGGAACAAAGACATTTTTCAAGCAAAATCAAGCATTACAAATTTCATTTTAGTCCATTTTAGTTATACTCACCCATATACACACCGCTAAACTAAAACTAGACATACAAAAGATAATGTGCGTCTCTGTGCCCCAACTGTTACTTCTATCAGATTAAAACAGTTTTTGATGTGAAGATGAATCAAGCAAGTTTTTCCTCTAATGTAGTAAACAGCATTAAAAGGTTTAACCAGAACAGCATGCTTCCTGTCAACCAAAGTGCAGCACCCATTAGGCTCCTGCTTTAGTTTAGAGCTGCTCTCTCTTATTAATGTAGGTTTATTTGAACTTATTACTACATGTTTGTGTACTTTTGCCTGTATGTGTATTGGTAATGTCTTGTCAGTGGCTCTACGGTGGTGACAGGTAATTATTATTTTTTTGTTTGTACACAGGCGTGCGCACACACACACACACACACACTCAACTTGTCTTTTTATATGTCACATGGAGTGACTCAATGAGTTAGTAGCACTCACATTCACCTTGGCAAAAGATTTTACATTAAAGTGACAAGTGTTACGTCTTTTTTTTTTTTTTTAGTTTAAAACCAGTGGTTGTTGAGAGGGGAAACCAGACCATCCATGTAAAAGCAGTTTCCCAGCAACCATTTCTATCCAGCCGCGCCTGTCCCTGTTGCTCTTTTATTCCTTTTAAAGGTCCAGGTTTTAAGATTCAAGGAGGTTTAATCAAATTAGTAGGAAGGTGTAATCAGAAAATTAACTCAATTATGCTTCACCCAATCACACTAAAATGAGTATTGTCTATGTTACCTTCAAAATGTATATATTTACAAAAGGAGTATTAAATTCAGAACATTTTTTTGTTAGCAGTTGCAGCTGTAACAGTTTCAAGGATAGGAGTGTGTTTATGGGAATTTTTGACAATTCCTTTTAGAAGCATTTGTGAGATCACACACTGACACCACCTCCAAATACATCCTAGACCTGCTGGCTTCCTATGAAGCATCCAGAGCCCTGAGGTCATCAGGAACAGATTTACTGTGTGTTCCCATAATCAGAAGCAAACAAAGTGAAGCATCATTCAGTTGTTCTGCTCCTCACCTTTGGAACAAACTACCTGAATACCTGAGGTCTGAGAAACACTGTCAGTTCATTTAAATTAGGCCTGAAAACATTACTGTTCACTGGAGCTTTTATTTAAATTCTTAATTGCCTTTTAAATGTTTTATGTCTCTTATTTTATTTGTTTTTTATGCATTTTAATCATTAAAAAAATTCTTGTATGTTTTATGTAAAGCACCTTGAATCGTCCTGTACACGAAATGTGCTATGCAAATAAATTTGCCTTACCTTGATCTCAGTCCAGTCAAGTTCATCCACATGAAACTCCCTCATCCATGACTTCATGGACCTAACTTTGTGCAAAGGTGCACATTGGAATAATGTTGTGTTGGAACAAGAAGGGCCCAAACTGTTCCTACAAACTTGGGATCATGAAAATATCCCAAGTCTCTTTGTCTAAAACTCTTGGTATTGAAGCAACATATTTTGGCTGGCTAAATCCTTCCTGCCACACCATACAATTCATAACCCCCCCCCCTTTAAACTCTATGGGGATGGGAAAGACTGTGAGTCAAGTCAGGTGAGTGAATTTTCTTGGCAATATAATACTTGATAAAGTAGATTTTTTTTAATTAAAATTCATAGTCACGTATTTTGACAGTTGTTCAAAATAACACTTTTGTTATCTTTACGTGCTGCATAAACTGATAATTTCCATTATAGCTCTGTTAGCTTAGCTCTGTTTTTAGAAAGAAAATAGACAGATCAGCTCCATTTTCATTTATAATCAAACTCATCTGTGTGGCAAATCCCCCCCACACACACACACACACACACTGCAAATCAGAAACAAACCGCATTATTTTATTTTAATTTAGACTTATGTCCAGTGCTTCTAGGTATTTATCACTTTGTCACTTTAAAAGTTGTTTCTTAGAAATTTTGGTTCTATTTCGTCACTTTCTGATCTTTTTGGTTAGTGGCCCTGTGGTGTTAATTTTCACTCACTACTCCCTCTAGTGGTCATAAATCAACCAGACTGTGGGTATAACTGCATTCAGTTCATATCTGTACAACCCAATACCTAATGTCAACATATTTGGAAGTAAAAAATACTATACTCCTGATTTTAAATGTACACTTACATATTATATCACACAGCAGCAGTAAATTATTATTTTTCAGCTATAGCTAATCTTTCATCAGACATAATCTATGTGCAGGGGAATTATATATATTTTCTTTCATCTTCATATGAATCTACATTTATATTGCAGATTTCACTTAATCAGTAGCACAGGATACACATTCTTTTGATCTTGACCTTTAAACTTGCTACAGGCATTACTTTCATTATAACCCACTGGATGGCTTTTAATTAAAAGTAAATGTAATACTCCAGTAATGCACATACTCCTGCTGTCATACCATAACTGCCTCACAACCACACACTCACAAAACTCACAAGTTATCTTCCCCACTCCCTTCAGGACATAAAGTCTGTGTGATAAACACTAATGTTATCTCTTCTCAGTAATAGATAAATCAATTCCCCACACTCTCTGCCAATCAGAATACCGCTTCAGCCCAAACTGATACTGCAAGTGTTCATTTCTGCATTAACGATCGTCCCATCTTTGCTCTGACAGAATTGATATAACATTGTTATAGTGTTGATGCTGGGTTTATTGATTTTGTGAGGGGAAACCAAATGAAAGAGGGGGGAAAGGGAAAATGTGGTGATATGTAAATTCCTGTCCTTCATGTCAATGAGGATTTTATATTATATCACACTTCTCTTAATCATCAACTTCATGAAATTTTGAATGACACAAGAATTGATAAAATAACTAAATATCAAGGGTGTCATTTTTACTCTCTTACTAATACCATCAGCTTCTATATTTCACTTCAAGGTTGCTTTATGTAAATTGAATTTGTATCATCTGATTCTTTTGCCCACCTCTGTGACATTGCAATAATGAGCTGCACTCAAGCCAGAGTTCAATTGAAGTCTTCAGGCTGTTTAGTGGGAGGTGGTTGAGTGAGAGGAGAGTAGCTCTGTCAAAAACAGTGTGGCAGCATTTTGAAACCAAAAAAAGCTTTGCGGTTCATGCTCCTTTTTTAGCAGAACAGAAGCAGCTTGACTTCACACCCAGACAGAGAAGTGACAGGGGGATATTATTAAAAAGAACTCTTACTGAGCATTGAACAGATGGTTTATTTTATTTGCAGAATCGCTACGCAAAGCAGAATCATTTAATGTCAATTTCATAGCAGGTTTTTATCATACAATATATACATTATATTATTAACAGAAACATCAACTAGTCGACACATTGACTCCCATAGCACAAGTCGACTTAAATTGTTTATAAAGAACATAAGATAGATACCAGTAATATACTGTCGATCAAATTCCTAAAATACATACAACTTCCAAATTATCTCAAAATCGACCTGTATAAGGGTAAAACGATAACTGCCTTTATTGAAATCCTCATCAAATTCTGGTTCAGATACATGTGTCACATGGTATGTAAAAAAAATATGTGTTGTACAGTGTCTTCAGTCATTATCATTTAATCATCACATTAGTATGTACAGATAAAATAAGATATTACAGTTTTTCCAATAGGTCTGCATTGTGTTATCGTCAATTAAGCAGTTCAGACTTCGTCTCCATCCAGTGTATAAGGTGAATTATAATAAATGTGCACACTGACAAGCTGTAGGAGCAATGAGCTTCAATACAGTTTCCTGGGAAACCACTCCTTCTCTGCCATATGATATTGAGTTTAGCCGATGCAATGCAGGTACATATCTGCCGTCTATTACCCCCTGTGCCCTCAACCAAATAAGAAAAACCTGGCAACACACAGAAAGTCCGTTTAATCAGTATTATTAATACCACAACAGAAAAACCTCTCTCTATGCATTTTGCTGTAAATGTACCATAGAAATAATATGTGGTATATTTTGAAAATAAGTGTATAAGCTGTGCAAAATGCTTTAATGGCAGCTGGTTACCATAGTTAATTTGTAGACAGACTCTGCAAGCCTTTCCCCAAACTAATCAGCAACAAGTACACAGATGCACTCACTCACCCCTGTGATGCTGGCACATGCGTGTGTTTGCATGTGCTGCAAAAACATTTCTATAGAGGAAAGATGACCTATTTTTCATTTCCCTGCTTATGAGAACTTTACAGTCTGTGGCCCACATTGTGATTGTACATCGAGCATTAGGAATATAGAGCAAAGCCTTACAATATAAAATTTTTCTCAGAGGGTCTGCAAATGGTGAACTTTTGATGATATATGTGTATATATATATATATATATATATATATATATATATATATATATATATATATATATATAATGGATTATGATGAATTCCTCGTTTGTAGTAATGAATATAATGCTCACTTTGCAGCCTTTTAATGTGTATTGGTCTTTTATGTTCAGATAAAGAAGCTTCTTCAGAGTTTTTCAGGTTTTTTGTTATCATTCTGTGGAGTACCTCTGCCTCCTCTTCTTCTATTCTGAGCCAAACTCTCCATTGACAGAGACAAACTTTGGTATTGATTAGTGTGCGCTGAATGCCTCCCCTCCCTTCATATCCCTCAGGAAAATTAAAGCAGGATAGAAAAGCTTATTTTTCCCTTCCTCCTTGTTCCTCTCTTTTGTCCTCTCTGCACTGCTGCCCCAGACAGCCCTGCAGTAATTCAGAACTTTGACACATGCACTGTCTTCATGCCACACTCTCTCTGTCTGTCTCTCTCTCTCTCTCTCTGTGTCTGTGTGTGATAGCAGCTCTAATGTGCAGGGCGTGAGTCTTTTACAACATGTTCAATATCACACCACAGGGCCTAGCAACCCAGACAACACTCCTAACGATGAGAGAGAGAGAGAGAGAGAGAGAGAAAGATGGAGGGATATGAGGAGAGATGGCACTGAACTATCAATGCAGAGTAAACCCATTTGTCTTCCTCTTCCCATAATCACAACACCCCCTACAGCCTATAAAACATGCCACACACTAACATATCCATGCACACTAACAGTGTAACACTGTACGTCCAAATTCCACATTACACATCCCAAAGAAGGTTTAAAAGCACACACTGCGTGGTCCTGAAGGTACCCTGGAACAACCAGCTGGAAAATGTAGACAGATAACACAATTACACTCATTATGGTCTTGGATCACACAGATTGCTAATCTTATAAGATCTGTGAGTGCTATACAGATACTCTTTGGCAAGAATTACAGCTCTAAGCAAATATGCCTGTAAATACAGATCTGTAATATCTACTACAGGAGATCTCAGTCAAAACACAAAGGACAGTCATTGTGGAAGTTGTATTATCGACTCAACTGCAAATTACAATCTGTCTGAATATGACAGAAATCATACCAGAGAATATATTACAGTTTTATTCACCTATATTTTCACCTCATTTCATTCTAATATAATGAAAAAACAGCAAGTCATTTTGCTAAAAGGAATTTAATGCCAATTTGGGAATCTTTGATAAATTATAAATATGTCTCATCAAAATAGGATACATAGGTAAGAGATAATGACAGTGCTTAATTTTTAAATCATAAGGTACCAGAACACAAATCTGACAGCAAAGCAATGACAAGGTGGACAAAGGTCCCAGAATGTGCATAAAAACACAATATAAAACAGCATGTGAGTGGACACGTGCTGTGGCACAACAGCCTTATTATATGATATTATGACAACAATTAACCGATAATTAGGTGAGCTATATACTGCATGACACATGCAACTGTAAGAACCGGGAGTGAACAGTACGATTAAACCTGATTCGCTGCTGTATCATTGGTATCAGTTGTGGCTAGCTGTCCATGAACCTGCAGGCTAACTGTTGAGGTGGTAGCCATGCTAGACTGTTGCATTTGACCACACAGCAGGTTGACGGCATCTTGAGTATAGACAGTAGCATTATGTTGTTTCCTGGCCTCTGTTTATGCCATCAATTCCCATAATGCTTTGTGGGAATAAGTCATGATGATGACACATTGGCAAACTCTATAAACAACATGAACTTGTGAAGATTTGTTATTTAAATGAAATGTATCAATTTATTTTATACATTTTAAAATGTGTTTCATTTATACATATATATATATAATTATTCACGAGAGGTGCCAGATCCTCACAAATAGGCCTTAGTCCCGGAACACAGGTCCCGGATCCTGTTCTTTCAGGATGCGGCTCAAAGTAACCCTTGTGTGGGACCATTCAGTTGTCAACGTCCATACCACAGACATTTTGTCAGTCTTCATCATCTCCATAACCCAGACATTCAGTCACCACAGGTTTTGTTTGTTTTTGATTCTGTTTTATTCTCTGGTTCTTTTGCCATTTTTCTCTGTTTATTTATTAAATCTGTTCTCCCTTTAACCATGCATCTGAGTCTACTTCCATCACCCCTCCCCCTGACATTTGGAAAGTGTTTAGTATGATACTCTAAATAAGACTTAAAATCTCACATAATTAGCTTGTTCTCCAACATTCATCATTATAAACCATATAGACACAGATGTTTTTAAATCCTTTGACACAGAAATGTGGCATATTGTAGCCCTAATTAAAACAAAATATAAAGCTAATAGTTATGACTGGGTTGAAAACGTTACGATTGCTTACAGTGTGATCTGACTAAAACTGATAAAACTATAGTAATTTTCCACAAAAACAAAGGGGATGTATTGATCTGCCAATGCCGTACAATCAGAAACTTCCTCTTCATCAGACATTCGCAGCTTGTGTAGCACCTCAGGTTGTTAAGAGCCTCTCAGGGTTAACTGGGGAAGAGCTCGGTGGACATGGACATAGTTCTTGAACAGATTAAATTTCTCAATACAGATGGAGGCGGTGATAGTATGACAGGCGGACAGACTGAGGGGAGATGTGGGCTAATATTTGCCCGGTTATCCATTGATCCATGCGGATGAGTGTTGAGGCTTTGTAGATTAGGTGGCCCGCCTCAGGGCTATGTGGGAATCAGCAGGATACACTCTCACATCAGCCTGTCTTAACTGGTCTCTTCTTGGAGGGGGATTTAATCTCATTGTCACAAACCTGAGTAAAAAAGGCTTTAAAACATTGGAAAGTTGTTAAAGTGACTGAATGATGAACAGTGGGTCCCAGATGGTACTGACTAACCAATTCACCCAGCATTCAATTAGCTCGTCCTGATAGTCTGGTATGAGATGTGTAACTGCTGTTAGAGGCCCACCTCTTTTGTGCCACATTTTGCAGCGGTGTGATTTAGCTAACTGATGTCTCCAGTGATTTCTGTGTAAATGCTCATAAACACTGATCATTTGACAAGTCGTGCTGATTACTCTTCATTTAATAGTGCTAAAGCTGCCCGGCGGGTAAATTATCATGGGAGGGAATATGATTATTGTGTTTCCCACTTAGTGATATGGCTTTCTCCAAAGGGGGTTTCTAGTATTGATGCTGTGTCAACAAACACAGGATCGCTGTAAAATATGAAGCATCACCATTTCTATTTCAGGCTCAATTAGAAACACATTTACAAATTGAGAGTCAAGGAAGCAGGAACTGATAAGATGGAGACTTACCGTGGAGGTGTTGTGAAAAATCAGAATGGACACTGTTAAAAGGCTCGGTCTCTTTTATCCTCTATAGTGACTTGTACTCCTTAAATAGTGAATGAGTTAGCATGTGTGCAGGATGTGCACAGGATGTAAAAGCAGGACAGATGCTGAGTACCTCTCATTTCTGCATTCCCAAGAGATACATATAAGCTTGTTTTAGAGGGTGGAAAATGAAGCAGAGGAAGGGAATGGATTTATTTATTTATTTATTTATTTATTTCACCCCTACAGGATAAGGCGAGTAAAAAAAATCCTATGTCTTTTCTGTATTTTCGACGTCTTACGAGATTAGCCCGACTGTACCCCATCCCTCCTTTTCTTCCACTCTTTCTCTTTTCTCCCTGCCGCCCACAATCTTCTCCATACTTCTTCTCTTCTACCTGCCTGCCAAGTTTCCTCTTCTTTCGCCCACCTGGGCCCAACACCTGTGTGAGCAGCTAGTTCCAGGAAAGGAGGCCAGGATGCCGTTACAAGCAGCCTGTCACCAGTTCTCTCCCGCTGGGTAGCTCTACCTCACACAACCTGGTGCCCACCTCCCCTCTGGAGAGCCACAGCTATCCCAGAGATTGTGTTTCTGTAGGGGCCTTTCGCTGTACACTCTGTATTCAGAAGAGAGAGAGAGAGAGAGAGAGAGAAAAACAGGGACTTTCTTATCTGCACAGCACATTCACACCCAAACAGCTGAGCACAGACACAGAAATACATTGTCCTCCTACCAAACCTGTTCTCTGGAGTGGGCTGTTGCTCATTGTGAGTCGTGATAACCCTCTTGCCGCCAGCAGATGGCCTGCTCTCACTCATCAGAGTAATGATCTGGCAGCCAATCACAGGCTATGCAATATTCATGAATGAAAACAAGACTAGATGGTTGAGTAAAGTGTTTGGTGAGAGAGAACGGATATTATTATTTTTTTCTCATATTTATACAGATTCAGAGCTTTGTTCCTACTGTTTATGGTATTTGGTGTTGTTGCTATCAGCACAGCATCACATCCACCCAACATGAAATGCTTTTTATCTGTTAAATGTAATCAAAAAGTTAGACACATTCATCAAATTAGCCACTGACAATCAGTGCAACAAACTTATATAGCTTGTACTGTTTATGAGAAAAACTTTTTTTTTATCCTTACCACAACATATTGTAGTCCTTAATGCAAATAAAGTTTATTACTTTACCAAGGAACTCATACAGGGTGTACCCCGCCTTCACCCATTGTAGCTGGATTAGGCCCCCACAGACCCCCTTGACCCTAGTGAGGATAAAACGGCTTCAGATGACGAGACGAGACTCTACCAAAGAATTAGTGCAGTAATAAACAAGGAGCTACTGATCTAATTTTGGTGGTGATTGGTAGAGGTGTGTGTGTGTGTGTGTGTGTGTGTGTGTGTGTGTGTGTGTGTGTGTGTGTGTGTGTGTGTGTGTGTGTGTGTGTGTGTGTGTGTGTGTGTGTGTGTGTGTGTGTGTGTGTGTGTGTGTGTGATTCATAGCAAGATAACTCAAAATGTTATGGATGGATTTGGATTCAATTTTCAGGAAATGTTGATACTGACCAATGAATAAGTGATAAAAGTTTGGTGGTGATCAATTGGGGGGGGCACACAAGTCTTTTTTTTGGGGGGGGGGGTGGAGTCTGTGCTCTCCAAGTGCTTTTCTAGTTTTATGATGGATAACTCTGTTACATTTAATGATTACTGTGTTAACACATCACAATAACCCAGAGCCAAAAGCCATATGTTCAAACTACCTCCTATTATTGACAAAAAGAATTGAATGTCTCCAATTCAGAGAAAATAATACACTAATAACCTTCAACTCCCTGTCACCAAAAATCATGTAATCATTTTAGGACCATTTCAGTCTTCATAGTGATTTCTATTCATTCATTTCATTTAAATCATGCTCTAAGCCAGAAGAGAAACATTTAATGAAATATGTCTCTGATTTGTTATCTGTGGCAGCCAATTAACTTCATACATTTCCCCCGTATTATCAGACAATTATGGATAAATACACAAACATCTACACATGAAGGCACACGTAAACATAAAGCTTTATTGTTATCTGTTATATGCAATTAAGGAAATATTTGCCATTGTGCTGATGGTGGCAGTAATGACTGGAGTATTAATCTATTAGTATGCACAGGCTGTCTGTGATTTGCTCTGGAGCATTACCTTGCATTGTTAAATTGTGAGAGAATAAAGAGTCTGCCTCAGTTATTTTTCCTTTTTTTTCTTTACAACCTCTCTCACCTCCTTTTCTGTTTTAGTCCTTTTTTCCCTCTTCTAATTTTTTACCTTTTTAATTTACTTTCTGTGTGTGTGTGTGTGTGTGTGTGTGTGTGTGTTTCTTTGCTTTGTCTGCAGTGAAAGCCTTTAATACCCAGAGACTGTAGATGTATTTAGAGATGTTCGTCCTATAACCAAAAACATATATGTTTGCAGAATTTGACTTGAACATAAGTCATGAGTTTATCTTTGATGTTTGCAGCTGAAGCACAATATTTGGAATATCTGAAATATTTCGTTTTGCAGTCAATTTTTTCCTCTCTGACCCGGTCATCCCTGTGCTTCCCTCTGCTGTAATGACTGTCCGGAAGTCCGGCTTTGAACCATGCCACTGGTTCCACAATCCCACACTAAGTGAGTTGAGCTCAGACTTACTCAGTCATCTCTCTCAAATCAGAAAAGTCAGTGAGTCAGACTGAAAGAATAAGACCAAGAAAGAAAGAAAGAACTCCATCTCATAAAAATGTATTATCGCCCACTGGCTCCTACTACAAATTGGTGAAGTAAAATCAAAACCTATGGCACCTCCATCGGCTCATTTGCACCAGTCCTTCCTGTCAAATGCAAAAAGACCATAATGAGTTCAGTTATTAAGGGTCAAGAAATTATTTTCACTCAGAGAACAAAGATGTCTGAAAGACCTCCGATTGCCTGTCAAGTTAGAGCAGGGGTGTTAAACTCATTTTAGTTTATACGAGCTCAAATGTGGGTAGCACTCACACCTCACAACAAGAAGGACCTGGTTCCAACACCAGTCGATTGGGGTTGGGACCTTTCTGTGTGGAGTCTGCATGTTCTCCCCATGTGTGCATGGCTTCTCTCTGGGCACTAGGTTATTTGCTTATAGTTGTCCACAGGTTTGAATGTGAGTGTGATTGTTTGTCTCTGTATGTCAGCCCTGTGATGAACTGCTGACATGCCCAGGGTGTACCCCACCTTTACCCATAGGTGGGATAGGCTCCAGTGACTACAATAAAGATAAAGCAGGTTCAGAAAATAAATGATTGAATGAATGAATGAAAATAAATAAATACAAGTTTTTGTATTTCACATATTGATCCCATGGGCCAGCGTGAAATCTTTGGTATGTGAGTTTTGGCCGATGAGTTTACTTTTAAAAAGGTCACTGCTACTGTAAACCTAACAATGGGTTCTTCTAGATTGCAAACATAGCTATTGGCAAAATACCTGACCTGACTTACAATGGACTTGGTGTAATTTATTTGTTCATACATAATTAGATTCCTACAAAATAAAACAAAAACACAGCTGACACCCTTCTAGCACAGTCATTTAGAATCTGCATCAGTGTCAATACTTTGTATGACAAATTATATTCATCAGAGCAGCTATTATTGTACTGGGCGGTGGTTTCACAAGAGACACGTAGGTCTGTGTTAGGATTTTTTTTCTTTTTTCTTTCTGACCTCTCTGAACTGCAGTGTTTTGAACATCCAACATTCCTCTACCTCTTCTTGAGGACACCCCTCAAGTAACTGATACGCTTCAGCAGGAGTGTCCTCACATATCTGAACAGGATATTCAGTGTCAAAAGGCTTCAAATGGTCTTCACAGAACAATGAGAGAACTTACTCACAAAGATTAGCAAAGTTAGAGCCACATATTTTTACCTTTTCTCATGAAATGATTTTTGGTGGTGAATAATGAACAAGTTTAACATTTGTGATTGTCAGTTCCTACTCATTTAGAGTTGATAAACTCTTAACACACCTCACACCAAAGGATAATCTTATAGGGAAACTTTATAAAATATAAGATATCAGGTGTCAGGAAGGGGAAACATTGAGATAAAAACAGCCAAATTGTCTTTAGATGTACCCCAATTTAGTTTGACATAACATTTAATACCACTTTTGTACCAGTATGATCATCTGTGTTTCATTGTTTATAAAACTGTAGCAGCACAGATAAACATGGGCTTTGTGTACATTGACTTGATTCAGTAAATGTTTGTAAAGTAGCTGTTAATTAAAGCATAAGACGAGTCACATCTCCCAATCTGCAGGAGCCATTATTATTACCTCTGCCAAGGAGGTATTAAATCCGGGTTCGTTTGTCTGTCTGTCTGTTTGTCTGTCTGTCTGTCTGTCTGTTTGTCTGTCTGTCTGTTTGTCTGTCTGTCTGTCTGTTCTGAACGGGTTTTGATGAAACTTTTAGGTATGATAGATAATGGGTCAAGGAAGAACCCATTAGATTTTGAGCAATGAAGGTCAAAGGTCAAGGTCACACTGCAGGTCAACAGCTAAAAAACATCAGTGGTAATATCTCAGGATTCAGACAAGATAGAATCAGGCAATTTTTTTGCATTCATTGACATCAAATGACGCCACATCACACCTTGGCGGAGGTCTGCTGTCTCTGACTGCCGTATTTAAAAAAATTTTGCCATGTATTTTACTTCTCATTTTATTAAGCACATTGTGAATTATTTCTGCAATAAGTACTGTATAAATACACTTTCTCATTTTTATTATTATTATTATTATTATTGTTGTTGTTATTATTATTATTATTATTGTTGTTATTATTATTATTATTATTGTTGTTTTTTAAACCCACTGAGGCACAGTTTAGACTCTACAAGTGCTGTACAACGTCTTGAATAACATAATTAGAAGAGAAAGTAAGAAATCAGCAGCTGTCTCCTCTTGTCTTCTGTGATGGACGTCCTTGGAATTACGGTGAAGCCCCTCTTGTCTTTCTGTCCCTCTTGTTCTCTCCTCCACACACTGACACACAGACTCCCCTTCCCTTCAGTGAGTCATTGGTGATGTGTCAGAGCCAGATCAATACTGGGTGTCTCTTCCACAGATAGACTGGCAAGCCAAGAAACACTTTGGAAAGGAGAAGAAAGTTAGCCGATGAAAACGTCTTCTATCTTGACTGCTCATTTTATTGATATGTTCATCCAAGAGCAAACTGTGAACATTTTAATATTGGCACCTTACAATAACAACCATGTTTGATGGAACATCAACACAGAGAAAGACGTGTTTCACGCCCGTAGCCTATTTTTGACATAATGCACTTAGATTTGAAGAGATTTGGAGTCTAATATAGGCTATTTTTACATATAATCCCTCAATCAACAATTTGTCTAACTTAACCTGTAAAGATCCAAACATCAACTGTTGACAAAAAGCATGTAGTGATCCATTAATCTAACAATCCATGTAAAATAGATCCTTTCAGGGTCATCAGATAATATTTGGGCAATCGGGGGCTCCATAGTAAATGTAGAAACACCATCATCTTCTATGACATTGAGTAGAACACATGGAGTTGGATCAATGACAGTGGTCATAGACACTTATTTTATCTCCGGTTATTGATACATTTTGCTGAAAATGTTGGTCTTTTTTAAAAGAAAAAATCTGTTTTGATCTACCTTTTATAAAGACCTACATGATCAGCCAATTAAACATAGGTAAATATATTATTTTCACCGTAAAAATGCACAATTCAGAGGCTAATATTCTAATAAACAGTGATAACTCACTTAAGAAAGGTTAAATACAGAGAACAATTAATTTGGGAACTGCCACAAAACTCATACTGGGTCCTTATGTGTTAAATTCTAAAATGGGGAAGTTGATGTCCACTCACATGAGAATTTTCCCTCATCTGCACAATATCACTGCAAAATTAATGAACTAGTGACAAAAAGTCTGGACAATATTGGCTTACTGCAAACTTTAGAATAAAAATAGCATGCTCTTTTCAGTATCCTGACGTCAGACACTTTAACCAGCTCATTCACTTATATTTTCAACTATAACAGGGGTCAGCAAGTTTAAGAATCTGAAGAGCCCGATCTGAGGGAGAGGAAAAATCTGTCTGGAGCCACGAAAATATTTATGTTCTCCGTCAAGGCTTCTACTCTGGTAGTATATTTGTGATGATTATTTTAAATTTGCATTTCCATTATAGTATATATATATATATACTGTTATGTTCATTTATTAACTTATACAACTACAATCAAGAAGTCGGGTTCAGAACTAATTTATTGTTTAATGGTGGAGAAAAAAAACATATAACGGGTGAAGTCTTACATAGAAACAGGGTAACAAGGTTACTTTGAGACATGGTAACAGGCCAATTGTAGCATATGACTCACATTCTGTCTTTCTGTTTGAAAGAAAATATGGCTTTATTCTGTGTATGAGCTGCAGAGTTTTACAGATGATCACTGGAAGAAATACTTTAGGCCTATAACGATAACTGCAAAATGTTCTAAAGTCATTTTTATGAAGCAAAGCCAAACATAACAAAACATGTTAAAGTTTCAAGTTGATTTATTGCATCTGTTCAGTTGAATGTTGAATGTTAAGGTGGGCTGATTGTGCACTGTGCAACATCCCTGGTCCAATTCTTCATCTGTGCCCAGTGTTCTTATTGACTTTTGTATTATGTTATGGGTCAATTTGACCCATTTCAGTTTTTCAGCTGACCAAAGTACAGGTTATCCTTTATTTTTCTTCATGAAATTTTGTGACTTTTCCTCATCTAAGGTCATGAACTTATGTGTGAAATCTGAACACTTTGATGTGTAGTGTAGTGTCTGTTATGGGTAATTTTGACCCGGACACTTTAATGTGGGTAAGTAGCTGCTCAGATCTAAAATAAACATGTCTCTTTGATGTGCTTTGTTTTGTTTGCCCAATTATTTGTATTTTGATTTCCTTTGAAGAGCCGTTTAGACCGAGGCGTGTAGAGTAGGAATATTCTCTCCCTTGTCCTTGTCACTTTTCTCATGTCATGTCTTTGACAAACACCAAAAATGAGCTCCAGAAAGTTTATTCTTGAAGAGGCTTTATCGCAGATTTTGAACTGGGACAGTGATGCAGAGACAGAGGACAATGTTATTGATAATCCAGATTGTCAATTTTCCTATGATGAGGATGAATCAGAGAAGTATTTGTGAAGATAAAAGTTTGATGAAATAGTTCTTAAATTTAGTTTTGTAATTTAAAAATGTATTTTATGTGTCTTTTCTAAATGTTTATATAATCTAAAATAAAGTTATTATTGGGTTTAACTTGTTTTTGGTCAAAATAACTCGCACCATAATCAATGTCATTTTTTTTCAACATAATACAAGGGTTAAATAATTCTCAAAATGTAGTATAAACAGTACTTTTTTACTAAAAAGTCAGATTTTTGCTAACTGAAGCAACCTATATGTCTGATGAAAGCAGTTTTTGAACTCATTTTCCACATCCATACCTAACTGGATTAATAATTTCACCAAATATTGATATAAATGGTAGTAACTATATAGTCCAGTGTCAGGAAAAACTGCAAACCTGCAAAAATTTAACATCCCATCCAAGTATTGTCTCAGACATTCTTTTAAGGCTAAGTAGACAATAAACTGGAAAGAAGAGATGAGAAATGTGGAAAGCTATCACTAAATGTCACCTGGACTAACACTCAAACAGGGGTTTATGGTCTACCCACTAAAATCTATACTATCAAGCCACCATATATTTTAGCTTCTGCCTGGAGCCTTATTTTAGCATTTTCAACGCAGAACTTTAATGAATAATTAATAGTTTTTTAGTGTTATAGAATCATCCTAACATCGACAAAGATTTAACACATATTTGAAGGTAACACTATGGAGTTTTCAAGGTCATTTTTGTTGTACAAGTCACAATAGGTTCAGTTTCATGTTCGTCATAACTACATCTTCATCTCTGTTACTGCACCAACACTATGCAACGTCTGGTTTGGGGTTGTAACTCCTACAAAATTTGGCTTCTTTATGGCATACGTCACACACACCCCTCCACCTTCAAAAGTCAGAGTAATGGCTGAAGCAGCAAGAAAAGCAAAAAGGGTAAGGGTGTTGTCTGAAGAGATGAGGGTGAATATTAACTCAGCTTTCAGTCACGGTTGTGTGAACTGACAGGACGAGGGACGCCCAGCAATGGAGGCCTGTAGGTGTTACTGTCGGAGCAGTAAACATACATTCTTCTATAAAAACGTATGCATTTAAGGTTAGTGTGTTAAAGGTCATGTTATTGAAATCATAGGCTTCATACATCAGGTTATTCAAACAGTAGCCTTCTGCAGTTCTATCAAGCCAGTAGCTAACATGCTAAAGTTTTTTTTCATTCTTGATATCACAGAAGCTGTAGTTTGATGAACATTCTGTTTTCTCTGTTTATTTGACCAAAAAAAAAAAACAGATATGGATTTTTGTCCCTTCATTTGTGTAGAAGCAGCCAGTGGTTTGGCAGGTCCTTAGCTGAGGACACTCACGGATGATATAATGATAAACAATTCATTTGATAGTTTCATAAATTCAAATCAAAATGCAGCGTCTCTGTGACTGTTTTTTTTGTGAAGGTGTGTGGTGACTTTGCTCTTAAAAACACAGATAAAACTTTTTTTTTTTTTTTACTACAGCTTTTAATCAAGTCAGAGCACAAAAGTTATCCAGACCATGGCCCCCCTGGCCCCCCTGGCCCCCCTGGCCCCCCTGGCCCCCCTGGCTCTGCTGTGTATTGCAGTACTAAAACTAAAACAATGTTTGTATAAATGCTCTAAGGCTACTTTACCTGGCCTGAAGACATGGTTGAACAAAGTGAATATTACTGAGATCCAGATTTTGCGACAGTTGTTACATACAATACCGTTTATTGACTTTATGTTGACCCCAGGAGTAAAGGTTCCATGGTGTTGCTTGAACGTATGTGAATAATATTTGGTGTTATAATAATATATAATATACATAAATCATATTATACATGTTGATATTAATGGAAATGACAAATTCAACAAAACTGTGAAACTGTGTATTAAGGGGCATTGGGAACAGTTTTAGTAAAAACATTCTGACATAGTAAATGTAAGTGACTAATAATAAAACACTGAAACATGGTTAGAAGTACAACAGAGAGTGTAGACTGCTGAAGAAAAATATTTCTTAATCTGTATCCATTTTAGATGTAAAACAACAATATAATAAAATACTTCTAGTACCATCTTATTCTAATGCACATAATTCTCATATATTTTTGGAGGTTTGCAAACACACCTATTGATAATCAGGTCCCTATTGAATGTCACATGAACCAGCTCACTTACACTAGTTACTTTATGTGCACATATATTTCCTATCCTTCTTCTGCCTGTTAACACCTGTGTTGCAGAACTACATGAAAACTTAACACCTGAGTAAATGTGGTGGAAAAGATACATCTGTAAAAAAAAAAAAAAAATCAATACAACATTTACACAGTGAGTTTGTCTTTCTCATGTCCACACACTTTAGCCATCACAGTAGTGGATCTGTTAGCGCTGGTTATTCGTTGACCTGTTCACCGCTTTCCCTGAGTACCCAACTACACAGCAGGTCATGGCTCACATACACACTAACCCTCTGTGTGTGTCTACATGAGTGTGCGTGGACTGAAGGGTGGATTTTATGATCATTCTTAACCACGTATGAGTTTAGTCCATTTCTAGAAGCCTCAAGCCTTTTTTTTTTCTTAAAACTAATCCATGTACTTTACTAGCATCTATGTAACAAGACTCTTAATATGTGTTTTCAGATGAAATCCATCTCCTGACCTTAATATGGTTTATTCACTTAATCATATCTTTGGGCTATGGATATTACAACCATCTGTTGAATATTTTTTCAAGGGCATATTGTTGAAAACCACTTTTTCTTTTCTTCTTAAAGACATTTTGGGGCTTTTGAAGGTCGGTTTAGTTCAGGAGCAAAGTAAGTGTCTTGAATAATGACCAGGCTGGTGCTTTTATTTTTTAGCCACATTTTTTGAAGGAACTGATTAATTATTCATCAGTTTAAGCAACTTAATTCTGAATTTTCCCTTGTAATAAATCAATAATTTACAGCAAACAAGGATTTAAAAAATTTTTTTCAACCCTTTAACTTCTGAGTCTTAAGCTATTCCACAGTAAAAAAAAAAAAAATACTGAAATAAAAAAAACTAAACGGAGAAAAATATTTACAAAAATAAGCAACAACATATAACAGAAACAAATAAATATTCACAAAATAATAAATAACACAAAAAACAAAAACAAAATGAAGTAAAAAAGAAAAGGAATAAATGACTAATATTGTAATTTGGTTCCAGTAGTTTTAGGTTTTTTCTCTTTTTCTAAATCAGTTGCTTTTCGACACCTGTACATCAGTCCCATGAACAAAATTCTCAGTAAAATAACAGTAAAAAATACTTGAATTTTTCTGAATTTTTAAACAAAACCATCCATTCAGAACGCATCAGCGCTGACGCATCAGGCATTAAAGGGTTAATGTCAGCAAAAAAACCAGACCATTGTCCATTTAAAACACAGCCTCTCGGGCACATGTGAATGTCATTTTCACAGAGAACAACACTTTGTAACATTAGGTACACATTAGAAGTTTAATGCATGAGCTAAAACAAACAAAACATAAATAACATTGGTATCAGTCAAGGAAAGTGTTGTCTATTCATTGTGATGCATTCAGTCACATTTTCTATATAGTGATTTCCAATACAAAAAAAATATTTCCATGTTCTTCACCCTGAACAATTAGTGACATAGCTAGTCACTTGAGAAGACAGTTCCCACATTTATATTTCAACACATTCTGATGTCTTGTGTAACTTAAAAGGTGAAGCAGAAACCCATCATTTGATGACAGTATATAGAGTGCAGATCTCAGAAACTGGACCCTGGACACTCCTCTTTATTCCACTGCCTGTCTGTGGCAGCGCTGCAGCACCACAGCTCTCTGAACCGCATTACAGTGAGTGCTGTATTCTCAGAGCGTGAGAAAGGGTGTGAAACAGTGTCTGATGGTTCGCTTTGGAGGCAGATGAGAAAAGAGAAGGGTAGAGTTCAGGAAGAGGAGCAAAAAAAAAAAAACAAGATAGATATGATTGTCCTCACATGGCTCCAATATGAATCAGTCTTTTCAGAGCAATCTGCAAAATCTGCAACATCATCATCATCATCATCATCATCATCATCATGAAGCCCATCTTTTTTCTAGATAATCATCCCTGTGTCACATGCTGCAGCACTTCAGACCTCAAGAAGCAGAACACGTCATCTGATACGGAGGTCATATCAGGCTGTAATCTTATTCTTTTAACCTCTGCTTTCTGCTTCAGTTTCTGTCTGTCTTTCACCGTGGATGATCCGTCTGTTCTACATCGACACACACACAAACACATATTCCACCTGCCACACCTCTCATTTCTGCAGGGCTTTGCTGAACTGCACGCCATTGATCTGTCCTAGTGATTGATTATAGCTGCTGAAGGATGTGAGTCACTATTTTCACCTTCACGTGAGGGCTTAAAAGCACGTGATCACACCTTTGTGTACTGTATACACTGCAAATCTTACATTATAGCAAGTACAGGCAAAATATTTGGTGATAAAACAGGCCTTTGTCTTGAATAGATGTCTAGTTTAATGTCGGAGTGCAAACTACTGTGAATTAAAATAGAAATAAAATGAAGAAAATCACATGCTGCAGGACTCTTATTCACACAAGACTGTGGAGTCTTTTGAAAGTCGTAAACCTTTCGCCCACAGTACGTCATTTACATCAGATGCAGTCGCTACATGTGACAGACTCATCACATAACAGATAAAAGGCCATTCATTGAAGTTTATGTAAAAACAAAAGGAAGAAGAAGGTGGATAAATATCAGTTTGTCTTTGAAACTAACACTTTGGTTGAAGAGAAATGAAGGCATTTGTTTTTCTAATGAAGTTTCAACTATGCATGTTTGCTTTTATAGTTAGTATAGAGTTGAGGTTACATTATATATTTACCAGAGGTGGTCAAAGTACTTCTATTCTGTACTGAAGTAGAAGTACAGCTACACTGTAGATTTTGCAGTGTTAATTTGGTGACAATGGGATCAAATACACTCTAGAAGAAGTTAAATAAACTCTCTAAGTGTTGATTTAACACTGCAAAATTTACTGTGTACTTGTGTGAAAACATACTCTGGTAAAAGTAAAAGTACTGATTCAACTTCTTTACTGAAGTAAAAGTAAACTTTTTCAATTGTAATAAAGTACAAGAGTAAAAATTTATTTTTTTTGGTCCATGAATGCAATAATATTTCTATAATGACAAATAAAGTACTTTACTTTACTTATTCAATCAGGAAAAATCTGAAAAGTACCAAAATAAAGCCTTTAAAGGGGAGTTAATGTGTAGAAAATGTGTTTGATCAGGTTCACAATTACTCAGTTTTGTGGGTATTAGCAGGAAATTTAGGAAAAATGGGAGAGAAAAAAAAGTCACAATTGAGATAAAAAGTTATAAATATGAGATAATTTAATTTTAAGTGGAAAAACTCAAGATTAAGCGATAAAAAGTCTCAATTGTGAAGTAATAGTCCAATAACTATAATATATAAAGTCACAGTTTCTCTCCTGCACTGATTTTCCTCTGAAGACACGTATTTTCATGACTGTCACATCTGTTTAGTTTGAAAAAGTAATGAGTCTATTCTGTGAATGTAAAGAGTATAAAGTACAGAAATGTAAGAAGTAAAAGTAAAAAGTTGCCAGAAAAATACATACTCAAGTAAAGTACAGATACCTAAAAAACAAAAACAACTGCAATAATGAAGTACTTTTACTTAGTTACTTTCCAGCTGTGTTATTTACATTCAACAAAGACAACAATCATGTTAAAGCTTTTGTTGAATATTGGAGGCTAATAATGTTGTCTAATGGACATGTGCAGTTGGATTGTCCATCTATAAAGGCTCAAGTGCCAGTCAATACTGACCTTTCAGCCTTTCACCCTGCACTTAATCCCTGACTCTAGGCCACCCAGGACCTGACTCATATGAACTCATCAGCAACTCCCCGTCGCTCAGCCTTTTCATGGAGCTCCCACCCTCTCATCTCTGTGATTGATGTTCAACTCCATCCTCCAACCCCCCGCTTCCTTTATATCCCTCTTTTTTTAAAGTGGTACCTTTATTTATCTTTATGCGTTTCATCTCATGACTGCCACAGACATCAGCTTTTGTTTATTGAGCTTTCTCATAATATCAAACACTTAAACAGATGAAAAATAAATGGAGCTGACAAGCTAAAGTTATGTGTGAATTTCAGGATCATACATAAGACAATGTAGTCATTCAGATCCCATCTGTGTTTATGTTTTCATTGACCTACAGTGCTTAAACTGTTTTGGCATCTTCTTTCTAGTCTGATCTAATACTGTTCTGTTCCCTTGTATTAGCTGTTATATATTGTATTTTCATGTTCATAGATATGGAAAATTGTCGTAACTGCGGCTATAGATCTTCTGATCAATATGTGTTAAACTGAATTTGTATTTGATTCATGTTTACTGTATCTTTGTCTTTTTTTACTGTTGTGGTATAATTTATCTTTTCATACCCTGTGTTTTTAAGGAAAATATCAGTGAGATCTCTGTTTACTCGTTGCTTCCCACGTTACTTTAACTTTTCGGACTCATTTTCATTTGCTCAGGCGTGATGCTCATTGGCTAATCAAGATCATCTACAGTGATATGATGACTATATGAAGTCAACACTGTTTTTTGTTCAACATTTTTAATTTCTAGTGTCAACTTTGTCGTGGAGAGATCTATTTTATATCACTGGGGTCATGTACTTTTCAAACCTGTACAGCCAAATACCTTTCTATTGTCTGCTACAGCAGTCTGAAATCAGAGAAGCTATTAAGCCTTTATAGGCAGTGCTGTTTACTTATATTCACACTCACAGATACACACATATGTTTTTGCCAATTGATCGTTACCAAATGTTCTACCCATCAGGCCTTGGCAAACAGGCCAACTCTCTCAGATGTAATAGGGAAACCAGTTCCACTGCAGTATCACAAATCCACACACACACACACACACACAATAAACGTTTATAGGTTTGTGTTTGTGTTTGCATGCGCCCACCTCCTCCCTCCATCAATCATTGTCCACCTCCAATGAAGACGACAGAACAGACTCATTAAAGCGCCTCATTCCACCAATAGAGCCAAGTGAAGAACTGGGTGTGAGAGGAAAAACTCAGACACGGTGATAATGAAATTGAGAGAATGAGAAAAACAGATTAACATATGGAGTGGAGAGAGAGACAGAGACAGAGGCCCAGAGGTAGAACAGAGTTAAAGGTAGAGAGAATAGATGGAGACATGAAGCGCTGCAATGAAAAGCGATAGAAGTCAATGGACAGTCGGGTTGGTGGGGGTGCACATGGATGATAGTTTCATTTGTGCAGCTTCCTCCGTGGCAAATAGAGAAATCGTCCAGATTTCCTCTTTTCATGTGCTGTGTTTCTGATGCGGTGCCAATCCGTCTGCCTGGCCAAAACTCAAAAGACCCATATTTACTCCCTCAACTCCTCTTTCCAGTTTTCTGTTCTCCTCCCCTCTTTCTCTGTGGGCTTGTCAAAAGCTACTATAAGCCTCTTCATGCTCAATGTAGGCACAAGGTTTTCATCTGGTTTCTTATAATCCCATCAAACACATACAGTGTTACATTGTTGTACCTATTTCCCATTTGGAGCTACACTATATCATAAAATCTATCACCTGAGACAGTATTGTCTCATGTTCAATCTTATCTGAACTGATTTTCCATTATTCTTTTGTCTTTCACAATACTCTTCTCAGACCTGTGGCTGTTTCACATTTGGAGTGGTGCTGTGGTATTGGTGACACGGTTGCAGTGTGTGTGTGTGTGTGTGTTGGGGAATGGGTAGAAGGTGAATACACACTTGTCTGAATGGATGGCATTGGGCCCAATGTTGCCCTGTCGAAGAGAGAAACACTGTGCTAGAGGATTAACTGCTGTTTAAGCCCTAATGTCTGGGGCGGCAGCACTCTGTGCTCTGTGCTCCTGTGTGTGTGTGTGTGTGTGTGTGTGTGTGCGTGCGTGTGCGTGTGTGTGTGTGTTATTTTGTGTGGATTTGTCTCAGTGTCCGTGTGTACATGTACAAATGTATGCTTGCCTGACAATATGTCTGTGCAGCAATGTCTGCTTCTGCCAGATTAACATGGAGAATGAAAACAATAGCCAAGTGCTGAAAAAAAGAGAAGCCAAAAAAAAAGATAGGAAAGTATGTGAGAAGAAATCGAGTGCAGCAAAATGATGAAGGTGGGAGGGGAAATATTGACTGATAATGGGAAATGACAAAGATGAGTTGGAGGAAGGTGGTGTTAAAGAGGATGGAAAAGAAGGTAAATGAGGTTAAGGTTGAATGAGAAATGAAATGAGAAAAGTCTACGAACAAAGATATTTATGAGGAATGCACACTGAGCCATAGGTAGAACTTTAGAGAAGGGTGTGTGTGTGTGTGTGTGTGTGTAAAACAGAGAGAGACAGAGTGAGATGGTTAGATAGATGATTGTATAAAAGTCTCCAGATTTGGTCTCAGTGAAGCAGGGGTTTCCCTCTTGTTTCTCTTGTTCCCTTTGCAGCCTCCTACCAAAGCAACCTGCTAATTCCTTGGGATCCAACACACTGATCGCTGTTATGCATGCATGCACACACAGATGTCTGCTTAAACATTCATAAATTCGCAGTGTGAAGCTGTACATGTGTGATAGATTTGTCTTTACACAAATGGCACACACAAACACAAACAAACACACACTCACACACCTTGTCGCCACCATCCATCAGGCCCGTCCCCAGTGTGTCTTGTTCTTGCCCATGGCCAGCAGGTGTCACATCGAGAGGCGACTTGGCTCATGCGGAGCTGTTGGCAGTGGACCAGGCTGTCCCCGTGTCAAACAGACACACACATACGCTCGCACGCAAATATACACCAGCTAATGTCCACACATGCACAGAAGGTGACACTCATGCACACACACACACAGCTGCTGGCATGCCTCAGTTTTCTGACAGGCTGACAGAGGGCTGCTGGCTTTACACCCACACAACTGTGCTACCCACTGGTCTTCAACTCCATCAATCCCTGTAACATAAAGCATAAGCACATACACTGAGTCAATGAGAGGAGGACGAGAGGAGAGGGGAGGGGAGGAGAGGGGAGGGGAGGGGAGGAGAGGGGAGGAGAGGAGAGGAGAGGAGAGGAGAGGAGAGGAGAGGAGAGGAGAGGAGAGGAGAGGAGAGGGGAGGGGAGGGGAGGGGAGGGGAGGGGAGGGGAGGGGAGGGGAGGGGAGGGGAGGGGAGGAATAATTTATTTTGAACATGCAAAGAAACAAATCAACAAAATAAGATAAAAACAAAATAATATTTAAATGAACAGACTTTATCTTCAAATACATACAAGTCTGACGTTTGCACAGTCAAAAAGGAGTAGGAACAAATATAATTAATCCAGTGGTGATTTCTCTCAGTCTGCAAGGGAAGATCAACCACAAATAAAATGGTCAAATATGTTCGGTTCTGTTAACATTTCATTAATTACAAATGTGTTAGAACACATACATATGCATATACATATACATATATGTATATGTATATGTTTTTTTATATATGTTTTTTATATACGTCACGGAAAAAAAACTCACACCTCATAATTGCTTGGAACTATTTTCTCTCAGTAGCAATCAATGCACGATGTCAGCTATGCGCCTTAGCAAACTACTTTCATCAGTTGTTCAGCAGTGGTTGCAATCACTCAATCGAACACATACTGTTTTGAGAAGAAACACGTTGGGACTACTTTCACTTTGACCAAAACCGGACCAGAACTCTGCTCACAGGACACCATCGGGGGTAAGTCACTGTGGGTGCACCAGAGTAAAGACGGTGATCCCATACAGATTCATGTAAAAAATACCAAACTATCCCTCTAAGCTCATGTATATTGGTAATATTGGGGTATACTGTAAGTGTGTGAACATATAGGAACAGAGTGAAAAAAGGAAATTGACAGAATTATTCTTAAAATACACTGAACAGAGCTTGTGGTGTTATCTTGGTTCCTAAAGGTGAAGCCGTATCACCTTACAAGTGCAAAAACAAAAATGAAACGGAATCTAGCCAGAGGGTACAAAAAACATAAATGAATAGGTTTGGTTTGCATTTGTCTCTGAATACTGTACTATAGCTCTGAGATATAATTTCACCCTTGTACAATTACTGTAAAAAGTGTACGTATTAAAAGCGCTGCTGCTGCACTCATCCACTCAATGTCATCTTCAGTTGAAGAAGGTCACTGCTGGCTGCGGGTGGTTAACATTAACCTTTAGCATTCACTGATTCATTGTTGGCTCAAGTGTGGCCACTAAACCAAGACTCTTAGCATTTTACTTTTTTTTTTTTTTTTTTTTTTTTTACTAAATCCTCCATCAAGGTGATCTAGGGACTGGCAACTAGAAACACTAAATCCTCACATTGCACTTCCTCAAGTTCCACCGGGGCAGAGTGATGAATCAAACCATTTCCTAGAACCTCTGAGGAAAAGCATTCAAAGCAGAGTGCTGATTTTAAAGTATTTTTTTTCCGCCAGCCTCGAGTGGGCCATTCTCATACATGCTTTAAACCATATTTGTTCTGACCGTTGAATTGCTTTACAAAAGTTATGGCGTGGGTGGTAATTCAGAAGTCTGGATTCTGGGTTGAGTATTACATGAAAATAGACTGTAATTGATCCAATCAGTGTTTTATCTCACCTGTTCTAAGGTACTCTAATGGATGATAATGTAAATGAATGGGACGGTGAAGCATCACTATATGCAATGATTTCACATTTTATAATACACTAGAATGACGGTACTGCTATGATCATTTTGTTGTGCATAACTCAGTTATTGCATTATGTATAAGATGTAGTTGAAGGCTAAAATTTGGAAAAATGTATTGTTTGATTTTTATGTTAAGGTAGCGGTAAATGTGTATGAGCGCTTGAGAGGTAGGATTAAAACAGCGGCGGTTGCTGATCTTTCAAACAGGGGCTTAGATCATAAAATTTATCAACTTATTTCTATGTAAATTCTGCCTTGTCTACAAAATGTTCTGTGACCCTATTGTACCGATACAGGGACTTGAACATGGAAATGATTATGTTAAACTGAAACAAGGAAATACTATAAATGTGAATGAACAAGGAATGTTGCCGAGCAAATACCAACAAATGCGTTGCACTTTGTTTCTATTTCTATTTCAAAGTCCGTGATGGGACTGAGACGAGCTGTCAGTGATGGTGTTATATCTCCAAATGCCTGTCAATCAAAATTGGATCCAATCATTGTCCAGGCTGGCCCAGGCCCACCCACAGCTCCATTCACCCCCAGAGATATTGAGTATCTTGGCGCCTGACGAAATTGATCTGATCACATCAGCATGATCATTGACCTCATAGAGTTAAAATAACAAAAGAAAGTTTTTTTGTCTAAATATACAATACAGTACATGTGTAATTTCCCATGGACAATAACCCAGTAGTGTTGTTTGTAGTGTTACATATTGGCTCAAATCAGAGAAGTGAAATCTGCTTCATGTCTGATGTGAAGCTGACACACACACACACACACACACACACACACAAACAGGTAATTGCCAGGTGTCCTATGCTGGCATTTTCCCCACTTAGGCTTGGACAGGTTAGTGGCTCTTACATTGTGGGCCACTTTGGCTGTGTTTGAAGGGTGTCTGGCAGTAAAGAATAGCAGAGGGAAGCCAGGAAGTGACAGCAGTCGCATGTCATTTAGGGAATCCAACCTCATTTAAAACATATCCAGAGGTAAACCTCTCTACCTGCTGTTGTGGTCAGTGTTCTTGGTTATTCAGAAGCTGTTTTGTTGTTTTTGTTCAGGCTCTTGGCGCGAGAACAGTTGATAAAGCTCTTCATACGGCATATTTGACGGACTGACTACGAGCAGCTGGAAACGATGATAGAGCAGAGGGAACGAGTTAGAACTGATTGTTTACCTGAATGAAAGACAACTGAATCATACCTTGAAGTCCAGGGGAGATACCCTCCATATGAAATGTGTGTTTCACATGAATCAACACCATTTAATGAACAATTTAAAAACATAATTGACATATAAAAACATAAGGTTTAATGTACAGGAGCAGGGAAAAAATGGATATGTAGTTGTAGAACTTGAGGAAGGCAGGGTGAGTAACTGCAAATTACCAGCTCAATGGTCCATCTGTTAGAGCAGGAGAGTACACCCCCAGAGCATATCCTTTTCCATTATTTATTGTTTTGCTCATTTGAATTGGTTTTCTAACAACATACAGAATACATTTTAAGTCACATTCAGTCTCAGTGAAATGCAAACGAATATTTTGGACAAATTAAATATTAAACATAAGCCAAATATTATCAGAATCTACTATTAAAAATTATTTCACCTCTGAAATATCATTATTGTTACACACAATTTTAAAAAATATTCACCATTACAGCTGTCCTAAGGTGTGAACCACACTACCAGCTGTGTTTCTTCATTGAATAAAAGGATGCTTTATGTGAGCTGATTTCCTCTATAGTTTTTGGAGGTGCAGCTGGAGGATGCAGGTCAGGTAGAGAAAGGCATGAGGAAATAGGAGGGGAATTCCCACAGTAGTTTTATGTCGTGTCTCTGTGCAGTAATATTAATAAACACAGTTTCTTGTAGCTATAACCAACCTACCAGCCAGTCATCAGTTATACTGTGTTTTGCAAAGCAAGTCAGGGGATGGAAAATAGGATGTTATTGTGAAAAACTGTAGGAGAGCAAGAGTTGAGAGGGGTCAAAAAAAAAAAAGCCAAAATGGTATTGGTTTTGGTTCTTTATTTTTGTCTGTCAGTAATTTTATGCAAAAACTACTGGACCAATTTCCAAGACATTTTCAGGAAAGGTGCGAGGTGGATCCCATTAAATTTTGGTGAATGTAGGTCAAAGGTCAAGGTCACCAAAATGTGTTTTCACAATGATAAGAGACAGGGCAAATCAGGTAAAACGTTTTTAAGGTGGGGGGCGTGATTGTTGTGCCCAACGCCAGTTGTTATTTTAAGAAGTGACAAGAGTTGGAGGTGGACTGAGGTGAGTGAGACAGTATTATTTAAGAGGCAACCACAGTAAACACCTTGACAACTTAAATGGCTTATGTGATAGCTTTAGTCAAAGTTTTTAAGATAGCATCTGTGTATTACAGAAGAAGTGTCAAACAGAAGGAAAGACATGCACAGGGTCGACAAACATGACAGAAAACTCAGTCATTGTAATGATTTTAAACTAATAGTGTAACACATTATCCCACATTGTAAAGCATGTTGCAGTGTGCAGAGGCGGAAATCACCTAAAGATCATTACTCTAATGAAAACGTTTAAAATTATTTTACATATAGTATAGTACAGCCATGCATGTAAGATATGATGACTTTCATAATGTTTTAGTTCAATAGACATGTGGTTAAACTTCCATGTGAGGACCTAATATTATTTGTTATATTCAGTGTATTCAGCATATTATTCTAGTTTTCTAATACATGTTATATCTATATTAAAATCACTCTTTTGGGTCTGTCTTTATGTATTTATTTGTCTATTTATATGTTTGTCTTTCATTGCAATTAATTACATGTAAAATTCACCATTTCAAATTAAAATTCAAATTTGAATTCAATTTACATTTTGACAAATTGAAATGTTCTATTTAAATTCAAATTTAAAATTCTTAATGTTGAAAATTTCTATTTAAAATTTACATTTGTCTAAATTTCAATTGAATTCACTCAAAAGCATGATGCACCTTCACAAATCATAATTAATGTGAAATAAATAATTGCATTTATTTACACATTTCATGTCAGTATTTAGTAGATGCATCTTTCTTCCCTCCAATTTTACCCCACTCCCACTGTATTAATTCGATTAATAAAATGATTAAAAAAGAAACATCAGATGATATTTAACATATATATGGTAAATGCTTTATATTGCTCCTATACGTGTCATGTATAATTGTGGTTTTTGATTTTAAAAATTGGCTAAGTTGTGTTCAAAGCAACACCCATGACTGTATTTATACTATTGCACCAAAAAAAAAGTTTAACTGTGTAATTGAATTGTAAATTCTAATTTAATGGATGAGCTATGTACAGTTGAGTGGCAGAATGAGATGGACAAGACAGAAGAAATGAAAATTAATGAGTGAAAAATTATAGAGCTGGAAAAATCAGGATACAAAATCATGACTGTTAAACAGAGTGTGTGGTGCGTTCGCTATTTTCCAACCCAGTGTGCCAAGACCTGAACAGAAACTGCCTGATGGTGGCCTAGAGGCAGAGAAAATGTGTAAGAGACGAGCAGAGATTGGAATCATCCATAAAAAAATGGAGACGATGCTAGAGTAACATGCTTCCTTTTGGAGCCTTACAGTTAAAACACACCTGTTCAAAGTCAAACAGAGTGTTCATATAGACGAAGAGATGTTCATATGAATGTTAAATATTACCACAATCTTTGAGTGTGTTCTACTGAGGATCTGTTGCTTGGCCTACAGTCCGCTGACTTTCTCATTAACTACATCATTGTGCTCCTTTATTGCTGTGTGTTTATTTTGTGAAATATTACCAGATATATTTAGTACAAATTTTATAAAAGCAATAAACCACACAAGTTTCTTAGAGGAAGCACAAAATGAAGCCCCTTAGCAACAAAATCACTGTTATTCAGAACCTTTTGCATTTTTCCTGAACATGTGAGGAAGGTATATTTTCATTAATCCCTTTTTAATGTTGAAAAAGACAGAAAATTACTGTTTTCTGGACCAAATATTCTTCACTAGAAAGCATCATGCACCTTCACAAGTAGGCTTAAAATAGAGAGAAAAAAGGTGTTGGTGGTGGTGAGAATGTTACGTATCATCTGTAGATTGATTGGGGAAAAAATAAAACCAAAAAAAGCCCTCTTGGTTTGAGTATGAAGAGACAAATTTAATCACTAATGTTATTTCCAACAAATCTATATCTACTGTACCTAGATATATCGAATTACTGTAGGAGGTTAATGCTTGAATAATTATAAAATCTTATTAAATACTTTTGCATCGTATTACCCTACATTTAAATGGAAACTGCAGTAGTTTCTAAAGCGCATACTTTGACTATATGTTCACCATATGTTGCTAACGCTGTTCACAGCAGTATAAACCCACCATGTGACTCTTTTTTATACAGATCAGTCAAAGAAAATTATTAGAGTAATACGTGATGGCTGCAGCTGCTCATAAGAGATGATTAAGAATTCATTGTGTATTTGAGGCTTTATCAATATAAAGGCTGTGTGCAATGTATTGACAGAAAATTGAAAAGGTAATCTGAAGTGATGGACAGTGAGACAGTGGGAGCCAGATTCCCAGTGCAGTGTTGAAGGTGCATACTAATGTCCTTGAGTCCAGATCAAAGTGTACTTCTCCTCTTATCCTTCTGTTCATCTCCTCTCCCTCCTTACCTCTCTCTCTCTCTGTCCACACCTCCCACTTTCTTGCTGAGTTTTTCGCCTTCTCATCCAATCTCTAAATTCAACACCATTCCCTCTCCACTTCTTCTTCTTTTTTTTTCTTTTTTTTTCTCTTTTCATCACCTCTACCTTCTTCACTGTCGTCATTCCCACC
Organism: Siphamia tubifer; assembly: GCA_020466265.1. Lineage (NCBI taxonomy): Eukaryota > Metazoa > Chordata > Actinopteri > Kurtiformes > Apogonidae > Siphamia > Siphamia tubifer. The sequence goes on along the minus strand of CM035795.1, from coordinate 36,285,948 downwards.
CGTGACTTTCCTCTGTTTTCTCTCATGGGTCATGTGAGGAACAGTCCACACCTGACTTATCTCCTCCATATTCCTCCAGCAGTGTGTACATTCAGTAGGCCGCCTATCTCCAAATAGCACATAAATCATTTAGACTTGGCATAGTGGGGAGAGATGGCCAGCCAGGGCAAAACTATTAACACAGCTGAACCACACTCATCACTGTCCCTGTCTCATCCTTGTGTCTTCTGTCCCTCAATGACTCCACTTTTATCTTTTTTTTTTGTTTTTGTTCTGTTTTTCCCCTAGTGGATTTCTCCTATTAAAAAAGGACAAAGGAACTACACTGAGCACAAATAAATAACAGTCAATATCGTAGCATTCAATAAACTGAGATTTGCTTAATAACATTTCATTCAGAAAATCTCCATTTCCTGTTTTTTACAATTGTTAATAACCCTGAATCCAATATTTCTGGCTTGTGAATATCGTATGAAAACACACGTGACCATTGGGAATCAGTCTGGTGCTTTCCAATTTCCATAATCAACCAAGATCAAGCAGTAACACAACATCTAAATTAATTCTAATCATAGAACAAGTCAATTGGAAACCAATTTATAGCACGAATAAGCAAGCACTGTAGCATCTATCCACTGACATTCTGTGGTCAACTATGTTAAAAACCTCACACACATGGATTAAAAATAAAGAGCTATGGAATGTCTTTACAGTTCAATGACTGGATAATGTCACCACTTAAATAGAAGTGGTTATTGTACTGTGGTGTTTTTAAAAGTCGAATACATTGTGTTGTGCCTCTTTGGTTTGAAAAAAAATCTTCAGGTTGTTCACTACCAAGACTTAAGCTCAAATAGATCCTTCAGAGACCAGTCAGTCTTAATTCAACAAAGACAGGGAATCGATCAAATCCAAGGTATTGAAGATTTCTAGAAACTTCTCCAAAACTATCAGCCAGAATAAATTGAAATTCATAACAGAGCTTCCTTGAGATAAGGTAAACCAAATTTGTTCAAATAATTAAAAAATATTGATTTTTGAAATGTTTTATGATTATTTTTTTTAATCCCCATTGGTTTATAATGGGACCAATTTCAATGTACTGTAACTTGAAAACAGTTGAATATACTGATATAATTATTATTGGAAGTCACACAGTGAGCTTTCATTTGTAAAGTGCTGGCTTTGAGTGATCTTCAAATGTCAAACAAATGTCAATCAGTGTCTAAATATGCCATTAGACTAGAGTAGCCTTGGTTCTTTTTATTATTATTATTATTATTAGTAGTAGTAGTAGTAGTAGTAGTAGTAGTAGTAGTGATACGAATACTGGTTCAACAGTTATGCAAAATTTTAAATCAGTAGATGCTTTTAGTCAGTGGTGTCAGTTGGTTTAACCCTTGCGCGGCCCTTCGGGTCAAAGAGACCTGGTGGCTCACAAATGTACCTTTTTATACGTACTGTAGGATGCCATTGCTTACTACTGAAAACAGTAATATATCCTTGGGGGGTGGGGTGATGAGTCTATGGAACTGAACTTTGGAATCTGGGTTTTTAAGACCCGATTGTAGGACACAACCAGTGTGCCTTTTACGAAGGACCGCACAAGGGTTAAAGCAGAGTTAAGAATGAATGACCTGTGATATTTACACATTTGCATGATACATTCTCAGACTCCATAATTTGACAAGCTGCTTTCAAGCTGTTAGTTGATCAAAACAAAAAGTTTGTCTCTGAAATAACTTCAACAGTCATTCTCATGTTCAATCCATCACTCCATGACCTTTCATAGATTCTGTGGACATTTCTATCAATTAATCAACACAATTAAAAAAAATAATATGCATATTACGAATGCATTAACATTCCCATGTTCCACTGCAAAAAGGAATTGGTCTTCCTCTTCAAGCCACTCAGTAAGACACGTCTTACTGTGAGGAAACCAACATGTTGAGCTCCAACTGAGCTCCAGTCAGCCAACAGATGGATTATACTCTGTCACTGTGATGCATGGCTTTCATTTACCAGTTTGCTGAATGTGTTCTGTAGTCACTCATTGCTATTCATCGCTCCTAAATGCCTCTCTATATGATGGCTATTTTATTAGGCTTCAACACTAACGTGGGGTTCTCCCCGCCTTGCTAATCCCTGTGTGGGTGCAGGACGGGGAGCCATAATGCCAGTGTGTTATTGAGCTGTAATCCCTCACAGTATCCCTCCCTCCATTTTCCACATTAAAACGTGAAAGAGGTAAATAAATGAAAGAATCCCATTTGCGTGTGTAAACATGATCGTTTCAACAGGTGCTGCTGAAAATCAGATGCTGTGTTTGTCTTTCAGCGGCAGCATTTGATTGTGATGTTACTTGCCTGTCACCTTCAAGCAAAAAAGCTGCTACTGTGGCGCTGCACTACAATTACCAACTGTTCCAAATTGTTAAGTTTGTGGCCCATGAAGGAAACAGGAATGGAGGGAAATCAACTGTAAGCAGTTGCATTTCTTTTGATCACTTCAGCTTCTCACACAGATGCTTCTTGTCGGTTTGGGATAAACATACAAGTTTATTGGTCAGAACATGTCGGCGGTACTGTATGTAAATTCATATTTATTTAAATATGTGCGTCTCATTGTCAAATTGTAATGTGCACTTCTGACACAGCAGCCAGTCCATCTGTTCTAGCAATGCATATTCATATACACTTAGTAGATACATGCAGACTTTCTGTCTTTCTATTCACCTTTTATTTCTCCTGTTTTCACACCTATAAATGCACAGCCATTTTAAATCTCTTATACAATCATGGGAGTGTGATTGAGAACAGGAAGAGAGATTACTGGTGTTTAATTTCCCTTGAGTCCACTGTGTTTTAGTGGAAGAACCCAGAAGCATATGGCTGCCTGACTGTTATATTTCATGTCTGTATACGTGGGTATGTTTATAACTGTATTTCTTAAGATGAGGATGCATTTTTATCAGTCTTCTTACACTGGTCTACAAGTAAAATGGTTCCAGAATAAATCTAATGAAATTTTACCACATGTGTGATACTGATAAAGAAAACTCAAGTCTTAAATGCTGGTTGGTTCAAGTTTCCAAGATAAGTCTGGGGTCAAAATGTGAAATTCTTAGAATTACCAAGAGAATAGGTTTTACTCAATGTGCAGACAGTGCTTTAAAGTAGATCTGAGACCAATATTATTTTTATGATCCATTCACTTTACAGGTTCTTTCTAGTGGAATAATGAGAAATGTATTTTATACATGTACATAAACCACCATATATGTGTAATAACACATCATCATATATATTAAAAATGTGAGCTAACCAACACTTTTGTTATTTGTTTTCTATTATGACCAAAAGCATTCACTCAACTCTAATGTTTAATATATTTAATACCTGTTGATGCATCCTATCAGTATATGTAAATAACTGATGTAAAATATAGTTTGTTAAATTTTGTCATCAGATATGGCCCATTTGAACATTCAGAGGCTCTATAGTGAACATGGAAATACTGTCAGTAAAACCCATGGAGTGTAACAGTGACAGTGAATGGAGATGCTTGTTTTGATTTTCAGATATGGAAATACATGTATTTACTGTAGAAGTAAATTTTTCTTCACATTTGTCTGTTATAAAATAATAACCTATGAATGTTCTCAAAATTTTAATGAATATATATATGAACAGTGAATTACATATAGGGTAAAATATATGATTTTTCAGTGAACCATACAAAACACAGAGCATAATATTATGTGAGAAATCAATTAAGAAAGTTTAAATTTAGACAAATATTTATTTGAGGACTACCATAAAAGTTCTGGGTCTTTATGGGTTAAGATGCAAGTTAAATATACATATATATATATTTAAAAAAGCTAAGTGTGAAGTGTTCAACTTCATACGTTCTTCGACAGATGGTCAAGCAGGTTTTGGCAACCTCTCTTTGTGTACTGAAGCTGCCAGTCCATGCCTCTCAGCCACCTGTGTCCTCTTGTGCAGCCCATATCCCATAGGACTAACATGATTGATATGTCAGGCAGTTTGTTGGCCACCTCTCAGTTCTGAGGGGTCATCACTATGGTCCAAGGATGACTGATTTTTCAGGCATTTCCTCCAGTTTTCTCTTTTTTTTGCGCCCTGCTGGGTCTCATATGAACAATTCAAGTGACTGGAGGGCTATATGTCAAGTTTCACAATATTGATGATAAATGTTAGACAGTCTCGCTTTCTTCCAGTTATTTTCTTTTTTATCTCTCGCCTTTCACTTCTGTTTTTTATTGTCCCCTGCCATCATGAGCTCAGAATTTCTTATTAGTTTTTGAAAGGAACTGGCATGTAGAGTTATTCTTTGTCTCAGACATAGTGCAAGTTCTGCAACCTGCCAAAGAGAATTATGCAGACACATTAACGTACACAGGCATATTTTAGACTTTGTGTGTGTGTGTGTGTCTGTGTGAAACATCATGTTCCTGAATGAATGTTCAACTATACACACACATTTCAGCATGAACAAGCACAAAAAGACATGTGCAATTTGATGTAAAAAAAAAAAAAAAAAAGACTGTGTATAATTTTTGTCTGACAGCCCTGGTATCACCGGCATACCAACCTCTTTGAATTGCACCTGGAGATTGTCAAATTGGTCTGTGGATGGAGAAGGGAGGATGGAGAGGGGAGACATGTTTAATAAAAGTATAAGTGTAGTAGATAAATGTCTTAAAAAGTGTTTCAGAAGGGTTGCAAATGGAGTGAAAGATAAGGTGTAATGGGAAAGATGAGAGTGAATGAGCATTAACAATTAGAGTGGCTATAGCCGTCCTGTCCTTATTGAGAGACCTGTTCACAGTCCTGTAGATGAGAACTCAGCAGGTAGTAGACTGGCAGCTCTGAGTCATAGTTAGAAGTAGACGGGAAGTGGATAGTAGATATAAAGTCATTTTTGATCTTCAGAGTTGAGGACAGTTTTGTGAAAGCAGGAAGAGGAGGCAAACAGACCTGTTCATTAAACATGACACAAATACTCCACTGTCCGTCTCCTGTTTTTTCATCTAATCTATGCACTGACTGATAATGCCAAACCTCACAAAGCTACATTGATGCTAGTGGTGCTATGGTGTTCAATCATGAAATTCTTTGTGTTGAATCCTCACAGTTCTGCTGTACATCACACAGTTATGCTTCAGGCGAGTCGGTCTAAAATAACACTAGACTGATAGTGGAGTCTTGTCATCAGATCAAGGGGGCATGTATAAGTACACAGTATATATATATATATATATATATATATATATATATATATATATATATATATATATATATATATATATATAAAGTCACACACTCCCCATGTGGAAGCACTGCTGAAGAAATGGCAGTGATCATGTGACAGTTGCATGAACTTTTACACACCGGCGTGCAAACATGTACATTTAAAGAGGGATTATACGGGAACTCCTTCATAAAGACTCACTGAATATGTGTATCTGTTTACATGTCACATTGCTCAGGCTTAATTTAACCAGCAGCTGCCCTGTGCAAGTCACCATGCACTATTCACTTTCTTCACTGTCTTAACCAGTAACACTGATCTGAGAATAATGAAAAAACATCAAAACAAACATATATGCTACTTTTTATAAGCAATTCTGAGACAGTGAGTTTTGGCCTACAGCAGTTTAAGGGAAATTAATGAGCTCTTATAATGAATGCAACACCAACCTATAAGCTGTTGCCTATGGGAAGGATACAGAAACACACACACACACACACACACACACACACACACATGCATCCACACACACATCACAGCCCACAGGGAAGACTAGATTAACACACAGAGATGGAGACTGCTCAATCACTATGGTTACACAGATGGGCCCCAGAGAAAGGCCGGCCAGCACTGAGGCTGGAGGCAAATCTCTCTCTCTCTCTCTCACACACACACACACACACACACACATACTGTATATTGTCACGTTTGCCCAAAGATATCCCTTACCCCTTTTTAAAAACCAGCAGTACTTGTGAATTTTATTTGATGCAAAATGATACTCTCACCTAATACTGTACTTGCCAACTTTAACAGGCATGTCAGAGCTTATTTAGCTGACATCTTTGTTCCTTTTATATTACAGCCTAAGCTTTTTTAAAAGTTCTGCTGCTTTGCCACCCTGTCTGTCTCTAAGTATTTAAGTGAGCCTTTATATTCTATGGGACATGCCCTGTGACAGCACGACAGACAAAAATTCTTTTCCCCTCACACTATAAAGTTTCATTGTCCTTTTTCTCATCAGGGAATTGTAAGGGAGATAGTATTAAAGTGAGCGATATGACTTGTATGTGCTCCATTTCCACTGGGACAGGCAGAGAATATATCACTTTGAGCAAAAGGGAATTGGGGTTAGAGGAAAGACGGTTTAGGACTGTGTGCTTTTCTTCTCTGTCTTCACTCCCATATTACCTTGTGGGGTTAAATCACATCACAGTCTATAACTCTTTGCACTTCTGCACTCTATCTTGTCTCTTCTCCTTTTCCAATCCCTCCATTCTTCTTTCCTATCTCTCCTTCTGTCCCTGGCCAGTCCCCGAGGGGACATACGTTGTCATCCCTCCTATCTCTGAGGGCTCTGTAGCCTGACAACCCAGCAGCCTGTTGTCCCCTGGGGCCGAAGGTGCTGCTGGAGAAGAAGGAGACACATATCTAGGCCTGTGGATTCAAATGAAAGATGGGAGAAGATCTGGCTGGAATAGGATCCAGGAAGAGGCTCTCGTGTACAGTGTCTGTGTGTAAACAGCAAGCAAAAATATGCAGGTGCCTGTTACAGATCAATTCACATTCACCAGTTGTTGGTGAGAGTCGGGTGTATGTGAGCTAAGGCAATTCAGTCTGTGTTAATGTGAGCTGAAAGTCTCCCCCAGTGACTTGCTGCTTCAGACACATAGTTGACTATTCTTAGCATAGAGACAAGACACTGAAATACTAGCCAGTCTGTTTATTGGGCTGCAGCTACACCTGTCTGCACTGGGACTGAGGCAGACACACAGCGAGAGGGGGAGAGACTTGACGTGCAGTGTATAAGTTTGTAGGCTGCACTGTTCATTGTGATTAACTTTTCTGGCCTCTACCAACTCAATTCATTTTAATCCACTTCATTTATATGGAAACCACAGTTCAATTCATCCCATGTCTATACATCCTTACAAGATCCTTACAGCAGCATTACAAATACAGAGATTAAACAACTTAATTATTATATAATTTATTAAGTTTTACTGTTGCTTGTAGTAGCTAGCTATGCTTTTTGCATTGCTCCTAAAGAAAGAACAAATACCAAGACTGAATAATGCAACTTTCTTCACAATTTATACCTGCTGTTCTATAATAATCTATAATCTATAGAACAGCACAGGCAAATATATTATTAATGCATAATTTATAATACAAGTAATTAATCTTAGGGGGGGGGGGGTCATTGTTAAGAATGTACGAGCTACACTACAGTGAAATTTAAGACATTTCACAATACTAATTTAAGTATGAGTATCATGCTTCAAGAAATGTCTGATATTTCTGCAATGGAGAGTCCTTTTTACACTGGTTCAAACATTTCACACATGCTCATGTTGGGTTGAGATGTAAAATACATTAGTATATCTGTTCAAATGATGCTAACCAAAACATTTTAGAGCTCCACCATAGCATTATTTGACTTTCTGTTTCTTTGTTCATTGATTTGATCGGTAAAATGTGTCTTGATTTATAGAATATTTCTTACATATGTCATGATAAAATATCCTACTACTGCTATATTTCTGCCTTGCATCTCCATCCATCCTCACATCCTTGTTTTCATCCATCACTGCATTTTATAAATAGCCCTGTAGTTATTCCTCACACCTTCATGTCATCTGCATTTCCCTCATTGATGTGCCCATGTGTGCATCTGCAGTTTGCAGTGCAGAGGATCCAGAACAGAGATGATGGTGAAAGACTGTGCAGCAGACCAAATGAGTCTGTCTACCTGTGAACGAAACTGGGGACGTGGTGGCCTTGTCTCCAGCATGTGACATCAGGCCCGGCTGGAGCTGCCAGACAAAACCAGTCAAGTGCAAAACTAATCTACCTATCAATTTGTCTGAGAGCAGCAGAGGCACATGGAGGTGGTATAATTGCACTTGGCATTATAGGTATTTCCACAGTTTTGTTTTTTTTTTCTGTTTGTTTCTCACAGTTACGCCAGCCAAATTTCACAGTCCATTTTTACAGTGTCTTACCTGTCGCTAAGCTGTTTTAGATTGCTCAGACATGCTGATAATTGAATGAAAAACAGGTCCTGCGTAGGTAGTTGTGCATGTTTCTATGTGTGTGCATGCAGGTTTAAACCCTGGGTGCATTTTATGAGCAATAAGCTGTAGCTTGTGATCCTCTGTGAACGCATAGATAATGCATTTCTTAGTCAGCAGGCTGATAGAGTGTATATTATAAAACTCTGATGCTCAGGGTAATTGACTGAAAGCAGGCGAGACAGAGAAATAGATGAGAAAAACATTGCTGAATTGGGAAATACAGTGATCATCAAAATGTAGCAGCATGTCTCTATCCAATGTGAATATTTACATTTATATAGACAACCCTTTCTGTGCAACGTAATGTTAAGACACTGAAACTTTTGAATGCAATGTCTGCATCTGTTTCCTGCTTCCACCGTGACCAAAGCACCTATATAGTTAAAATGTTAATGAGTTGGATCAGTTTAATAATGTCACCAGAGAGAGGCTCCTTTATCATGGCTTCATATGTAATACCATAATGCTGACATGAATACAGACTCAATGCAAATGTGAGTCATTATGCTTCATGCTTTAATAATGCAGCGCTTTTGCTAATGTTCACAGAAATGTGTGTATATGGCTTTCCTTTCTTCCCTCCTTTTTATACTACTCTTTCAAAAGCGGTTATTCTTATCATCTCTTTTGACTTCTTTTGCAGTTTTTTTTTCTGTCTATCTCTGCCTGTCTCTATTGAATGTATTTTTTCCAGCACTTCAGTTTTTTTTTCTGCAACAAGCTATTCTTTCTCTCTTAAGTTCTTACTCCTTAGTCTACCTGACAAGGCCTATGCAGACTGCTTCAAATGTTTATCCAAACAAAGGCACGCTCACACACACACACACACACACACACACATATACACACACATAGTTGTGGTGCTGTAGTCTGTTCTTATCTCTATGACAGTGCTGTCTCTTCCATCTACATGTTTGTTTAAATGGGTTCAACCAAGATGGCAGATTATAGTATGTCTCTCTGGTCATCTTCATTTTTGACTTTCAGTGTTTGTGCATGAATATGCTTTTCTATATTTATGGAGTTCCATTACTGGGAGCCTTGTTGTGGTTTTCACAGGGGGCCCATACTATAAATCACTAAATTTAAAAGTTAGGGCTTGCATTTCAGACTCATCTTGGTCACCTGTATATATTTACCCACTGGGAAATGAATAATGATGAAAACAGCTTATTTATCAAAACAAAGCATGAACAAACAACCAATAATTTGAAAAATAGTGGCTATAATTACGGCAAAGTAATTATAAAACAAATAAGCATATAAACTAAGGATAAATCACAGCAGAACATTCATGCTTATTAAAAAAAAAAAAAAAAAATCATCTCTTGTTTTTACACTGTAAATGAACACAGTGTTCTAAGTTTAATTATATAGCGCATCTAACTGCAATTCAAATTCTAGGAGTACTTCATACTGGTATAATCCTACTTGCTTAGATTGCATTTTCTGGGCTCTTTATTCACATATACATTTTATGGAATGGTAAATATATACTAAATGTAGAAATGTCTGATATGCCTCGTGTACTAAAAATATAACATGTACTATGCAAAAGGTTTAGGCCATTTCTAAATTAGCTGTTTTTGCAGAATTGAAATGAGTCATATATTTGTCTTATTCTTTTGTTCAGACACAAGACAGTGCATGAGATACTGTATGTGAAAAGTATTAAACCTATGACCTTTGACCTGTATTATGCATAACTACGTCACTGCATGTTAAGTGTGTGTAAATGTACTTTTTCATGTTGATGTTCAAATTTCACTTGATCGTCCTTATACAGGTACTACTGAGAAAATTACAATATCCTAAAAAAGTGCATTTGTTTCTGTCACTCAACTTTAAAAGTGAAATGTACATATTATATACATATGGTATGCAAATCAATATACTTAGAAATATATTAAATCTTTTATTTGTTTTGATTTTGCTGATTAGGAAAACTCACTTTGAAGCAATATTTCAATTTTCTGAGTTTTTTGGTTTGGGGTTTTAATAAGCTGTAAATCATAATCGGCAAAATTACAACAAAGAAATGCTTGAGATATCCCACTTTAAATGTCACGAGTCTATAAAATGGACTGGTTTCACTTTTTATGTTGAATTATGATGTGTGTGTATTTGCTTTTACCTCCTATTACTATATGTTGTTGTCTTTTATTTGGTGCTGATGTTGAGGGATGCCAAATGGAATTTCATTGTATTTACAATGACAATAAAGTCTATTCTATTCTATTCTATTCTATTACGTGAATAAAACAACTTTTACATGATATTCTAATTTTCCAAATCGTACCTGTAGTATAAATGTGACTAGCTGATGGTCATGTGACTATTTTGCTCTAAACAGGTTCTCAATTGGAATCATGTTAAATGTTCATAATGAATATTACATGTTACTCATGTGGCTACTTCAGCCTTACAGTACACACTAAAACAGCAGGTGTCTAAGTGCCTGCAGGTGCACATCCTCTGTATTCTCTAGAAACACTACGTAGATACAAAAGTCAACCTAGTTAAAGTTTCATGATACTACATAAATGTGCTACTACCTGCATAGTAGTAGCAATTCTCATCGAGCATGTCAAAGTGAGGTCAGTGGTTCAAGTTCGGGTCTTGTTTTAGTTTCATGAAAATCCTTAATCCAGATTTGTTGCAGCTGTAAATGTCTTCATTAATCTTTCCCCACAGACACGGAACCAGAGAAATGACTGCTATGATGCTACTCACTCAGTATGTTCGCATGCACTTAGAAATTCGAATTACTCTCCGTTACTCTGATTAAGGACTTAACTGGAGTTTCCCAGAAGTCTGAGTTTGCATGCCAGCAAAATAAATTAGAAATATCATTCCACTACCATACAGTAGGTAGCGCTACACACCCTTTTGCATTAGCATGCTTCCGGTTGGCACCATAGAAGAACAATAACTAAATAAAGGTGGCAGACATGGGTGACAGTGATGCAGCAGCTCACTATATTTTGTACGTACTATATGGTACTATGTGGCATTTACATGTACAAAGAAATTCAATTACAATCGCATTATATGACTTGGTTACTCTGACTTCTTAAACTGCAAATTAGCACAATTGTAATCTATTTAACTAGTACTACTATTTAACAAATCACCTAAATTTCTTAATAAAGTAATTTGAATGCTGTTCTTGAATCATTTTGATAACATGCAATTGCTGTTTGCTTATGTTATGAATGAAAATATTAAGATGAAAACTGGGATATTGGAGGCAGGTCCTGTTAAATGATGCAATAGCCATTTGTGAATATTTATTGATGTGTTTTGGACTACATATGGACAATTTTTTGGGTTTGTTTTAGATGTTTTTGTTTGACTCTAACTACGTTTGTTGGAATATAGTTCCTCTGTGGGTAATTATAAAACATAAAGGTTCAGATCTGCTGTTTGCCAGTTGTATTTTCAACAAATGAGTGATTGTACCTGCTGTGGTTACTTCATCAGAAAGTGTCTTTATATCTTGCGATGTGTGAGAATCTCTATTATAAAACTACATTAGGTCATGTGACATTTGAGACAGGTTTGAGTAGTTTGCTAAATATTTTTGAGCGACTACTTCCGGCCTTCATGTGGACTCTTGGAAGTTTAAAGGGTCTAACTTCCAGCCCCATTTCTCAAATCAGGTCAAGATGATTCCTGTCTTTTTGACCTATAGAGTGTATGTAAGACAGTTTAGCCACATGTGTGTGTGTAATTGAAGGTGATGTATTTAGCCCCATTACTTGCTTGTGTTCGGTGTCGTCTCCATGTATGCCAGCATACAGCAGCTTTCATCCATTCCTAATTAGTACGTGATCGATAGCTGGTTTTTGTGATGCTGTGCGTGGGGAGTCATGTCAGAGCAGAGGAACAGTGACATTTCCGCAGACAGGGATTACTCTGTTGACCTTATTGTCGTGATTAGAATTCAGCCCAGGCTTCTCAAGAAATGACCTCACCTTGTTCATGTAGTGCTGGGATGTAGGAGGTTGTTCAAAATGTGCTTCCTTTTTTCCTTCCTTCCTTCCTTCCTTCCTTTCTTCCTTCCTTCCTTCCTTCCTTCCTTCTTTCCCCCTCTTTCACTTTTCCTCACCTTTGCTGTTCACTTCTAAAATACCCTCTGCTGCATATTTCTTTGCACTTCTTTCAGTTTGATATTTTTTTCTACAAGCATGACTGCATCTGGCTTTTAAAAAAATTGCAACATCCATCTTTACATGTGTACTGACGCATATGTATTACCCACTCTTGCCACGCTGTCATCTGAATATTATAGATCACAAGATGCGTACCTTCCATCATGGCCTCCTTTACTGTTGTGCGTGAGGATGGAAAAGGCAAGAAAGTGCATAAAGCAATATGAGTAAATGTTTGGGGTTTTTTAGCTTTCTGTTTTCATCAAAGCCAATACGCTGTTGTTTATTGAACACAAGTTTTCTGCATCGCTCAACTATAGTGTTCATATTTCTTTGTCCCTTATGAGCTACATATAAAGAAAAAGTAAAATTCAAAAGTGCAGGAAAGAAAACTCCTTCCCCAGATTATAGCTCCATATTTTTTTATTCTTTATCATCTATTACCCTGGAAGGCCTGACACACCTGCCAGTGACCAGAAGTATCTACTGTTGTAAAATGTTAAACAACTTTTGGAACATTAATCCTATCAATACACTCAAATAATTCAAGTAAAATGTACTTTCTCAGATTTTCAGTAGCACCACATGTGGATGTTCAGAGGTTCCTTAGAGAACATGGAAAATATAATTTTCCAAATTTGATTCACCAGTAAAATCTGTGCAGATTGATCGATGTTTTATGATCAGTTCATGATATATATTTGCACTTGTGGATGAAAATAACCTTTGGATTTACTCTTTATTTCCTTTTACACAGCCATTGAACTAGATCTAGGAAAACACTTGACTGTTACTTAATGAAAAATAGAACGTAGCGTTGTAATAAATGGACATAAATAAGGTTAGATTTATTTGGAAATATAATTCAAGGTCTTTAAGTGTTAATGTCAGAGGTTTCCCAATTATGCTTTTTTAGCCACGGAGTCCAAGACCGGGTGAATGATTGACCGGGTCCTGATCTAATACTTCTATACAACATTTTAAAAATGGAGAGTGACTAAACAGATCCAGGATTTTCCTTTGTTTTATTCATTGTATTTTTATTTATCCAGCCTCATCCAAGCAGTCAGCATCACGGCAGTGGTTTCAACATCACATGGAGAGATGCATTTTATTTATTTAAACTAAAACCAATTGACCACAAGTACAATTGTATTGAGTTGTACTGAACATAAGAATGACTGAATGTAAATGTAATTCACAACTTAACCCCTCAACAGAGAATTTCATAAAAGATACCACTATGTCACACTATAGGAGTGATGCAATACACCAAATGAACAAGTATATTGGTTTTACTTCAACATATGTGACTGCTCAGCACAAAATCAGGCATAAGTCCTGCTCACTCGTTCAGAGCTACAGCCAAATTTAGGCTGGAAGGTGATTTTTTTATGTGTGTTTACATTTTATCAAAAAAACGGTACCTTAACACCTCTATTTTCAGTTCCCGTGGTCATTACATTGAATTTCAATCAATAAAGGTGTTTATTGAGTCAATTATTTAAGCGGCGACAAAAGTTCAGGGATTGCTGAGCAAAGACAAAGCCGAATTCCACCTCTTTTCGCCAAACAAACCGATCTCCGTTCCGTGGGTAAACATCCAAGTGTTTGGTACGAGGAAAAAGCCTATATTGAATGCTCTGTCCAATTGCGTAAGCCAAATGATTGTAATACGTCGCACTTCTTTCCTATTATTATAATATATAAAACTTCTGTGACATGTCCATCAGAGTGTCCTTTAACATCTGTGAAAAATTTGTGTCAATCGTAAACAAGTTATTATGCGTTGCTAAGGACTTCCTACCCCAAAACAGTCCAAAACTTTGACGGACAATATCTAAAAAAATGCAAATTGCAAGATATGTCCAAATGTGGATATTAAAATTACCATAACTTTGGTTCTACTTGTGATAGAAACATAATTTTTTCACCATCTTAAACCTTAGTTTCCACTCTACCAAGCTACACAGATAACTCAGTTTTGATTTCCAGACACTTATGCCTGGTTTCGTGGTGGTGGGTCACATATGATATTCATTTTATATATACAGCCATACTACAACATAGTAAAAAAAAAAGATTAAATAAAATAAAGTAGGTGATACATACAAATCCAATGAGCCTTTGAGTCACTCAGTTAAAAGTATAGCAAGAGCTACCACGAATTGGTCCTACCATCCATGTCAGATGTATTTATATTTAAATATTAAGAAACGTGGATCATGATTTGCACCATTAGCCTTGAGATTATACCAGCTACACAGCTACACACTCTCAGATTTCAAAAGACACAGTGGGATGACCTCCATTCTCATGCATAAGCATGTAGTGCATGCGTAAGTGTATGTGTCAGCCTGTGTATCTGTGTCACTCAGCTGGATATCATCTGATGGCATGTCCACTGGATACATGTCCCAGAGGCATAGCTGTTTAATAATGGTGCAGCGTTGTCATCATTGTGACTGCACAATTGCTGGTTGACTGGCACATATATCGGGTATATGGCCTAGAGTGGCATAATAACTGCGGGGGTGTATTAAAGAAGCACCAGCAGCAGGTGAGGGCACTGGATTGTGGATATAGTCGCAGCTATTTGGTTCCAGTGGAGGGGATGGGAGTCAGTGTTAGTGTTGGAAATGCAAACCTGTCACACCTGTTTGAACGTCTCTCTGCTTTAAAGAGAGGAGAGGAGAGGAGAGGAGAGGAGAGGAGAGGAGAGGAGAGGAGAGGAGAGGAGAGGAGAGGAGAGGAGAGGAGAGGAGAGGAGAGGAGAGGAGAGGAGAGGAGAGGAGAGGAGAGGAGAGGAGAGGAGAGTCATTACTTACAGCAGAGATGCATTGGATACAGTGAAGGGATAATGGTATAATGGTTACAGTATAAGAGAGGAGGACAGCTGTGGAGCATGTGGCAGTAAAAATGGAGATGGAGTGGTGGAAGGTTGGATGGCACCGGGGGAGCATTTCGGGAATAAGAATTCCTCTGTAGCCTCCCACTGCTGCCAGCTCAGTGATAACATGCATGAGTAGACCTTAGGTGAAAGAAGATAGGACGATGAGGAGAGAGGGAGGATGGGAAAAGTGAGGCTGAATTGACAGATTCAAAGAGTAAAGTGGTCTGAAAGCCTCCCACATCCCTTCTCCCTCAGTCTATTTCCTTACCTAACAGGGGGGCCTGCTAAGTACGATAGTCCATTAAAATTGCAGCATGTTTACATTGTGCTGTCTTTACCTCCTACCTCATCACACCTTCCTACATAACAAACACCCAAATACTGACCATTTGTTTATTGAAATACTAATGCTTTTCAATGTAAATTATGATGCATCTTCAACTCTTGTCTTCGAAGCAACAATGTACAGCGCTTCCTCTGATAAACTCTACATGGTCAGAATCAGAATCAGAATCGTTTTTTATTCGCCAGATACATTTGCACATACATGGAATTCTATTCCGGCAGGTGGTGTCACTCTCAGAATAGTAATAGTAATATAAAATATAAAATATAAAAATAGTATATGATCTGCTCCTGTTGAAAATTAGCATAATTGGAATCTATTTGACTCCTCCAAATGAGAGTCATTCACATTACTTCACATCAGCGAGTACATTTACATGCACTTAGAAATTTGAAGTATTTATTAATTAAGTATTATTAATTATTAAGTATTTATTAATCCAATTAAGGATTTAACTGGAGTTTCCCAGAACTCCAAGTCTATATGCCAGCAAGAGAAATTCGAATTACTCTTCCATTCCCAGGTGGCAATGATAAGGAATTGATATACAGTATCTGTGTAATCTCAGCTAATATATATATATATATATATATGTATGTGTGTATATGTATATGTATATATCATATTATAAATGCTGGATGTTCTAATGTTTTTAAATGATTGTGTGTGTGTTGGAATGTCTGTACACCGGGTTGACCTGAAAGGTCACAGAGAGAGAACACAATGACGGAATACATGTGAAGACTGCCAGCAGAATGACGTAGGAATTAAAACATTTGGTCTGTTGTCAAGACTAAGGTCCACCTCTCTTAAAGAAAGGATATAAAAGGATGAGAGAGATAGAGGGGGGGGCTTTTGCTCTTCCTACTGCTTGGGGTTCCCTTTTCTTTCTCATCTGTGGTCAGACAATTGTCTGAAGTTACTTTTGAGAACTTGGAAGGTTTGTAAGCTCAATGATTGATAACTCAATTGTTTGAATTCATGTGTCTATATTTTTATAATAAATTGTTAACCTTTCTTACTTGGTACTGGTATTTTTGAGTCGTCTCAACGGGGAAACCCAAACCCAAGAAAGACAAACGACGACAGCACTACATGCCCTTTCACATTAACATGCCTTTGTTTGGCACAGTAGAAGAAGAACTAAACTAAACTAAAGCGACAGATTTAAAGCATACATACTAGAAGGAGAACAGCAACACCAAGTCATGTTATGGGCAATGATGCAGCAGCTCAGTATATTTTAAAAATATGTATGTACTATACACTGTGATTTATTACACGTAACATACGTACTTCCAGAAGGAGTTGTTTACAGGCCACTCTTAGTTGAGTTAAGGTTGGGTGGCGCTTACATACATGGAGAAATGACATTACAATCACATTATCTAGCTTGCTTACTCTGACTTCTCAAACTCCACTTCAATTCGATTATCCTCTGATTAAGGTGTTTAGGTGGCTTTTAAAACTCTGACTTTAATCGGACTGAGGCAATAATTGGAATTTCTCAAAGTGTATGTAAATGTGCTTAGTCATTTTCCCCAAACTGGTTAACATTGTGTTAAATGTAGCACAAAGTTGCATTCACTTGCAGCACATACACAAGAAACAAACACGACTCACCTGTCAGATGTATTGATGTGCTACCCTGTTGTTTAGCTTTTGAATGATTCAGTGCGCTCTACTGCAAGGTCCATTTGCTGTCTGAATCCTTTTGTCGGGATGGCTGTCTAAATATTCTACTGATGATCTCTCCCACCACCTTTCTTTCTTTCTTTCTTTCTTTCTTTCTTTCTTTCTTTCTTTCTTTCTTTCTTTCTTTCTTTCTTTCTTTCTTTCTTTCTTTCTTTCTTTCTTTCTTTCTTTCTTTCAGGGAGCCATGAGCTTGATGCCCTTATACCTATTTACCCTCCCAGCCTCCTCAGCAGCTATCTCTGATGCTACACAGAGCATTTCAGATAGCACTCTAGAGCCTGGAGGGAAGATAGGAAGAAAGACAGGGGGAATGTAGAATACAAAAGTGGAGAGAATAAGAGAAGAATAGTGACAGTGAACATAAAAAAAAGACACAAGCATTTCTTCGAGAAGTTATAATGGGGAAATGTGACAAATGAAAGGGAACATACAAGCACTTATGGCAGGTGGGTTACTCATCATGATGGAAGTGATAAGGCCCCCTCCAGGGGTATTCTGTGCCAAAATAGCCAATGTGACATGCTCTTTCCTCAGTTCCTTTGGCCCTACCTCTGACAGCACATGCATCTCTGCTGGAGTATCTGGTGACCATTATGACTCTCACTGTAATTCACACTGACCTCACTTTTGTACAACACAGCTTCTTTACAAAAAATACTGTTCATACATCCAGCTTACTTTGACTTTTTCTACAGGTGTCCAACCATGTGTCTTGATCCCAAAGAAAAAGTCATACTCGCGGCTCTGGCTTAGAAGCAGATCAATCAAAATGTTAAATATTTCAGTTTTTCTGGATGTCATTTGGAGTGAATTACAGGAATGTTGACCACGCCAGTGCCAGTGGGTTGGATTTGTCCCCTGGACTCTTCAGAAAGGTTTTATTAACAAATGACTATTGTAATTACAGAAACCAAACATCATTTTATTCAAAGTCTGCCAATCTATTCACTGATTCTCCTGTTATCCATGCTTTGTGGTCACGGATTAGCTCTAATCATCATTGTTGTATTATATAATCCACTTGAAAAAGAAGCCTATTATGATTTTAACTACTATAATCTGATCTCATTTCCCCCCACTGTCTCCTCAATTACTTCATCATCTTGCTAATCTCTGAATATGTCTCCTAGCCATTCTGAAATGTAGGGTGTGAATGTGCTCGCTTAAAATTATTTAACTTTACAGAGTGAAAAAGACTTTTGTCACTTCAAGAATAGTTATGATATTACATTTAAGACAGGAGGAAGCACATTTTCACTGAAGCCAACAACTCCTACAAGCAAAGAACTTTAACCTAGAGAGATTTGGAGAGAAAAAACAGTAATAAACAAAGGGTTGGAAGAAAGAAATATTTACAGAATGATGGGAAAAGAGTGAAATGGATATTTGTTGTTGGCAAATAATGGTGACAGGGACCATTGGCTGTTAGATGATGTCTTCCTCAAAGTCTATGACCCCCTGCAGAAAAAGGTTGTTAAAATACTTCATTTTAGACCCATGCTGCTATTATATATTATTATACATACAGCATACAGGATAATGTTATATGCAACAGAAATGGTGTCAGAAGATTAGTCTGAACTTCAACTAACCCTAATATTGCATTTTCTAAATACATTCAAAAGGTTTCTTAATAATATGATAGAAAAATGGACTCTGTTGTCTTTTGTGCATAAAGAAACAAAAAAAGGATGAGGTAAAAAAAAAAAAAAAAAAAAAAAAAAAAAAAAAACAGGATAGCAGCAAGTTAATTTGTGCACACTATTAGTTTGGCTGTAATTATATGGATTTACATGCTTGAAGAGAAAACAATTAGACAGACAGTGAGGACAGCAACAACATTGCTATTCATCAAATAATGCGACTAAATTGAAAGAAAGGCTATTACAGACATTCCTCTAAAGACAATGACAAAATGTAACTTAACCTTTACCAAAGCTATATATTACTGCAAGATGAAGTGAAAACAGCTGGGCAAGTAACCACTAAAAAGTATAGTTCAAGTTACCATAACTGGGTAAATTCATACAGTTTCTTGCTTCTTGATCGTTTACAGAAAGTAGAAAAGAAGCCAAAGTATGGAATTAATCTAAAATGTTGCTCAGGAGATTAAGAATGAATAACAGATACTACTGACTGAAACCAAATACAGTTAAGTGTTAAGGAGAAGTTTGGATTTAATGGTCCAGAAGAGACCAACACTCAGCCATGGCTCAGTTGGTAGAGCAGGTTGTCCATTAACCAAAAGGGTTGGCGGTTTGATTCCCACTCTGTCCTAGTCCGTCTATTGTGTCCTTGGGCAAGACACTTCACCCTCCTTGCCTCCAGTGTCACTCACACTGGTGTATGAATGAGTATGAATGTTCGGTGGTGGTCACGCTTCTGTCAGTCTGCCCCAGGGCAACTGTGACTACATATGTAGTTTACCACCACCAGAGGGAGCATATGAGAGTGAATGAATAATGGCGCACTAATGTGAAGTGCTTTGGGTGCCTTGAAAAGCGCTATATAAAATCGAATCCAATAAAATCGAATCCACACTGATTTGAGATGGTAAGAAATGTTGTGATAATAGTCGACTAGAGCCTTTTAATGTTTCTTTCATTAGTGTAAAGATTTAGGAAACGCACACACAGCACCTGAAGACCTACTGTACCTAAAGTAAATGATCACATAATCATCAACCTGGTGTTTATACTATACATCTGATAGGTGTATGTGAATGATAAGATTAGGCTTGAATGCCTAATCTTATCATTTTATGAAGTACAGAAAAAACACACTGTTCGATTTCAGTTTGAATGTCTGTGCAGAAACTCATGTGCCCAAGCTGGCAAATGGCAAAGGTGTGCGGATCAGAGTTAGTGTAAAACATGGTGGCCTCTTGAAACATCCCATTTTCATCCAAGAAAGTTCTACTGCTCTCAGATTTTGATTCTCAACATAATCTCATCGCATTTAAACCCTTGCATTTTTTCATACCAAACAAATTCACAGTTATTTTTAAATGCATACAACATATAGTCCCTGCTTTTTCTTACATTACACTGCTCTTGCTCGGTTGTTGCCTTTCTCCATTTCTGCTGTGATCACTCTTAAAGTTCCATGTCAGAGTCTTCAGTACTATCTCACACATGAATGTCAGGGAAAAAAATCAATAATTGATCTAGACAATGTGCCAACACCTGCCAGGGTTCACCTGCATGTGTTTTTTTTTTTTCGCTATACTGCTCAGATTTCAAGGTGTGAGCGCTATACACCAATAACTCAGTTATAAGACAAGATCACACTGATCGCACGTCACAGCTGATCAGGTGTCAGATTGTGCTTAACCTTGACAACATTGAAGTGGCCTGGCAGACAGTGCAGTTGCCTTTGAGGTCAAGCTGTGCAAACTGTAGATCATCAGTGGCAGATCAGTGCTGGTGTGGTTCTGAAATCTGCAAAGTACATAGTGGCTTCTGTGGCCTGTTTTCCACTAACAACCTCTGTGGAAGAATCACAATGTCCACATGCAGAGGAAAGTGTGCTGCAAAAGTAGAGAATGTCAACCCATCCTTTTCTGTTTCTATCTCATTTAGCTCTTCCCAGTTTAATTTGCTCCTTAAATCAACTCCTGCTGTCTGTGTTCACTCCCTTCAGCCTCCAACTCTGGATGTTTAGTCATTTATGAGAGAAGGTGGAGGATAGCAGGTGCAAGGCCTGCACAAAACACCACAGAACTGATCCAATTTGGTGTGGGCAGTAAATTGTGTGGACATCTGCACAGTGCACGCTGTGGAGCCAAGCACAGGGCAGGGTAGATGCATGTCTCTCATTGGCTGTACTGCTGACAGGGCACAGAAACAGCCGAGGAGGAGTGCAAGGCAGGCAGCAGAGAGACTAGGGATTGGGTCCTGACACACTGAGAGTCTCCATCTCCATTTCTGACTATTTAACTACTGTGGATGTTTTCTGCTGCATTGCAGAAAGAGCAAGAGGTAAGACCAATATGATGTAGAGAAACACAAAGAGGTGAGAGTCTGACAAAAAGGTGAGGGTCTACATCCGCAGTGTGAAAAATAAGGAGAGTTTGAAAATGAATAGAGAGGCTTTGAAAAATCTCAGCATGACCATCTCATAAAGTGGAAAGTCTCTCCTGATGACTCATAAAAGTGGTCGTCAGTTACAGCGCACAGTCATGCACCTGATCTGTCCTCATCCCCACAGGATGCCTCTCCAGGCTGAACTAATTGTTCAGCCAAACCTTCCCCTCCGTTGCTCTAATTAGCACCAGTTTGCTGTGAACCAAGTAGGTCTGGGTTAGGTCTTGGCCCTTCTTCTCTGGCAGGTCGATTAAGATCTCATGCCACAGTGGTGACTCTGGTTATAACTTCATTAACGACTTGGCTGACTTTATCTAACTCTGCTCATTCCAGTCCCTCTGAAAGGGAGATTTTTTGGCAAATTTTTCAGCTTCTGTCAGCTATCATTTTCATCAGCACAAGCATTGCTGCAATCACTCTGATTTCTGTAGTGGTTGTCAACATTATCATTAGCAAAATTTTCATCTTCCTCAACTTCTTCATCACTGTAATTTCCTTGCTCCTCCTCCACAGTAATGCTATTGTGTCCCCTTTCATCACATTTATCGCTGTTTGTTTTCCCTCTTCAGTTTTCTTTATGGTTATGGCCATATGTAGATATCCATGTCTTTTCTATAATTGCTAGTTTGAATTTAAGGCTGCTAAGCTGTGGAAAATGCTGTCCAAGACTACTACTGAGCAATCCATTTAGCCTCTATAAACTAATGTAAATTAAACAAATTTTGCATGTCTGTTTTGCACTGTACACTTATACTACAGACTTGAGCCTATACGTGTGTTGAATTTCAATGAATGTAACGGCTGTGACTTGTTATATACATTCAACAAGATGTTGCTCTCGCAATTCATTTCACACTTCGTTAACAACTGAAATTGTCAACTGAATATACAGTATGGAAGGGCAGATCAATATATCATAGCAGTGTATTAATAGTGCAATCCAATGAGTGCTGGGATTTTTTTTCATATTGTGTAGACACAATTATAAAAGCATGTTACACAGGTACATGCATGCATCATAACACATGAAGACAAATCATACACAAATGTACATACCCATTCATCTGTTAGGGCACACACGTATATATTTTCCTGGGAAATGAGGAACACCCATGAATTCACAAACACAATGCTCTATTTCCACCCCTTTTCATTCACCTTGTGATTTGAATGGAATAAACCATCATTGTGGAAGGAGATTGATGACCGGTCTCAGTGGTTTGGCCACCCATTCTATTTAGAGTGGCGGGTCAGTCGGCCAGTTAAGGATCAGACCTCTTTTGTGGCCATCTGACATCTCTATTCATCATCACACAGTCTGTTTCCTGCTGCTGCTGCTGTCTTAAGGTTCAGGCAGCCTATACAAAGCTCAAAGGTGGCACTTTTGGCACTTTGTCCATGTTGCAGTAAAAATGGAAAAATGTGGTCTAGGTATGTTTGTCAATATGATTAATAGAAAGTGTGTGGAAGCTTAAATTGAAATGCAAATTGTTAGATTTTACAACGTACCCTGTTAAAATGTAAT
Organism: Siphamia tubifer; assembly: GCA_020466265.1. NCBI lineage: Eukaryota > Metazoa > Chordata > Actinopteri > Kurtiformes > Apogonidae > Siphamia > Siphamia tubifer. The sequence goes on along the minus strand of CM035795.1, from coordinate 36,262,893 downwards.
ATGTAGTAGAAGTACTGTATATTTTTAACTGGAGTTTGGTTACATATGACATTAGATTTTTTTTGTCTATATTTTAAATTGGACAATAATTGTAAAAAAATAAATAAATAAAAAAATGTGGCCAACACTTAACTCTGTCAAACATTTTGGCATCTACCAGTTTGGGAGTACAATTTAAATTCGCTATATTTCTTACCACTTTTTTTTTTTTACACATAAATACAAAACAAATCAGAGGTATATATGTTTCACATGCATAAGTGCTCATATAATCAATTATATTCATCCACATATTTTTGTAAAAGATTTGCGTGTGTGTGTAGTAGTAGTAGTATAGTAGTAATTTTCCTCTCTGTTGTCACTTGTCAATATTGTACATTCATTTATTTTCTGAACCTGCTTTATTCTCACTAGGGTCAAAGGGGTCACTAGAGCCTATCCCAGCTACATATGGGTGAAGGTGGGGTTCACCCTAGACATACCATCAGTTCATCATAGGGGTGAACATTTAGAAACAAATACACACATTCAGGCCTATGGGCAATTTAGATTAACCAGTTAACTTATCAATGCATATCTTTGGATGGTGGTAGGAAGCCAGAGAACCTACGCAGACACTCCTCATAGAAAGGTCCCACCCCCACCAAATGGGTGTTGGAATCGAACCAAGGACCCTCTTACTGTGAGGCATGAGTGCTATCCACTACACCACCGTGTCATCCTATTCATTATGTACAAAACTTAAGTGTTTTTACTGCTATAACAATTTTTTTTTTACTTAAAATAATACATTTGAACCCAATAAGGACATTTATTTATTTTTTTATATAAACCTCTTTCCTGCTGGTTTCATGTCCTTTAGTTGTTGTGTTCAATGTGATCAAAGAGCCTCTAATCTTTTACAAGACTGATTATATCAGTGTAGGATTTTGTTAAAATCATCTGCATAGAATATTTAACAAGACATATAGAGAAAGTATCTTTTACAGGTAAGAAGTTGATAAATGTTTCCAGCTTTTTCATTTGCTTTTTTGGAGCCTATCTTTGAATGAGCTGAGCTTTTATCTACTGATTTAACACAGTGGAAATGGGTAGAGTGTGTGGGGAAGTATTGTAGATTTGTTTCATAACAGCTAGTGTGTGGTCTTTATTTAGAGGAGACGTGGCATGGGAGTGAGGAGGTGGGGGGGGGTCTGTTGTGTGGCCTTTTGTGGCCTCTCTTATAACCAGGCAGGGCATTTCCCATTTGCAGTTCTGGCCTTGTACCACAGCTGTGTTACCGATGCTTTATTTTATTTTTTATTTTTTTTTATTTGTATTTTTTTTTGTCGTCTGATACGGCCTGAGTCTAACTTCAAGGTGAGCTCTTCTTCATAGACCCTGAAAAGAGAGAAATGGAGAGAGAGAGAGAGAGAGAGAGAGAGAGTAGGAGAGAGGAATCCTCCAAGGTCACTTTCTGAGTCTGTCCGTTAGAGATGGTGAGCTCCTGACAAGGCAGAGACAGTTTCAATTTCTCACTGACTGTCAGTAGCTCCCTGTTTTTTAAATGCCAAGGAGACGGATATAAGCAGAAGAAGATGTTCCCTGAATTTTCTGTATTATCTGAGGGGTATTCTTTTCTGCTGCCTTATCTCTCTGCCAGTAATGGGTCTTCAGTGGTTCCTGCCAGATATCTTCTCTGGATGGACTGTTAGGCAGGCAGATAACGTAAAGCTTTCCCAGATACTGTAGATCCAGACCAGGTTGTTTTTCCACATTTCAGCTCCTCTCTGATTGGTTTATCCCACTGATTGGCAGTTTGACAGACACCACACCTTTACATGACCGTAGAGTGCTTGGAGTGGAACTGTTTTGAGTATGTGAACTTTCCGTGACCACCTCCTCTGTCAAAAACATCTTTCATCTTTAAAGTATGATGAAGATATAAAATGGGAAGACTTTGATGTGACATATCACGGACATCTTTCTCTGGCTTTTCTTGACAGTGAACTTGTTGCTTCTTTTATTGTTTTGTGAAACTACTCGCTGAGGGGAATATGCCGCGTCAAAAAAAAAAAAAAGGTTTTGACAGCTTTGACAAAAAAAGGAAACGGAAGCATCAAAGAAACGTACGTGTGCATTTATCCATATATGTGTGTGAGACTGACCTAAACAATAGTGGCCTCTTGGTTATGACTTAATGAAAGGATGAGCATATGAACTCTTGACCTTTACATTTTTCAAGATAAAAATCCCAAAAGTGCATTTTCGTCTTTAAATGATTCCCTTAACTCTACAACACTTAGCTTTACTTCTCTATGACCTATTAATGTTTAGGGAACTGGAGAAGAAAAGCAGAGGGGAGGAGTGGAATTGCTGATAAGAGAGTTGAAAGCGGTGTTGAGGAATGAAGTGGTAGCAATAGGCTGGACTCCTGCTGTCTCCTCTATGGGGAGATTCCTACTTGTGCTGTCCCCACTGTAGTGTAAGGAGCAGCTCAGCCAGGGGTCTTTGAAGTCCTGCTCTGTTATTACATGGATGAACTCCTTTGTGCATCTATTATACATTCAATGCACTATATCTGAAGACAGCTCCCATCCTTCAAACAACTACAAATCTAAGCTTTGCCCAACCGGCCATGCTTAGCAAAAAGTTGTGAAAGCAGAGCTACTCACAAAGAGATACCAATCATCATCACTGGAGTTATAACATAGAGCATTTGTATTTCCAAATATTTGCTGTAGTACTCAGGAGATGCATATCCAGGCTTTAATAATAACACTTGTTCGATAAGTGTCTTTGAATACATTTACTCCAGTTGTGGATCAGTGGTTTATTAATGACATGTAGCCTCAGCTCTTTTTTTAGAACATATAAATCACCATCTGCTTTAAGAGGAAACAGAATACTATATGCAACATGAAGATATCGTACCATGTTGGTGGTAACTTTTCTTCTGTGGATACTTCATCTGCCATCTGCATGACTGTGTTTTTGTGTGCATTTGTGCTCATGAACATCTAACCAAATATTATCTACAGCAGGGTTTTCATATAGAGAGAGCTGTCTGTGTTTACAGCAATATGAACTAATAAATACACTGTTTCCCATGAAGTTGGAATTAAATATCTTTACTTTTGTGAATTTATTGGCAGTGTGATTTATTGTTGATGGATAAAGTGTAACTGAACTCGGTATGTAATCATTGAACCAGGTCAAAGGTGATTATTGATGTATATAAATTGGGAAAATAGAGGAATGTGTCTGAAATCAAAATTACTCCAACTCTGGTGGATTTGCTGGACAGAATGATAGATCTGATAGTGGTGATGGACTGACTTAAATGCAAATGTAGCTTACTTCAGATGGTGACATTCTGAAATGCTTAATATTATTGTCTACATTAATACGTTATAACTGAAGCGTTTTTGAAGATTAAGCAATGTTAAGCTTTTTCATTATAGTAAGTGCTGATGGAGAGAAAAATGCTTAACACTAGCAATGCTGGAATGCATAGCATCCAGAATAGAATAGAATGGAATACAATACAATACAATATAATACAATACAAATACTTTATTGATCCCACAATTTGGGAAATTGGGGTTATCATTTGGCTTTTTAGAGAGGTGAAATTGGGCATGAGTAGAGATGTCTAAACAAATTTTGGTGATAATTGATTGTAGTTTTCAGACATTAAGCCTTCTCTCTATAATGAAAAAAGTGTAATCCATAAAATTGTAGCTATCATTTAGATTTTTGGTGAGGTTAAAGTGGACACCACACCATATATGAAGATGATCAATCGCTGATTTCTGACATTCAGCTCTGCTACACATTTTTTACCCAGCCCTCTGAAAGGGGAGAGGGGTATTGTGTTTAATTCAGTTTTTTTGTTTGTCTGTAAATGGTAAATGGACTGCACTTGTCACTTTTCCACCTTCATGGTGCTCAAAGTCCTTTACATAGGCCTAACTTTCACTCATTCACACACACACAGCTGCTGCCAGACCTACTGGGAGAAATTTAGGGTTCAGTGTCTTGCCCAAGGGCACTTCGATACATGGATTCAAACTGCCAGGATTCAAACTGCCAACCCTTCAGTTACTGGATGAGCTGCCCTTCCAACTGAACCACAGCCACCCATCTGTCTGTCTATTTGTCTGTCTTTCAGCAACTTTACACAAAAATGACAGGTGCGAGGTGGTCCAGAATAGATTGTACTAAATGTTGGTGAGTGTAGGTCAATGGTCAACGTCACAGGCACCAAAATGATGTTTTTGCAATGATAAGAGATAGGGAAAATCAGGTAAAACACTTGCAAGGGGGGGGGGGGGGGTTGTTGCACATGGCATCACTTGTTTACCTTAAACATTTTAGAATAACCCATTCAGATGTGATTGTACATTTTACATAATATTTTTGCTTTTGTTACTACATGTAATATTACAACTCATCCCATCTGGTCCAGTGAAAACCAAGTATCTCCAAATCTACTGATTTTGAATGGTTGTGATTAACTTAAAGCTGAAATTATCCTCCTTCTTGAACTAAATAACTATTTCATAACTATTTAGACTTGTGGATGGCCTGGAAACCTGAAACTTTCTGAACTCATAAAAAGTTTACAGTATGTGAAGCTCTTTAAACATCTACAGCAGCAAAATGCACCATGTATCTGTGATAGGGATCCATAAACATCACATACATATAAATGTAGTGATAGAGACAATTTTTTTTATTGCCATTATCTGACTGATATTACTTCCAGATTTTCACTTTGGCTGTGTGGCAATTGAATACTTGCATAGTATTCCTAACCCTGGTCTTAATTAGTTTGTGGGTTTGTTTATTAGCTCATTTGTAACAATTTTACATTTGTGTAATACTTTTACAACCTCTTATATATTATCCTACATCTTAATTAGACTACATAGCTTTGCTCGATATTTAATTTCTAACTATTTTACTTTAAATGTGTGTGGTATCAGTGTAATATTTTCACACTTGTCTAATACCTCTACCACTTGTCATATATTAACCTGCATCTCAATTTGAGTTCATTGGTTTGCTTGATTAATTTCTAACTATTTTACTTTGACTTCTGTGATATTTTAACCCTTTGATGTATACTGGTCACTATACAGTGGACAGTTATTCTACAGTTGTTCTCTTGTGTATTCATGGGTTTGTTGTTTTAGTTCCATATCAGTCAGTTCATATCATTCCTGTAACTGGTCTGTTCTTAATATCTGATCTGCACTAACATGTTTACATGTAAATCAATTACTTGCTGTTATTAGACTGTAATTAACAGTCTTCTTAAACAAAAACTGCATTATTCATCCATTATTAAAGCTTAAACACATGTTGTCCAGCTGAGTGGACATTTTTGTAACTCCATAAAAAATAGGTTCATCAAAAAGATCTCAATCAAATTGCTTTTTTCATGCCTAAAGAAGAATAAAAGCACTTAGGAAACAAAAAATCTTGACTAAGGTTTTCAAAACTCATGCATTCTCACACAGGCTCACACTTGTCTAACACTTCTACCCCACAGTCATATATTACCCTGCATCTTAGAGTGCATATGTTTGCATGATTGTTCATTTCTAGCTATTTTGTTAATTAAAATATCTATATTCTTAGTTTTTCACTACACGGTTTGACAGTTTGTTCCAGCAGTTGTCGAAAATCTCGGACAGAATTTCAGATTTAGAAGTGTTGTAAATATAGGACATTTGAAGTATGTTTAATAATTCACCTACTTTCACAACTCTTTCTGCAAATCAATCTCTCTCTCTCTCTCTCTCTCTCTCTCTCTCTCTCTCTCTCTCTCTCTCTCTCTCTCTCTCTCCATTTGCAAGGTCAGTGGGTGCAGAAGGTTGGGCTTTAGTTGTGTTTTGTCGTCGTCACTTCTTTCTGCTCTCCTTGGAGCTGCAGACTGCGACAGTGAGCTGTCTTATAAGAGTCTCCACAAACATTAAACCTGAACACCGGCCGTGGATCAGCAGCATCATCCTCCTCCTCCTCTTCCTCCTCCTCATTCTCCTCCTCATCCTCAGTGGCAGCAGAACGCGTGTGTTTACGCCCGGGTTTCAGTCTGTGTCTGTGCGTAATAGCTCAGTTATTAAGACTGTCTGGTTGGATGGGAGCTCTGGAGCGTGAGCTAACACACAATATAAGGGGACGCACTTAACTCAGAGCCTATTTATTTCCAGCTGACGTGGGAGAGAGTGCGCGCAGGCTGAAGTGTTGGTTGGGCATCTCTGTGCCGTGGATGAGAACAGGGAAGAGGTGACCTGCTGGGATTTTAAACCATCCATTTAATTGTTTTTTTTTTTTTTAATTTATTGTTTATTTATTTATTTTAATCGGGACTCAGATGGTTATTTCCTCCTCTGTGGACAAACAACCACTCAAGAGAGATGATTGTACTGAATGATCCACCGACTCTCCGTTATTTCTCTAGAAGCTAAAACCCAACACCCGCCCTTTAAAGTAAATTCTGCTGGGAAACAACTCAGCACCGTCACCGTTGTCTTAACAGCTGGGATTTTACACTTTACCATGTCTTGAGACGCGGTGGTGAGACTACCAAGATGATGACAGTGAGTATATGGTTCATACATGGCACCAGGCTACTTTTAGCTCTTGTCTCTCGGGGCAGGTTTCATCCACATCCACGCAGGCGGTGACTTGAATTTTGGCCGGTAATAGAGTGTGTGTGTGTGTGTGTGGGGGGGGGGGGGGGGGGGGGGGGTCACAGCTGTAGGTGTGCTTTGGTTATGGAATATTGGGCGTTTCTGTTGCCGGGGGATATAAGGTTCCTCCTGGGACTTTTTGGGAACATTACATCATTTGAGTAGCTTATGAATGACTCTGCAAATTGAAGAAACACACACGCCTTGTTAGTTAGGTTTCTGAAGAATGACACCCTTGATGATGATATTGCTCGTGTGTGTGTGTATGTGTGTGTGTGTGTGTGTGTGTGGGGGGGGGGGGGGGGGGGGGGGGGGTTGCTAGATGCAATCATCCAAGTGTCATGCGTAAAGAAATGCCACTTTGGAGTGCGTTCGATGCACGCAAAGACAGGGCGTGTGCATGTACCAGTGGTAGATGGTGAGGGCAGCCTTTTAACATAAATTAAACGCCCCCCAAACACCCGCCCGGATGAAGGGTGGGGAACTGTGCAGCTGTCAATTTGCATGTATTTTGTTGGCCAAATCCAGCCTGTATGGTCTGCCTGCCTGTCCGTTAATCCCACAGCGGATCAGCCTGATCCCGTCTTGCAGCGCCTTCCTTCTCTCTCTCTCTCTCTCTCTCACACACACACACACTCTCTCTCTCTCTCTCTTTAAACGATTACATTATTTTTAATCGGGCTCATGTGACTATTATGTGTTGACGTGGTGATATCTGGAAACCAAGCGCTGTTTCTGGAGGCTGCACGAATTGGGACAGTGCTCCAAGAAAGGGGATCGGTGACCGAGATTTGAAAGGCGATCGTTGTGGATACTCTGTTCTACTAAAAGCTCCTCCGACTTCTTTGGACGGGAAAGCCCAAACCTGATCCTGAATGCGTGTGTTTTTCTTTCCGCTTTTAGCAGTTAGAGGGTGAATTAAAAAAAAAACTGGCTGAGATGACAGGCCGGTTCACACATCGTAGGGACTGGTGACTGTAGTGATCCGTTTGATGAGCACCTCGGTAAGGCTGTTTTTGACACATTGCAATATGAAATATACAAACCAACACTATATATTTGAATCCTAAACATTCCCTCTTTAGAATACATCTACATGGGTGCAGCCTTTCGGATTTAAAAATACCAGTTTGGACCATTTCATAAGTAGGCTGCTAATGTGTGCCCTTAAATCCTCCACCTCTAGGGGTTCCTGGAGGTTTTCATGTCTAGAACCGGCACTGAAAATAATCCCAATGAAGCTAATATGGAAAGATTTCATGTGCCAGCTTTATTTAGTGTCTAGTCTGAGGAGTAACAAGGAAAACATTAATCATACATTCCATCACGTGACTCATCCAAGAGTAAAATAATACTGAAATTACACTCCTCCTAGAACTGCCAAGACTCACCACCTCAGTGACATTTTACTGTGTTACTAATGCTCCAAAGCCTCCAATAATATGATATTAATTATCTAATGACACCTTGCCATCCTTTTGCAGCATCTGTGGTAACATCTGTGCCACCCTCATCCTTGCAGCAGTTTCCCATCTATTCTCTCTGAACCGTTTTTTTTCTGGGGAACCGCAAGTTGCTCAGCACACAGTGTTAAGTCTCTAAACAGCATCAGCAATTTGTGTATCTCGTCTCTAAGATGCTGAGTCATATTGCTTTGCCTAACATACTGTAGATATTTTCTGCATTGTGCTTTGACGTCAACAGCAGCGTCTTCAGGTGTGGTCTAGTAATCAGAGCACATATACATTGTAATTTCTCCTTCTTCAATCACATCCAGTCTAATTCTTTGCAGTCTAATCCAGGAATCACAAAATGTGCATAATTAATTTGGTTCTTAAGCATCTAATAATGTTGATCACGTAGTAATTTGTCATTAATTTCTTTTTGCCCTGAGAGAAATTGTGCTGCTCTTTGCTTTTCATTAACTTTTAAAAGCGGTATGAGGCACTATCATAATGCACTCCTGTGGAGAAAAGACTGATAACTCTGCAAGAGAGGGTTCAGGTCAGCTGAAGATTTGTGGAGAGTTGTAAACAACACAGACACTTTCATTAGCTGTGAACTAATCAGTCAGACTATGATTGGCGCGCTACAGGAGCAACACAGTCAAGGTTAGACAACAACTCTGGACTCATCCGTCCGTGTCACAGCTTGGTGTGTTGTGTACTGACATGTCAGTGTCACTCATTCTCAGCCCTCATAACACCTTGTTTTGTCCCTGTGTCGCTGTACAGATGTAGTAGTGGGTGGTGGGACATTCTTCTGACAATTGCAGCCTCACAGAAGCTGTCTCCATGGTGTGTGTCAAGTTGTGCACCAACTATGCACACACATACACATGCAAATTCACCAATACAGAGGAATGTGAGGGGAATGAAATGAACATAGTTTGGTAACACTGTAAAACTGCACAATTATACAGTAGAAAAGACATTCTGTGCAGAAAGGAAGTTCCTGCGGGACAGGAAATACTTTGTGGTTGCTTGTCTCAAGCCACAGCACTGATGTGACTAATCTACATCTACACACTTCCCTAAATTCTTTATTATTTTCTGTTTCTCCTTCTCTCACCTGTCGCATGTTTTACCTCGGTCCATCCTTCCCGTCTGTATTCTCATTCATTTTCACTTTTGTTTTATCTGTGCAGGATTATCGGGAGGATGGCATGGACCTGGGGAGTGATGCATCCAGTCGCTCCAGCTCAGAGTCCAACTCCAACAAGGTTACACCTTGCTCCCCTTCTATTGACCTGGCCACGTTGGAAGACTACAAATCCTCCCCCTCTTTGGACCTTGTCACCTTAGAGGACTATGAGGAGGATGAGGACTATCAAGAGTACAAGAAGAAGGTGATAGAGGAGTGGGAGAGTGAGTATGGCGAGGACTACACCTCCCCACAGCCTCCTGGTCAGGAGGAAGGAGGAGGAGGAGGTGGTGTGGGAGTTGATAGGCTTGGTGGAGGCTACAGGAAGACAGTTAACAGCCGCAGCCTTGCTGAAGAATTCCAGGATGTGAAGACTATCCCACCCCTCCCAGCCCCCAGTAGACGCACAGCCACGTCAGTTGCAGCTGTCCCAGAGGAACTCAAACAGAACGGCAATCTGATTTTGCCCAGGAGTGACCAGCTCCACTCCCCTGGTACACCACAGGGAGGGACTCCAAAAGTCAGCCACCGCAGCTCCAGTCAAGGCAGAGGGAGCCGTAGCACTGGTGGGGGTGGGGGTGGGGGAGGTGGAGGAGGCAGTGGAGACACTGGGGGACAGATGGGGAGATACAGAGAGGATGAGTGTGCAGAAGAAGAGCCTCTGCCCACCATGGACTGGGCTGCCCTGGAGAGGCATCTGGCAGGCCTGCAGTGCAGAGAGCAAGAGAACCAGAACCTCAATCACAACCAGAACTACAACACGGGCAAGACCAACTACACCTCAGTAAGTGTGCAGGGATTTTTTTTTTATATTGTTTCTCTGTATTCCTGTGGGCTGTTTAAGATTTTGAGCTTTTCTGCTTATGTGTGTCAAAGGTTATCTCACACAGGAATTTTCGTAGTTTTGTCATGCTCTGGGCAACTGTAATCCAGCAGTTATCCGTGTCAGATGGACTCAGAAAACATGAGGTTAGGTTAGCTGAAATAAGGAAGAGGGATTAAGTCTGCTAATGTAGCACTAAGCTATGTGGCACAGCTATTAACCTGACCATCATGGAAGTCTGGGATACACAGCTGGAGGGAAATAGAAGCTTCAGGGGGCAGCAAGGAAACAGGGATTCAGTGAAGCGTGCAGGAGAAGAACAGGAAGTACGGTAGATCAGAGAATCCTTTTAAATCCAACAAGTCTAAGTAATTAAAGAATTGAGTATAATCACCTGCAGATAAGTTCTGTGGGTTTGTCATATTGTAACAATGAGAACTCTCCCAATACATTGTTTTACTCAAAGTAAAAAAAAAAAAACTGTGGAAGAAAAAATAAGGAGTCAACTTATTTGTCTGTAAAACAGCTTTTTAAAAGTGTGAATGTTATTTGTTGTGGCCATGAGGTGTTTGTACCAGTAGAGGGCAGTGTTGCACTAGCATTGTAGTAGGAGCAGCCATGTGCTGTTTATGGTGCACTACTAGAAACTGTGTCTTTGAGGGTTTAAGGTTCACTTGCAGTCTAAATGACATCACTTTGCAGTTTTTTTGTTTGTTTTTTTTGCTTTATTGTCAGTCTGTGGGTCCAAAGTGGTGTAGACTTAAAAATATTTAAGGAGGAGCAACCACCAATGTTTCTGTGAATGTTACTGAAAACGAGTCAGTGAGAACAAATGTGTGTCTGAAAGAGGTGGAATGGTGTTCTTTGGTATGCAAGCACTGAGATCTTTTCCTCAGTTCACACAGACAATGGCCGCTGCCAGTGCCATTGTGAATGTTTTGTGTGTGTTGTGTGTCTTTGTTTGTCTGTCCTGGAGGCCCCCTCTGTCTCCCTGAGGCATGTCAGGAATGCAACTGGAGAAGTGGGGGTAAGAGGAAGGAAAGGAGGAGGAAAGGAAGATGGTATCTTTCGGACCAGGCAGTTCAGGGTCACATGGCTCGTGTGTTTGTGTCAGTGTTCATTACCTGCTGTCCATCTTAAACAGGAAGGTCACCTCCTGGTATGCTTTAGTCTGAAGAAAGTCTGGACACCCTCTGTTCACTTGGATACAATAAGCCTTTCTGTATCCTTCGCCAGTAGCCTTTGATGAAACTGACCTCTTAGAAGAAAATGTCTTCAAAGAAAGCCTTTCCTCTCCATAGGCAGTCACTATCTTCAGCCTGCACATGCACATTTCCATATATTCTCCTCACCAGAAATACCTCTGCTGACATCTTACAAGTGGACATGAAGGTAGACTAGGGCTGGTGTGGCAGGCAGAGATAGCAGTCTTGATGCTTGATAAAGTGCCACAGTTTTCACAGCTGTCTCCTCTATTACAAGGGAAAAAACACAATTTCGATGGCTCTGTGTAGATAAGAAATTGGTATTAGCTGTGTAATCCCACCTGAGGGTATTTCCCAAAGAAGACAGGAGATGCAAGTTTATATCCTCGAAAATCACCCAGACTTTTGAAACTGCAGCTGCTGCTACTTCTGTAAATGAATGGCCATAATATTGATGATGTAACACAATCCAGGCCAGATTTTGTATAATTTGACATACTTATCTTCAGATACCTTCAAACTCCTTAGGCCATAGCCACATTCTAGGACTTCCCTTTATTAGTTTGTGTCTCTCCTCACTGTTAACCCTCTTTTAGTTTTCCAATCAGGTGACCATCTCACTGCATCCTCTGTATTATTGCCCCTGGTCATCCCGCACCATCTTTTCCTTTTTATATATAGTTTGATTTTAAAATATAAATCAGTTTTGGCCAGAACATATTGCAATATTTTTCTTTAAAACACTTTACTCCTTATCTTTACACTGATTCCACATTGCTGTCACCTTGATGTTTCTGCTGATTGACCTATTTTCCATATTGATGTAGAATTTGACCCTCTGATTTTTTCAGCATGACCTCATTACTATGGAACAAAACAACCATGTCAGTACTGACCTTCTGCCAACCCCAAGAAACAAAAGCTCAAATGCAGTCAAGTGGCATTTAAAGAGATGACATTTCTGACTTCCCTATATATCCTGGGAAATCTGAGTTTATAATCCCTGAAATTTGAAGGACTAAGTTGAGGGTCTGGAAGAAAAAGGGAGAACTGGTGCTTTTAAAATGTTGTTAAATATTTAGACACCCTCTCAGGCGGGACCTACCAGTGAGACAGTGCGTGTGTTCATATATAAAGAGGTCTGTCTGTCTGGGATGTTTCTGAGGTCCAGAGGGACACAGATATTCATGGTTCAGTAGAGCTTCAAAAGCAGCTGTGCTTTGAAAAGATGGGACACCAGAAAGCTCAGAGCTAATAATCTGTACTGGTCGCTTGTGCCTGGAGACTGTTTAGATGATTTACAGTCAGATGCAGATACCACTCATGCATCACTTGTATATAACAAATTAAAAAGAATGTAAATTACACTGTCCTGCACAAATCTCCATGGCAACACTTCCCTTTTCTTTTTCTGATCAAGAGCAGGGTTAAATTGTAATACTATAGAGCCTGCAGGTGTTTGCTAAATTAAATTAGGTTCATTTATGTGCTTAAGTGTTGAAAAATTCTAAATACTTTCTTGTCAAATGTTCAGCTCAGGTTTATATTAGTGCACCAGCCGTACTGGTGCAGGTGTGTTTATTCAGGGTGTGGCGCAATCTCTGGGTCCGCCTGCAGGCTATAGAAGTGGTGTCAGGAGGATTCATGAGGACAGATCTGTTTCTAATTTGTTTCTAATCAACTCTGGAGGCACGTGGCAGAAAGGAGCCCATGGGGATCTCAAGTAACCCCATATTTAGTGCTTCACCCGTGAAACTTAAACAATAATATTATTCCTCTGAGCTGGTCTTAAAGCGAAAGAGTCAGAGAGGAGGTCAGTTTACATGTATTGATGTCCTTACCCGAAGATTTACCTGGGAGTTTTTAAGGTTCTTACTGAAAAAAGATTAAATCCGTGCCTACAGGCAACGTCTTTTTCAATCTCACCGTGCACGCATACTCATACTTACTCACTTGCACAATTTAAAAACACCCCAAGGGTAAACTGTAGTTATAAAGACAGGGCCTGTGCTCAGACCTGCACCACTCCTTTTTCACATCTAGACAAAAGCGTTCTGAAATAAATGCATGCGTACAAATTGGTCTTTACATGTCTATTTACTGCACATCTGAGCAGAGTTTATTCCTTACACTGGCACAAATTTGTCAGCCACTACAGTCAGCTATATATAGGTTTAACTGCAGGAGCGTCAGTGTTTTATTTTTAAAGAAGTCAAACGGCTCACCAGTCTTTACGTAGATGTTCTCACCTTGAGGCACAAAATTTATCACTACAATGAGTCACTTCTAAGCATTCAAGGGCAGTCTCCTGCAGTATTGGCACTGTTAAAGGGCTTCCAGATTGCAACTAAATCCATTTATTTTCATTTGGCAAACTTGTATGGGGTCTTTCTAATCTAGTTCAGTCTCATTTTGCTTTTAATTAGCCGTTAAAGCCATTAAAATAGTGCAAAGCTGCCATTTCATATATTTCTTCATGATATTTTTGGTTTAATTATGGAAATACCTCTCCTGTGGACTGATGCAACCATTTGTGTGTGCATTTTATTTATTTATTTTTTAACCACTGTTACAAGGGCGGAATCTACTTAAACAATGTGAAGCTCAAGCACCTCAGCATAAATAGGACAAAAAGCCAAGAGCCTGAAAGTGCAGAAGCTCTGCCTCTGAAAATGCCGTGGAAAATAAAAGAATAAGAAAGCAGTTTCAAAGGACGACAGCAAACAGAGAGATGACATCATACCATGGGCGGGATGCTATATTCTGCTTTTGTATAAATATGTAAGGGGTGCTATAGAGTGATGTGCATTGAGTGGGTGTAGAACTGTAAGACTGACAATTGAGTGAAATGTCAGAAAAATCGGTGTTCATATGTCCGAACTACAGCCATTTTACATTTATAGGGGGCACTATAGTACGAATTGGGAATGTCTTTAGGTCATTGGATGTAGACCTGGGAGATGGACATCTGTGTTAAATTTCAGCCAAATCAATGTTTGTATGTCCGAGCTGAAGCAATTTATGTAGTGGATAATTTTTCCTGAAAACTTCGCAACATTTGTGACGTTGCAGCACAAAAACGATGCAACTTTTCCAAAAATTGTGGATAGCTTTTGATGTCCCACTTGTATAGATTGTGTTCAATGATTTTGAGCTCATTGGGCCCAATGGTCAAAGAGGAGTTTGTTAAAATACAAAGACAGTGAAAAACCATGACTCAACATGTTTGAAATTTCAATCCAAGATGGCGGACTTCCTCTTGGTTTATGGGTGTGGTCATCATAAGGTTTTTTGTTCGTCATCATATGATGAACATGTGTACTGATTTTCATAGCTCTAACTTCACTTGTGCGTGATCTGGCCTAATGCGATATTTTTTTACTTTTCAAGGCGGCACTGTAGACACTTTTCTGTATCGACTTTTACGAAACCTATACTGTATATACTCGCAATTTTTCACACTTCTGAAGTGTGTGCAAAATTTGGTGAGTTTTCTTGCATGTTCAGGGGATCAAATTTGAGCTCAAAGGGTAGACTCCCCTTGCGATCCCAGCACACACATTGTGTTTTATGTGGTCCACGACGAAGGCCTAATAAGAGGAATAGTTAGAGAAAAGAGCAAAGGTAGAGAGAGGCTGAAGGATAGAAGAAAAGGCAGAAGAAGTCATCTGCCTCCGTTTCCCTCTTCCCATTCTGCACTCTGTGATTATGAGTTCAATAGTTGAACTCTAACAACCTAACTACTACCTCCAGTCAGTTCCCAGACTGTGCCACGTAGAGGGAGAGAGGGCAAGAGTAGGAGGGAGCAGAAAACTCATTCTGGAGCAGTGTTGAAGTGGATATAAATAGGCATAAATACTGACTGTAAAATGGTCATACAAGAGGCCCTGAAAAGGAAATGAAGACAGGAATGCATGAGAAGATGAAAGAAGTGAGAATAAATGGTATGCAGGGTTAAGATTATGGCTCGACTGAACAGAGTACTGAGCCAAAAAGGGCAGGTAATTAGACGAGTGTGTGTGTGTGTGTGTGTGTGTGTGTATAAGGTGGGAGGTGCAGTAAAGGAGGCTGGAGGGTCAGGCAGGGCTTTAGCCAGGTGTAGAGAGCCTTTGAATGCTTTGGTGTCTGGTTCAGCCCTTTAGGCAAAAACCACAGTCAGTGAGTGTGTGAGTGTGTGAGTGTGTGAGCATGTATATGCCGGTACCAGCTGAAACACGCCCGGCCCTCTGCACACCACAACTTACACACACTCATCTTACTTACACACTCTGGCTGCACCGCCTCTTCTTCACTCACTTCATTTTCTGTCTCTTTAGTGCACACACAGATACACACATGTACTCACTCACATCACTAAATCAAAGGTACCTTTTACTTCTGATGCTTTTCTGACAGTCTGCCCGTGTTGGTTAGTTTTGGGGGTTTTTTTCCTCTTTTTTTTATCAGTGGAGTATTTTTCATCTCACTTTAACCTTGGAGTCCTCACAGCAAGTTGGGCACGTAACTCAGGTAAAGCAAGAATTTGTAGTGGTTTGTGGATCATTACAGAATTACGTGTACATGTGGCAGCAAAACTGAGATAAATGTTTCTTAGAGTTGTGACAAAGTAACGCAAATTGATAAAAAGTTCAAAATGGAACAACACATTATTCTTTCTTTGGAGTACAATGGATTTTGTGTTTGTTCATATGATGATACAAAAAAGATTTTAGAAGGGAAGCATAATATAGAGCCAGCTGTACATCTGTGTGTGTCTCAGATTCCTGTGTGCTTTGTTCTGCATGACCCTTTAACATGGAGCAGGTTGAGACTGGCAAATCTGACCACATCTGGGCTGCTGCTGCTGCTCAGTAACATTAGTTTTCTTCCTTTCTGGAGGGGAAAGGAAGAATATCATCAGCCATATAGTTCACATGTTTTGCATCCTGATTTAAATTAGCCTTCGTTCTGTTTACCTGCTTTGAACACTTTTTTATCATAAGTTAAATCAAGGTTATGCATTAGTTTCTGATAACATTTGCACTTTGTAATAGCATTTGTCATAGAAATGTGCTTTATCAACAAGTTTATTATTATGATCATTAAGAAAGAGCTTGCAACACCAATGTCAACACACTGCTTAAAAAAGGCTTGATGTTAGAACAGACAGTGAAGACTGTTGATGACTGCCAGCAAGGACATACACACACTGTAAAAAGAATGACTGTAGAATTAACACCAAAAAGTTGTAAAATTGCAACATAAAAAAACCCACAACAAAATACAATGCAAAGTTGTTCATTTGAAAAACATTCTTGCGTTAACGATTAAATCAAATATAGCTATAGTTTTCACAGGAATAGTATATTAGCAAAAGTACATTTGTATGTAGAATTTATGTATTTTATATTGTTTTGATAAAATAAAAGTGTAAATTGAAAAACAATGTGATGCCGTTTACATTACCAGACCATAATGTTAAAATAACAATCTATTCTCCACCTTTTTTAAAGAAAAAATTAATAAAAAAGTAAATAGTTAAAAGTATAACAGTATAAACATGTATAATGGCCAGATCTGTCTCAGTTAATAGAGCTGGTCATCGAATGACTGAAGAGTTGGCGGTTTAAATCCTGGCTCTGACCGTCCACATGTTAAACTGTCCTTGCAAGACACTGAACCCTACATTTCTCCCAGTAAACTCTGGTGGCATTGTAAAGTACTTTGAACATCATGAAAGTGTATAAACTGGGCTATATAAGGGCAGTCCATTTAAATCCACTGTTAAATAAACATGTTTAAAATGTTAAATCTACATCTTGCACTGTAAATATGTTTATGGTTGTGTTTTTTTTACAGTATTGTTCTGGTCACCATAGCTGCTAGTTTGTTTTCAATAAAAACAGGATTTAAAAAAAAAAAACATTTTACAGTGCATTTTACAGTAAATTAGTATGTATAAAATTGTGACACTGGTGAAAAAAATGTTCTGTGCTTAGGAATCAGAATAAAAAAAAAAGAACGAGGATAATAAAGATACTGTGAACCTTGAGAATATGACAGTAATATGTTTTAAATCCAACTAAGAAGGACAGGCCAGGTCAAAATGGTACCTCCACCTTAAATGGACAAAATCACACATTCATCGAACAACAGGAATGAAATCTCTCTGTTGTCTATTCAGCACGCTTCACTGACTAAATGTAGACTACCATTTCTTCCTCAGTATTTTTAACCTCTTACCACTGCAGATGTGTTACAGTCATGTATTTATCACTGATGAATTCAGTATTGATCCAGGCATGAGTAAAAAAAAAAAACAAAAAACATTTCAACACATGGAGCTGAATAGATATAAAACAATACCCATAGGAAATATGACCTAGAAAGAGTTATGTGTTATGATGTTATGATCACTGCCCCAACAGGTGTGGTACCATCAGAACTGTTCTTATCTGCTGTCAAAGTACAGTTTAATCTGCCACTCATGGTATCGTCTGTCATTTAGAGGCAAACAAACACAGAAATACAAATCTGTTGGTTCAGATGTGTAATAACTAATCTAAGAATTATGTCTGAATCTTTATTTAGTGTTGTTACGGTTGAAGGTTTTTGAGTCTTCTTTCCTTCACGGTGTTTGATCCATAGACCCAGCTGTTATTATGGATGAAGTGGTGATGTTGTAGCTGGAGAGGCATCGCCTGCAGCTACACATTTCCACACTGTTTGCCTGTGTGATCATCCAGATAGGTAAACATAAACTCCCACAAACCCACCCTTCCTCTGATTCACCCCTGAGTCATGACAGTCTGAGAAAGGTAGTAAAAATGCACATAGTCAAGTCCCTCTTCAGTATGGTTTTAACCCTTTAATGCATGTACTGGTTACTGCAGTGGACATTTATTCCACAGCAGTTCTATTATATATTCATGGGTTTTGTAGATTATGCGTCATCCAATACACTGACATTCATACCATTACTGTAACTTTGCTTTTCTTGACAATCAAAATGTGTATTTTTTGCATATTATCTCCATGAAGTAATAACTAAAGTAATAATAATAATAAGAGAGGTTTTTTTGGAAACACTTTATAATACCTACACACAATTGACTATGTATTAACCATTTATTACCCATTTATAAATGGTTTGTTCATTACGTTTTAACCATTTGTTACCTATTTGTTAATGTCTTGAAAAGGTTCATACTAGTGTAAATGTAAAATTAGATTATTTTTAACCAACAGGTGTTTCTTTTAAAGACACTAGTATGAACCTTTTCAAGACATTAACAAATAGGTAACAAATGGTTAATACATAATGAACAACCATTTATAAATAGGTAATAAATGGTTAATACATAGTCAATTGTGTGTAGGTATTATGAAGTGTTACTGTTTTTTTTAATGTGAAAAAACATCAGATTAGCTGAATGAATATTTTTAAATTCACTTTCTGATGTTGGGTTTTAAATGCATGTTTACTTTTAATTCCATGAAAAATAGGTTAGTGTAATAAGATTTCAATCCCATTGGAATCTCAGGAAAGAAATCTCCACTAAGGTTCTCGTAATTCATGCACCAAAGGGTTAAGTTTCAACCCAGGTTAGATCCATAGCTCATCTTATAACAACTGTTGGAAGTGTTACAGTCTCCTCTTGCAGACATCACCTATCCTTCGCTACCATTCCCGCTCCTTTTCCTTACTAATTGTCCTCTTCCTCAAGCTGTCAGGAAGCATTATAGCCTAATGTTCTTACACAGCCAAAATACAGCAGGAGCCTATTTTCCCCCCTCCTCCTGGCTCCCCTTCTCCACCCTAAAAAAACTATCAAAGAGGGGTGAAGGCTGTGAGTGGCAGAGCATGCTGTGGAGGAAATGGGGATTTATGTAGTAGTGAGCAGACGGCCTCTAATGTTATAGCTTCATGTCAGTCTGCAAAGTGCAGAGTCACTACAGAGCAAAGCTGCTGCAATATACACACACACACATTTCCCAGCTATATAAATAAGGCCAGGGCTGGTTTATTGCAAGACGGCAAAAAAAAAAAGAGACTGAGGTAGCTGGAAATAAGAGTGAGAGAGGCTGTGTGTTCAAACTCCCATATATTACTGCTCTTGTTGGAAGAATAAAAGGTTGAGTCAGGCCCACACAGAGGCCCGTGTTTGTGTTAAGTGTGCATGCTTGTGTGGACATGTGTGCTCATTTGGGCGGAGCTGTGCCAGGCGCCTGAAACATGAAACACTCACCTAATTATAGAGCCAGTGTTTGGGTGTGTGTGTGTGTGAGGTAGAGAAGTGGGTTGTGAACTCGGTCTGTTTGTACGGCGCTAAAAATACAGGACTCAGACCCCAACAAACCAAGGGTATTTTGGTCTCTGTGTTTCTGTTATCTAAGCTGTTCTGTTCATGTGTGGATTGTGTGTGAGACGGGAGGAAGAGAGAGGGGGAACTCTTGCCAAGTCATGCAGAGAGCTTCATCTGTTGCTGTAGAGAGCAAAGTACAGAGCGCTTTCATCTCTTCACAAAAAACCGTGACATTAGAATAATCATTCCATCACAGTAGAAAAGACCTTCAACTAGATAGTTTCTGCAATTAATTAGTCTGAAGGTCATTTTGGACATTAAATCGTAATTTGGTTCATAAAGTACATTTATAAATCGAGTCATTACATCACAAAATGGACCTTTTCTATTATTATGTTTTGTTTTTTATCATTTAAAGTTCATTTACAATTCTAAATGGTAAACATTTGATGAATCATGACAGTAAGTATAAATAATATTAGTACAGTGTAAGTATGTTGACCCATGGAGGTCAGTAGGTTCTAGATTTGGTAGTTTTTAAGCTGTTGGGGTACCACATTTGTCCACCACTCACTACCAAAGTGTTCTGGCTATTTTATTCCAAAATTACTAATATCTCCTAAAATAGTAATCCTATCAACTTGCTGTTTTCACTAGTCTCTAGTCTCATAAATATGACAAACTACAGCAGTCAGATTTTTCTGTATTTTGTGTGAATCCCTGGAAACACACTCACACAGAGGCCACTTGGCTTTTATAATATAGATACAGATTCACATGTTATTCACCATTTTCAGCTATCCTGCAAAACAGACATCTAGTATACACTCTTTTTGTTGATACATTTCATTTTGGATCTTTGTTACTATGACATGCAGCTAAATGTGCACATGAATGTAATGTTAAAAGATAGTTTATTGGATATATGTATTTATCTAATGTTAAATTAGCATTTAAGGTGACATTAGCTAATATTATTTACTGATATTGTTTTTATTAGTAGATGAATATGTGTCACTAACTTGGATGTAAGAACTTTATTACATCATCAAAGTTTCTATTACATTCCTTGCGTTTTTACCAGAAAAGTGTCACTGATTAAAATTATTTTTTGAGCAAATACAGGTACCAACAGCAGCAAGAAGAGTCTGCATAGTTATCTTCATCTTATCACATTAACTGAAGAAAAAGGAACTGATCATCACAATAAAAAGGCCAAAAAAGGGAATGTTTGCCATTTGTTTTATTCAAACCTAACACACATTAATATTCTGTCAGTCAATTTTACATATATTCCTGTCGAAAATAAGGCTAGTTCTTCTATTCTGTAACCAAGACAACAGGCAAAAAATAAGTCTGTTCATCTAGAAATCTGTCTCAGCTCTTTAAAATTCACTGTGACCCAGCTTCATAATAATGTCAGTAAGTGGTGGTTAGTTCGTTGGTGTAGATTTATTTATTGTGACGCATTTAAAGTATGAAACAAATATTAACGCATCGTGGGGTGATCACACCACGCTCAGTCTTTCCACCAACTACTGGAGACACACTGTCCTCATTACAACAACTTCTAGTGACTGATCATATGAATGCATACACAACCCCCACCCACCCAGACACACACACACACACACACACACACACACACACACACACATTCTCTGGCCTTCCACATCAGTTCCTCCCTGTCAGGGTGAGCTCATTACCGCCAGATTCCGGCCGTCACACTGAGCCAACCTGCTTTGCTATGCAGTGTTTTTACACTGGCACAAATGTCAGCCTGCTAAAAGCATCTGTGCACCCGCTCTTCCTGCTGAGAAGGAGAACGTCACGGAGAGGAAGAAAGCGGATGAGGAAGATGGAGAAAAGTGTCAGGAAGAGACCAAATGTAGTACCACTGAAAGGCCAGAGAGACAAAGACCGACTGGGGGTAGACAGCAGACAGCAAAAACAGGCAACAAGCAATGAGGTCGAGCTGTTTGACAGAGAACGGGAGGCGGCGTCACAGTACGACTGAGATTCATGTATTTTCCATGAGCTTTGTGCAGTCTTATGGGGCATATTTACTTCCTACAACATCAATCCAAGCTCCCACTCGTCACAGTCAAGTGCAGTCATATGTTTTTCGCTCTGTGATCAGTGACTTATGATTAAGTATTTGTTATTTTTGTTTGCATCTATAAATAAGCAGGCATGGCAGAGTTAAATACACAGAGGCCCACATGAGTGCTGTTTTGATGTGCCATAGAGAAGATGATAGAGAATTGCTTCACTACAACACACCCTCGCAGTTAGAGTGACACACATTCAGAAACTCTTAGTGTATGTTGTGTTTCATCACTGCAGAAATCCACATTCCACTCAGCTCAGAGGAACAGAATGTGGCCAGTGTGTGTTGGCTAAAAAGTGGTTTGCATGCCTGTTTGTGTGACTCCAGTTAATAATCTTTGTTCTGAATCGCTGCACTGATTTAGGGCACTTATATAATCCTGACATTTGGAGTTTGTTTTCTGTCTGGGTTTTTTTTTGTGGCTTATTCTTTCCAGTTTTATGTAGCACATACAAATATCAGCCTCCAAGCTTCAGAGGTTACGTGCTAAATAGTCCGGGTAGTGTCGAATTGTGTTTTCTATTATAATGTGGATAAAGAGGTGCTGTCTTGGCCTCCACCTGTGCTGTGACTCAGATTGTAACCTTGACGACCATTTGAAGGTCAGCAGGGGGTGTCTACAGATTGACTGCTGCCATGGTGATAGAGGAGAGAAAGGAGACTGCTGTGGTTTGTTCTATCAAAGCTTCACGCACAGATGTTGGACATCAAAGTTTCTCTGCTTGTGTGCGTGTATGTGTGTGTGTGTTTGTGTGTGTGTGTTAACATTAGTGTGAATGTGCATCACAGTGTTGCATATTTGCATTTAAAAGAGACAAGCATCAAGGTTTAAAGCATTGCAGTTGTAAAAACCTTGATAGTACACTGAAAAATAAAAAATTCAGCAGAATGTCCTTACCATATTTTGTAGACTATAAGTTGCTTCGAAGTATAAATCGCACCAGCCAAAAAAAAAACGTAATAAAGAAGGAAAAACAGACATCGCACTGGAGTGTACATTGGATTTTTGGGGAGAAATGTATTCAATAAAATTGAACACCAAGAACAGACATTTCATCTTGAAAGGCAATTTTACATAAAAACAGAATAGAGAACAACAGGCTGAATAGGTGTATGGTATGCTAACGTATGCTAACATAACACATTCAGCTAATGTTACATGATGCATAAACAGTGAAGTGAGAATGTGCCTGGTATGTTAACGTAACATATTAACAGTTATTCAGATAACTATTGCATAACGAACATCTTCATGCTCAACAGCGGCCTCTTGTGGTTGTTAGTGTGAAAATACGTGAAATTATATAATAATGTGTTAATAATTTCACATATAAGTTGTGCCGGAGTAGAAGTCACAACTCAGGCCAAAACTAAGAAAAAAAACGGTAACTTATAGTCCAAAAAATATGGTAATTTTGATGTTTAAAGTGGTTACGTGCACGAAATATGTCTCGTCTAGATATATACTTTTAAGCTGTGTGAATGAATTTGAATTCATTCAAAGATCAGGTTCAGGTGACACTGCCATAGACTCATCAAATAAATATAGTCTGTGTCTCATTACTACAGAGATATTATCCAACTTCTTCTATCAGGTCAGGAGCGGTGTAACATTTGTACATACACAAAGAATGAACATCAAGAGTCTTTTCTCATTTTCTCATGCAATAATGATAAAAGACTTGCATTACCTGTTGGACTGCTGCTATTAGAAACTTCAAAACTCAGACCATTGAAAGTTATGGGGAACGTTCACTGATATAGCAGGCTCTTTGTTTGAGGCTTTGTAAATCAGAAGTGGTCATATATTGAATTACTCTTCTTTGGATAAACAAGCTGATTCACATGTAACTGAGCTGCACAGTCCAATAATAGTCCAGGAGATGTTAAACTTGTTTTCTAATCCTATTTTTCTTTGAGTCACTTTTTAATCACCAAAGGGCAGAAACTAAATGCTAAAAGAAGCCATGAGTTACAAAACCTCCTTATACTGTCAAGTTGTAAGTAATTTCTGTGATAAATAGATCTAAGTCACTGCTGTGCTGTGTTTTGTTTTTTTTTTTTTTTTGTGAACTGCAGAAAAGCTTTGTGAAACCCTTTGTGATTCAAGAAAAATGATTTTTATGTGAAGTCAGTCTCATGCACAGATGTGTTTATGGAGGGCGAGTGTGACAGGATGGGCATTGTTCCCAACTGCCCCGGCTGGGAAGCAGACAGAGGGCGAAAGCGAAGCCGATGATGATGAGCAGAACCGAGCAGAGAGAGATCAGAGCAGGGAACCTATCGATCTACTTCCAGGTCATTAAACCCAAGAGTGGTCTTATCGGGAAAAGCAGCATCAGCCAACAGTGATCAATAACAGATAGAGAGATCTGGGCTGAGACGAAAGATGAGATAACAAGAAGTGTGTGTGGCTCCCTCGCCAAAAAAAAAAAAGACTAAAATAAAAGGTGAAACATATGTTTGATTTAATTATATCAGGATGTCAGATTCTTCAAATTCCTGTGCAAAGCTGTTACCTTTCATACACCAGACAAAACTGGAATTTACTCTTTGATTTATGATTTAGTTCAGTGATTTCCAAACTTTTAGATAAGAAAGAGTCTCACTGGGACCCAAACATGGGAAAATATGCCATGAATCGTCATATATCTACATTTTTACTGTCAAAGCATAGTCTCTGGCTCATTTTATTTTAGTTTTCATGTCTTGTTGCATCTGTTAGATCCTTTTTGTCTTGTAAAGTAAAACGAAGGCCCATCTGTTGCATTTCATATGGCTTTACAAGCTCATTCTTTTTAAACTCCTCCAGTGAACACTTATTTTCATTAAAGAAAACTTTCATATGTAATGGTGTGACCACAACCAAATTATGGGTAGAATGAAAGAAAAGACAATGGCAAACTCTGATTAATTAAATTTTAGTGTTGTTTTATGTAAAAGGCATGAATGACTGCATCATTTTCTTAAAGCACTTCACAAATTCAGGTCAAATCTTTAGAAATACATTACAATACAGGTAGTAAACATAGGCAAACGTTGGGTAGGATAGAAGCCAGAGTCCATAACTCACAATAAAATCACAAATATTGCCACTTGTAAGTATTTTCTGTCCCAACACAAAACAGTAAAAACTAAAAACCAAACTAAACTAAAGCTCTATAATATGACAGAATATATTAAGATAGATTACTAAATGTTACCTCTTTGAGCTCAATAATAACAAGGTTTTACAATGGGATGCCTACAGTTCAGTAAGTAAAGCAGGTTATCTCCAAACTGGTGGTTTGATCCTTGATCCCTTTTCATATGCCAAAGTGTCCTTGAGCAAAAGTGATTAATGTTGCGAATGTGTGTGCATAAATGAGTCAATGTGACATATTGTAAAATATTTTAAGTAGCATCACAGCAGAAGGGCTGTAAAAGTGCAAGACCATTTATTAAAACAAAGCCAAACAAGGACCAAAATAATCTGTAAAAGAATGTGCAAACCAAAGAACAAAGGGATAGATTAATAACAGTTAATGGGTCAAAGTCAGGATAAAGGAATGGGTGGAGAAGAGAGATTATTTGAGGAGGTTGGCCCGACTGTGGATTATAGCCAGCCATCTGCCGCTATGAGATTATAATCCAACAAAGAGACCAGAGGGAATGGACCAAAGACCATTGGCCATGTAGCCCTTTATGATGATTTATTGTACTCATTTATACATCAGTAATACAAAAAAAATTACATTCAATCAAGTATTAACTTCTAGGTCTATCATGTGACTAAAACATACAGAAAAGAAAATATTTAATGTCTAAAAGCACTGTTTTTGGCAGTACAATGACATAGCTATCGATGTAATGTTGGTTATTATCTAGAAAATGGCTGGATATCAGCTCTGAAATTAAACAAATAAATGTTCCTTTAGTTGTATCACGCATTAAAATGTAAAAGAAATTGAGGAAAACATGGGTGGTCTAATAATTTTTTTCCCATGACTGTATCTTAGATTGACCTAAATCACATTGTAAACGTTGTATATCACAGTTTAGATCAAAGACTTTACAATTTTATAAAAACATTATGAGTCTGATCAGGTATTCCGGGTCATTATTTTTGGTAGTTGAATAAAGTGGATACTGGCACATGTTGAAGTGCTGCATGACTTTGTTGGACACAGATGGGAGTGAAATGAAGGTAAAGGAATGAAAGTCACTCCGCTGTCCTCTGGCTTTCATTCACTTTCTACAGCATGACTGGATAGAAAAGTGGCAGCGTGACATCCCGACCCTGACCCTCACCCTCCCTCTTCCCTTTTGGACCATCCCCTCTCCCCACTGGCTGGCTCTGTACACACTCAGCCCACCAGCTCCTCCCCCTTTTCAGCCCAAACCAGACAGAGAGAGAGTGTATCTGCTTTTCACTGCTCGCCTCCCTCTCTCTCTCTCTCTCTCCTGCTCTCACACCCCTCCTCCAGTCTCTCACTCCCCTCCCTCTTTCAGCATTGGGGAAGCAGTAATCAGACCCTGCCCTTTTCTCTTGACAAACAGAGACACCAAAAAACAAGCAGGGGGAAAGAAAAAAAAAAGAGATAGAAAACACTGTGAAGATCGAACTGACTGGCGAGTAGAGGCAAACCAGAGAAGTGGTGATTGATTTTTAGTTGGATCAAGGACGGGTGAGATCCCGCCTCTCCTCTCCGCTGGAATACCACCGCAGGGCTGGGAACCTTATCCCAGTCCCACTCCTGTTCCCACAGCTCAGCCAGCTCCGCTCTAGGATGCTGTGAAGGATGGTCCACCAGGAAAACTGTTCCTACCAGGTAGTTTTTAATCCTATATAATACTGGGTGCATAAGGACAATTTTGTTGTTTGTTGCTGGGTTTTTTTTACACATTATATCAGTTTCTCATAAATCCTTAGATCTCAAATTGGATTTAAGGTATTGTTGCGCTGTGCAGGAAGTGTGTGTTAATGCATAACCTTAGCAGAGCATTACTCTGTCTTCTGTGTGCATGCATTTGTTGTGAATCTGATGTCTGGCCGGTTGCTAAGCGAGCACTTGACTCAGGGGAATAATGTCCTACCTCCCCTCCACCTCTTCCTGATCCAGCTTCCTCAGTCCATGTCAAGGAGGGACATATACATAACTTTTTTGTACACGTATGATACAAGCAAAATAACAAATAATGTCAATGGCTGCTTAGATGAGTTTGCTTGTATGTGGATGAGAGTGTTTGACTGATAAGAGATGCTGTCCCACTTTATCTAACAAGGATTTGGGACGAATGAAGCAGTTATGATTAAAGGAAAGCAGTGCAACACAGCTGTACACCCACTTGTCAATAACCAGCTCTGCTATGTAAGAAAGTCTGCACTGCAGTAGAGATGGAGAGGGAGAACAAGCAGAGGGGAAGATGAAAGGTAGAAAAGATGAGCTGCATATGCTGGCTGAGACACCGAGGGGAAAAGATAGAGTTTCTTTGATGGCAAGATGCAAGTGAGGAGTGAGAAGTGATGCACAAAAAGCTGCAGAGGAAATGATGAGAAGGAAACATGACGGCCTTAAGAGATAGATGGGCCTTGTGGGTATTTTTAGGTGTTTTATCACCATACGTCATGAACCACAGAAGTCAAAATACTATCAATTGACCGTGAAATTGTCCTTTGGGTTTCAACACAACACTTTATATTATTAATCCAACCATTTCTGTTTTTGTAAGTGTTTCAAGCTGGATTTTAACAGTTGTGAACATCCAGTTTTCTTGTGTTATATGTATTAAAGCTAAATCCCTTGTCCGTCATATTATCCATCTAGAATTTACATGTTATTAGTTGCCCTTTAAGACCCATATTTTAGGCATTATGGGAAAAAAAATACAAATATATGTATTAATCTTGGTGCGTGTTTGTCTCATTTTCATGGGTATGTCATGGGGTGGATTTGTGCTTGTGTGCGAGGGAGCAGTTGTGTAACGGGATAAGGATTTTCCTCCCATGTCTCTTGATAGATGAACAGTAGATAGTGTAGCAGAAAGAAGCTGTTGAGAAGCAAATATCAATGAGAAAAGTGATGCCGAAGTGTGTGGAAATGGTGGATGAAAGGCAGAGATAAAACAGTGAGAGGAAAATTATCAACAGCACAAGAAGACGAAAGAAGTAGACAGACAGAATGAAACAATGACAGAAAAATAATGAGATCAGTCGTTTTGCAGGGAAGAGAATCCAACCAGATGTTACATAAAGTTTATCCACAATAAACCAAAGTCAAGGGAGTTGATATATTTGAAGGAAAATGTTTGAAATGCATGAAATGAGTGGAAGAATGGGAGCAGTAAGCAGAACTGAGGGTTCAACCTGTGATATCAGCGAGTCTCTAGAGGCCCCTCAATTAGGCCGGTAACCTGGCAACCGGCAGGCAGGCAGCGCCCTCACACATGGAAACCTCACACACACACTGAGGGATGGAAAGAAGCAAAGGTTGACAGGGGGTGGGGGTGTTGGGGGTGGGGGGTGGGGGGTGAGTATGGCACTTAATGAGACAATAAAACAGACAACGGGTAAATAGATAATATGGAAAAGTAACACTGTGTGGGTCCCCGGAGACAGTCTGTGTCTTCTGGCGATCTCTGCTTTCTGTCTTAATTAAGGTGTGGCCTGCATCGGTCTTTAGCTATCAGTGATTTAAGGGGAACAGAAGAAAAACAGATTGAAAACACACAAAAAGCCTCTGCTCGCCTCTGTTTGTTAACCCTTTAATATTTTGAGGCGAGCTTCCACTTAACATCAGAAACCATTAGCCAATTAAATCAGAGGTTGACCCTGAGTGAACCAATAGAGTGATCCATAGACTTCCATAACCGTATATCTGTTAAGACCCTGTCAGGAGCTTAAATAGATCAAGAATCCCTTTTATAAATCAACTGTGAGGCTAAAAAAAAAGGAGCTAAAAAGGAATAACTAATCACTTGCTGCCGACGTCTATTTCATCTTGTTGCTGCACTTCATTCCATTAAATACTTTACTGAGCTACAACCACACTCTTCTTCAGTGGTTATTAGAAGCTGAGTTCTCAATATGCCATCCTGTTTTCAAATTCACATGTAAATCTATAAATCTAGTGGTGGTGTTTTGCTGTCAGCAGCAGCACTGGCAGGGTGAACGGTGATGGAGAGATTTATCAGCTTGGCCACAGTGTGTCATCTCTGGCTGTAGGAATACTGTCAGCTTGCCAATGCCTCAGGAACTCAGATTGAATGTTGAATACTGTCATATAAACGCAGTATGTGTGAGTGGGCGAGGATGTATTTATGTTATGCAAATGTGCCTACGAGTGAGCGCTGCTGCAGGAGCGTACAGGAGAGCAGTACAGTGTAACAGTATATTAGGTGTGGCCTGATGAATTATTTAAAAAGATCAAACACGGTACAGATATGACTTATTACACTATGTTAAAATGACAACACTGACCTAAAAACGACACATTTACAAACACAGGAACATGAAACAATGCGTATTGAATTACTTCAATAAAAGTAATTATCAAATCTTCATCTGCCTTAAAACTGGCCCCTGTCCCAGTGGCTGCGAGTTTGAGAACTTCCCGATGGGCCGCCCCGTGCTCCTTTTTGCAGCCCAATTTGTTTGGAACACAGAACATCGCCATGGAGAGATTCTCGCCACGTTGCTATGGTAGCAGCCCCCATTCTTTTCCTCCACTTTCCAAAATAAGATCAGAGTCTTTAGCGTTCCTTTCATAAGTGTCAGTAAAATGTGCTTTGCTATTATAATGTCACACAAGACTGTGCATCAAGTGTTTGCAGTGACGCCTGTAACACAACGTGAACAATTCCAAACAAGCGAACACCGTTGAAAGCAGAAAGTGCATCGGTGAATCGAACATATGCATACACACACACATACACACACACACACACACACACACACTGAGCGCCATTGGCCTTGGAGCCCAGGCTTACAGGAGGTGCCAGGAACCCTCTCCCACAGTCACCCTCTGTTCACTTGGAACAATAAGCCTTTCTGTCTCTCTCGCTTTCTCTCTGTCTCTCTCAGGGTTTAACCTTTAGAAGCTACCTTCAAATAGTCAGCTGAAGATACCCTTGAAAACTGGCCTCTGCTCTTAAACTATGATTGGCGTAGCAGAGGTACACGTTCCTGTTTGTGTGTACATGTATTGTGTTGTGTGTTCTTCGTACACAGGTAGGCCCAGGTAACCTCCCAACATCTAATAGCATTTGATTCAGCAGTGACTTCACCTTCACTATGAAGTCAGCCTCGGTAATGAAGCAGAGAAACAGCGGGGCTGACTCGGCCCCACCCTGTTGTCCTGAACAGGCTGCTCACAGCTAACACCATCACATGCGTGTGTGCGTGTGTGTGTGTGTGTGTGTGTGTTGTGTATTGTCCCTTAGCAGCAGTCTATGGTGGGAGGATTCAGGAAACAGCTAGACAATTCGC
Source organism: Siphamia tubifer (assembly GCA_020466265.1). NCBI lineage: Eukaryota > Metazoa > Chordata > Actinopteri > Kurtiformes > Apogonidae > Siphamia > Siphamia tubifer. Next base: position 36,232,677 of record CM035795.1, on the reverse strand, counting down.
TGTAGTCTACCCATAATCCTAAGGGATCAACACTGACTCAAACTCACTTCCTCTTTTTTCATTTAACCCTTGGTCATGTATGTGTATGTGTGTGTGTGTGTGTGTGTGTGTGTGTGTGTGTGTGTGTGTGTGTGTGTGTGTGTGTGTGTGTGTGAGCATATGGATAAAGATAAGCTTCGAAGTTGTTCCCCAGTATTTTCATCTTCGCTCTTTCTCCGTCTCTCAGTGAACGAGCAGATGAATGTGACTCATGTTCATCAGTATCACTCTCTTCTTCTCATCTTTCTACTCTCATTCCCCTTGTACCCCTTTGTCCTTGGCTGCCTATTTTATTCCTGATCTGATATCCCTATTCAATTATTCTTCACATCAGATCTCTGTCTATTTAGTCAGATTCATCCTCTGAATCAATCTGCAGGTGGAGGATTGGCAAAGATCCAACTATTCAGAGTGAAAACGATGTCATTTCCTCATTACTCTTTTTTTTAAACAATAGCATAATATATTTAATCTTGCCGTATGACTCCTTCTCTTTGAACATGCATCCTTGTATTGTTTCCTTTTTCAATACTAGTTAACCATGTTTTAATGACATTAACAAATATGTATTAGGTAATATTGAACATTATAATTTCATTTTAGTAATCCAAAATGCTAAACATCCATGCAGTTTTCACAATTAAATTAAATAAGACACTACTGTAATGGATGCTTTTGATTTAATTAGTTGGGGGGTTTTTTGGCATTGTTAAAAGAAATTAACATCCACATATATAATTAGAATATGGCACTGTAAGATGGTACATTTTCACAGTCCAGGACTATGATAGGATTATTATCTTTTTTACATGAATACAATTCATCATTCAAGACTATTATTTATCTTACGAGTGTATGTCAGTATGAACAGCTAATAATTTTGTAATAAGTGAGTAATTGTAACTTAAGTAACCAGTTGATGATGGTGTGTCAAGTCATGTTTCTCTGCAATGTGATTCTGCAGCCATATGTGGATATAATTTTCCGTCTGGGCAACTATGACAAATATATGAGTCACGGGTCGATAACGTCTCACAAAGATGAGATCATTATACACCGTGGAGAGCTCAGATTGAAAATGTAAGTCACTGACACAAGGCACACGCAATCTCTGTATTTGTGGGTCTTGGTGAGTGACTGGCTGTGTGTATGTGTACGTTTGTGTGCCAGAGTAATGGTCCATTGTGCTCTGTCAGGGTTTATTTAGGCTGGCCGGGGTTACTGGCTTTGGAGTCCAGATGGGGCACTATTTTTACCTTAGCAGGAAAAGAGCATACTCCCTTCTCAGCTACATATTTTCACACTTATTTCACTTCAAACATGTAGGCTGATTTACCCGAACACATGGTGAATTGTAAGCCATAAAAGGACTAAGAGGCTTATAAGGCAGGATTCAGAAAAAGTCCTGAGTGTGACAGAGAGTGAAATGAATAAATGAAAGATAATGCCAAGTGGCTCCGGACACACCAGGACTAAAGACACACAAGTCAACAAACGACTATAAAACACACATGCAAACACCACAGTCATGCCATAACTGAGGTATTTCTTTCCAAACTGGCTGAGAGCAGCTGCTACCCTCACATCAGGGCGTGAAAATGGGGGAAAAAAAAAAAAATCAGTGTAAGTTTCTCTCTTCCACTTGGTCTTTCTGCTCTCTGTGGCTGTTAGAGGCCGTCCTGACCAGAGGGTGGAAGGTAGGGAGGGTCTAAAGGGGCCTTACCTCTGACCATTGTGCTTTCACAGTCCGGTGGAAGAGGCAGAACGACAGAGGAAACCTATCGGACAGGACGAGTCTGAGAGTGCAGGGAAGTGATAGAGGAACACTGTCACAACATGTGAGAGAAAGGCCGGGTGAAGCTACCAGTAGAGGAGTTTTTATGTCGGACTGTACATAGTGGGAAGTGGGGGGGGGGCAGAGTTGGTGAAGAACATGATGAGGACTGACTGGATCCAACCTCTGGAGTCAATCTGAATGAGGACTAGACGGAGGAAGAGACAGGAAGACAAGGAGGGAGGGAGTGATGGGGGAGGCGCTGGATAACATGGATGGAGTTGGTGAAGTAGAGGATATGATAAAGCAAGCATCAGACCTCTACATTAGTGATAACTACAAAGAGGTAAAGAACTGTCTGTGTTTCTATGTCTTAGAAATTAACTGATTAATCAGCACTGACGGGATGTTTTACACACTGTCAGCATCAGAACCTTCCTCTATTAGTGGCTGATGGCTCCAAATATATTCAAATTACTACTGCTTTGATTAGTTTGATGTCTAATTCTGTACTGATTCAGTTCATCTTCAGTGATTTGTATTCATTCATTTTCTCATTTACCTATTCATTACCTAAATTAAGCATCTGATTTATGCTCCACTTTTAAGTAAACTAAATGAAAGCACCATGTAGACATAAAACAGACAAATATAACAAGAAATACTATTTCACCTTTTTGGGTTTTTTTGCAGCTGTATAAGTAGAGACGGGAAAAGTGAGCAGAGAAGTTACCATTTGGGAGCTTTAACTACTTCACTACAGCCACCTTAACACAGCTATATACTTTGCAGTGTTCATTTTACGTGTGCTTAGCGCAGCCATGCATTGCAACTCAGAGACCGTGACTGATGTAATGTTTTTAATACTGAGATATTTGCATCAGTGTTGTGATATAATGGCATGAGTAACACAGCATTTAAACCACAAACTGGTCTGTTTTTTGTTGTTGTTTTTTTTTTTAAGAGGAAGGATAGATTACTCTACTTATTTTTTCTCTACAAGTCCATACTCTGATCTTCCTGCAGAGAGAAAAAGCTCAAATGTCACTTGGAATCCTTTTGTCCCTTCTAAACCCACTTCATGGTCCCCGTCTCTCAGCTCTCACCCCTTTCTTTTTTTCCCCTTTTATCTTACTATTACCCTCCCCCATTTTCTTTTAGCGCCACACACACAGGTGCTGCTTCCTCCACTTGCTGATCTGTTCTCTTTCAATCTGAGTGACAGGAGCAGCCTTACACTGACCTGAGGCTGAACTATATAACAGGTCAAAAGTTAGCCCCCTTATCTGCGAAAGAATGCAGCACTGCCCAGACAGACAGGTTTCAGATAGCACATGAAGAGCAGAGAGGTTACAAGTAGACCTGCACGATATTGGCAAAACTTGTCATATGCAATAAGGGTGTACAGTAATATTAATAAGATAATATTGCAATATTTGTCATTTGCACGCAGAAATGCTAATTTCATCTTCAAAGAAAAATGTTTCTTAACCAATAAAGACCCAGGGCTACATTTGTGGCAGTTCTATATTGGTGTTTTAACCTTTCGCAAGTCATTTAGCACTATTTAGTCTCTTACTTTGCTCTATCTTGTATGTTTAAGTGAAAATCTGGTATTTTACAATTTGATTTATTGATTGTGTAGATGTCCATAAAAGTTTGTATTAAAGTTGAGGGTTATTTAAAAAACAAAAACTTTATTAAAAAGTGACTGTTTTTTTGGGTTTTTTTTAATATATAATGAAAAAAACACTGTCTATCCACTGTCCATTGGTTCAGCAGTTTTTGCATAAAGCTCCTTACAAGTAAACAAACAAACAAACACACAAACAAACACACAAAGCGACTCAAAAACAATACCCCCATTCGACAAGGTAAAACTAAACAAACACATAAATGATTAAACATCTTTGCGATATGAATATTGCAACCTGCGTTATCACGATAATATTTTTGTGATATATTGTGCAGACCTAGCTACAAGCACAGTGCACTTTTTTTTACCTACAGAGACAGAATGTGTAAGTGTCACACATACCAACAAACGCAAAACATTTTCAGAAATTCATCAAAGAAATAGTCAAATCTGGAACTTTAAAGGCATCTGTGTGAATTATAAAGCTCCACATGCAGAGACAAAACACATAACAACACACAGCGACCTTGGATGTGTTTGCAGAGCTGTGAGCTCAGCTGCAGCTCAGTGTCAGGCCTGGAAAACAAATCAGAGAGAAGCTGACCCTCTCTGGATTCTCACCACCACACACAGATAGTCCAAATGCAGAAACACACAAGTATATAGTGTAATTATACCTTCATGAAAACCCACCAAAGAGCATTTTTTCCATAGCTGTACCAGTCATTTGGAGGTTCACTGTAATGTCATGCTTTTTCTTCAATACCTCACTAAAGCAGACACATAGGCCGAGCTCACGAGACGTGGTATTTGCGTATGTGTGTGTTCATGTGTGTGTGAACAGTGGGTTCTTGTCTCCAACCACGAAGCAAAATCTCAGTCGGTGAAAAGCCTCCATTGTGCAGAATAAGGGAGAGCACTTATTGAGGAATGAAGGGAAATGGAAGAAGGGGAGAAATAAGTGTTGATAAATAAAGGATGCTTTTAAAGGGCTTTTACCTTTAGCATATTTTTTTTTATAATTTATGGGGTAAAAAAAAGTATGATTTGTAATCAGAGAGAAGTAGATGATGAAAAAGCATAGGCACGCAGAGATAAACACTCACACACACATATTCGCATTTATTCTCATCTCAGATCTTAACCACCGAACAATTTCTCGCCACAAAAGCCGGCAATTTGGAGGAGGGAGATGGAGTGTGTTCTTTGTTAACACAGATAATTAAATTCATCTCCCTTCCCTAATATAGATTTTCTGGGCAGATTTGAGGACTCAAAACAAGCACCCTGCCGTCTATTTCCAGGGTCAATTCACCCTCTAGGTCTGCAAATGAACGGTTGTAGAGCAGAGTGGAGGAGAAAATGTCTTTGTCAATGAGGGTTTTTCAGTGGAGGAAATTGCTTAGTGAATTTGAGGAAAAACACAAATTAGGCCAATTGTGTTCCTCCCAATCTAATTTGGGCAGTGACGGCTCTGATGCTCAAGGCTGGATAATGAAGGAGGTGGTTACGACTGTCACTCACTCCCTTTGTCTTGGCGTTTATGCTTCTCTCTTTGTAAATGTAATAGATCCAGTAATTTTATAACATCACAATCATTAAAAAAAAAAAAAATACTTAAATCTCCTGACATTCTTATGTATTTAGTATCCCTCCACTGCAGCACGAGATGGAAAATATATAGAGTAGTTTGATAGATTCACGATTTAGTCATAATATTTTTCGTATGTGAACCAGTGGTGTATATGTATTTTCTTTACTGTTACCTGATATTTGAAGTCATACCTAGAGGGCAAGAATTACCCTATTTTCCATACTATAAGGTGCACTGGACTATAAGGTGCATTAAGCAAAGTCAAAATCATGAGATAAAAGTCCAAATTATGAGATAAAAAGCCAAACTCAAGAAATGAGAAGTTAAAATTATGAGGTAAAAAGCCAACATTTTTAGATAGAAAATCAAAATTATGAGATAAAAAAAAAGGTTTTTAAAAAATTATGAGAAAAAAAAGTAACAAATTATGAGATAAAAAGTTAAAATTATGATATGAAAAAAATCAAAATGCTGAGATAAAAAATTACAAATGATGGAATAAAAAGTCACTAAGCACAACCAGAATGACTTTAGTCCATACAGTAAATAAGACACACTGTGGTCTTTGGTCTTTTAAATGATAAAGTTATATATACTCCAGGAAACACAGTAAGGAGGCACAATATTAAAACACAAATACTGTAGTTATGCTGTCCCTATTTACAATATAATATGTCACAGAACTGCATGAGTGAAGTGTTGTTGATGCCTAAAAATAATTAAAATAAAAATAATAATAAATCACCATGGTATAGCTTTGTGCAGCTGTCTTTTTTTTTTGTTGCTCTCAGTATTTCATATAAAGAGACATTTGAAGTGATGACATGCACTCACTTCCCATTTGCACCTTAACCCCCTTGGTGTCATATTCCACACCTTCTTAAATGTTTTATGGGACCTCAATGATGGCTGTTTTGACCACACAAAGAAATGCAATGTAACAGATGATGTTTATACAAAGACAGGAAGACGCAGGTGTCAGATAGTGAGTGTAATGTTTGTGCTGACTTCATTGGCTTTGTCTCGTGTTGTGCAATAGGATACAACAAGCATCCGTAGTGTTTAGGGGTTTTATGGTATGAAAGTATATGTTCTAGTTTGGGGACATGTACATAAATCTGAAATATTATCCAAAGATATTACACATGATGTTGTCCTTGAAGACTTAATGAGCTTTTTAAAGCACTGCAGCAGCATATGCTTTGTTCTGCCTCATATATTTAAACAACCCGTCCCTCTCACCAGTGGACATAAAAAGCAAAACACAACAAAGACATTTCTTACTCTGTCTTTTATGATGGCAGTTTATTGAAGTTTGGAACTTTTGATTGGATTAGATGTGAACCCAATAAACTACACTGGAAAAAAAGCCAAATCTTTCCAAGTGTATTTTTCTCATTTCTAGTCAAAATATCTCATCACATTTAAAATAAGACAGAATTACCTAAAGAGTAACTTTTTAATGAGTTTTGAGTATTTTCAGTGTTAACAAAACCATTTTACTTGTTCCATTGGCAGATTACTATGATTTGGGTTTTTGTTTAGTTTTTTTTTTGCTTTAATTCAAGCAAAAAAAATACCTTGCATATGTTTTTTCATTTGTTTTAGAGAGGCATTTTTTCAGTGTATCTAGATTTTTTTTGTGTGTTTTTTTTCCCAACAATGGATAAACTCCAAATCTTACCAAATGTATTTTTATCATATCTAATCAAAATATCTCATCACATATAGATATAAAAATGTAGTTTTAGACAATAAATCTTGAAAATGTTATTTCAATAAATCTTAGCGTGATAATTTTCACTTGTTCCACTGTCCTTTTTTTGCTTTTTGCTTGAATTAAGCAAACAAAATTTTATATATATATATAATTTAATCAATAAATGCTAATGGAACAAGTGAAATGATCTTGATAAGAGTATTTGTAATAAGATTTTCATGCTCTAATGTCTAAAAATAAGTGGTTATATCTCACTGAAAAGTTACTCTTTAGGTGATTATGTTTTATTTTAAGGTTGATATTTTGAGTAAAAATGAGGGGGGAAAAAAATGCAGATTTTTGCAGTGAAAACACCACTGTGTGTGGTCCGACCAGAATATTGAAGCTAAGCTGTAAACTTTATGGCAGTGCTTACATGTAATTCGTCAGTGCTCTAATGCAAAACCTCAGGACAATCCACACCACATGAGTCAATAGAAACTGTTAACAATGCTCAGAGAACCTCTTGGCTGAAGTTGCTGTTCTGGGACTATCTTGACGGACAGTGTGTCAGCTCGACTGTTGTTTAGTTTGTATAAATTGTGTTCATCTGTACAAATGCGTTTGACCCCCACTGTACCTCACAGGCTGCTATTTCCTCTTTGGAGAATTGAATTGCGGTTCTCAAGTGTGTTCGTCTTGGCTCCCCAGGCTATCTTTCAAGCACACAGACACCCACCCACAAAGGAGCAGTAGCAGTCCACTCTTCTACATGTAGTGTGTGCCATCAGTGCCAAGGCTGTCTTGCGGGCTCTTGTGTGGAGTGGGATTATGTTAATTTGTCCTTGGTGGAGGCATTCTCACCCAACGCCTGCACACAATTGTCAGGAGAGACAGACAGGGAGCGAAAAAGGACTCTGTGAAGGAGTTGAGAAAAAGAGTGGGAGAGAGGTGAAGGTGTGATGAGCAATGTGGTGACGGAAGAACAGTGATACTGAAGGGAGAGGTAGTGTGATCAGAAAATGAGATCAGGCTGAGGCAGATGAGAAGTAAACAGTAGATGAGTGAAACAAGTCAGCAGAGACACTTTATCTCTTTAATCGGTGGGTGTGGGACATCGTTTCAGGACCTTTGACGGGTATTAACATGTTTATCTCAAGTGTTGGACAACTACAAGTTAAGATATAAGTACACTGCAAAAAAAAAAAAAAAAAAAACAGGTGTCGAAAAACCTAAAACTAAGGAAAAAAGGTACTCAAAACAAGTGAAATATCTTTCCTTACAGCAAGATAATTTCACTTGACAAGATTTGTTGAATTAAGAAATAAGCTCATCTACAGGACATGAATGCTTAAAGTAAGAAATAAGATTATATATATATATATATATATATATATATATATATATATATATATATATATATATATATATATATATATATATATATATATATATATATATATAACATAAATTGTCCAACATTTCTAAAATTAAGTTGTTTGGTCGTTAGTGTTGTTGTTAGGGTTAACTATCCAACTAATTTGTAGTGTAGAAAATCACTGCTGTTTCTTATTTCATTCTTTGTATTAAAAGGAATGTGTATGAAAATCCTTTAAAGAATTCAGTCTTCATGTCGAAAACACTTCAATATTTGCAGGCATCAGCGGTGATATGAGTAAAACATTTTTTTAATATAGCTCTTCCTATTTGCTTAGAAACATTTTTGTGTCAGTTGTCTTCACCTCAGTTGGATGTATTTATCTGCTACTGGCAAAGACGAAACATCCTGTGGTTGTTAGTATGTTCTGACATGTGCGAGGTACTGCCAAAGCTGAGGCGACAGTGAGTGACAAAATCAGGGAAAAACACTAAATGAAAATGACTCCTTAGTTTCTGAATGAAGGATTTCTGCAGAATTAAGCCTATATTAAACAGGATTTACTTTACTGTGTGGAAAGTAAATGTGTGAGATGAGAAGGCCAGACTTTGTGTGTATATGAGGCACCAGTGTGTGGTTGATCTGTATGACAACAGCACCACCTGCTGGTTGAACACTAGCCCTGACAACACAGAATGATCCACACTTTGATATTTTACACCAATTTTCACTGCTTCAGCTGACTTCACAGCCTTGTTTTTTGTTTAGTTTTTTTTTTAAATCAGGGCTTGTTAAGATGAAACTCTGGCTGAAATTTAAAAGGAGGTTGCTGCTATTTATACACATCCACACGTGATTTGGACTGAGTACCCTGATATTTGTGCACACTGCTAGTCGTGTTGAGAGAAAAGATGCCAGAGTAATGAAGCATGTGGGGCAGGTATATTTAACTGTGTGGGTTCTAGCTGCTATGACAACAAGGTTCTACCTAGCTAAAACACACACACACACACACACACACACACACACACACACACACATATTTAAAACCATGTGTTAAAATGCCTCATCAACACAATAAGAAAAATTTACTTAAAAGTTAAAGGGTAGGAGATCTTGGAAAACGGTTCCTGCAGCTATATTTAGAAAGTATACACACCCATGCCTCTTCATCAGCCCACCCCTCGAAACCACACCTTCAAAAATACATCAACGTGCATTATCAACGTCAATTATCATCCTAAATAACAACACAATAAGCAACATTTATCAGTTTGTGTCATATAAAGCTTAGCTAATAAAAGGTTTAGAAGCATGAAATAAACACCATGGGAAAACTAATGGATAAGGACAATAGTTTATGGTGTTACACCAGCAGTTTACACACACTGTTGGTAACTTAACAAAACCTGCTGGAACATTATGTTTGCTCAATATCTGACATTTTGTTACTGACAGGGTGACTATGATACCCATAACTGATTAGTGTGTCCAAATATTATATAATCATAACAGTATCATCTTACGTATTGAGTAGAAACATGGCCACCTTAGCATCGGTTTGGAGCCCCTTTTCCTTTTTCAGTTGACGCCAGCGCTGTAAAGCCGTAGCGATCATCACCCTTGTCCTGTTCTGTTCTTTGCTCAGCTTCCTCATGGCCGTAATTTTTTCAAACACAGTTTTTACTTTGGTTTTGCTGCCGGTTGTTGTCTTTTCCACCATAGCTGTTTATGTGAACCCACAGAAGGGGGAGAGAGGGGTGGGGGGGGTGGGGCTAATATTTGATGGACGTACCAGCAAATCAATCATTGTGAATATGATCAGTACAATGATTGGTTGGAGTTTTCCTCTGGTTCCGTCCTCTAGACTGGACTAAAACATTTAGTTTATTTCACAAACATTCTACTTTAATGCGTGATATGTGATAGTGAAGACTTTTTCAAACAATATTGTAAAAAAAAAAAAATTCCCCAAAAAATCTCCCACCCCACCTTTAATCATGTGATTTTTTTTTTTTTTGTTCTTTCAGGCCCAAAAGAATGAGAGAGAGTCTATCAGGCAGAAGTTGGCCCTGGGCAGTTTCTTTGACGATGGACCAGGTATCTATACCAGTTGCAGCAAGAGCGGCAAACCCAGTCTGTCCTCACGGTAAGACATCTTCTAGCCGCTGTCACATTACTTTTTCCTTCTCAAACCACACACATATGACTGGTCACATGGGTTTTTTTTGTTTTGTTTTGTTTTGTTTTTTTACAACACTTGTGGTGTCATAACTAAAAGGATTTACCTACATAAGGAGGGCATTAGTTTGACGTGAAAACACAGAGGACTAAGGTTTGAATGTGAGAGTTTATATTTCCTGAAATGTTCCTGAAAACAAAGGGCAGACAGTAGGTAAGAAGAAATTACAGGAAGCAGAGAGGATTTGTGCAGCGTAAATCAAGCAGACATAATCAGCCCTTGTGGTTCTCACTTCCTAAAAGACACCTACACTTGCAGACACACACTGTTGCACATATGAACACTGCCACTGCCTCCTACACTGTACCTTACTGGAACTAACTGTTCTGTAAACACTCCAATTCCTGTGACTCCAATCACGTGGCTTTCTTAATATTGTCACAGCATATTGATGACTTATTTTGAGGCTAAATAATGGTCAGATGACAGTAGTGTGGAAAATTGTAAAACAGATGTCTACAGTATTAAAACCAAATTGTGTTTGACATTGACCAACAATACATATTAATGACTGTTTCCAATATACATTTGATTCATATTCATTTCTTAATACATTTCATTTGCATACATAGCTCAATACTAACACAGAAATATGAATGTTGTCCATATAATGATAGTAAAATTCCTCCTTTTTTATGAAGAGAAGCGGCTGAAAGTTTATAATCATTTCAGAACTTTTATAGATTAACTTTATTGATCGCAGGAGGAAGGTCATCTGTTATCAGCAAAAGTAAAGCAAAGAAAAACAAACTAAACGCTAATAAACAATCAACTGTCAGTCTATTAGTCATCAGACAAAGGTGTTTGAGTCTGATTGATACTGTCTTTTCTTCCATCTTGATCAGAATTGCTTGTGGTTAGATAAAGAATATAACAGTTCTAGTAGTAAATTAGTAAATGTTAACTGTACACAAAACACAGATATTGTTCTTCCAGTGATGAATAAGTTTGACTTTCTTTCATGTTGGCTATCTTAAAAAAAAAATAAAAAATTAAAATTAAAGAATCGACCTCTCTGGTCCTATTTTAATCATGACTCATTGGATCTATGCTGTGTAATCAATCAACTCTGTTTGTAATTACTGCATTGAATAAGCAGATTATTGATCCACAGTGGGTTGGATCTACACCTAGTGTTATTCTGATTCTCAGTGGCAAAAAAACACCCCCGCTGGTCCCAGGCAGATTGCATCAGACCTACCAGAGGCACCTTGGATCGATCCTTATTGAAGACAAGAGGGGAGATGATTAAAAACACAAGCCTCCCTTAATTCTAACCACTGTGCACCGGTGATGAAGGCAGCCAGTGTCCGTTTCGATTTTCTTTCCTCTTTTAACTGTTAGTTTTTAACAGATGGTGTCATACTGACATCTGCACGTGCATACAGACAGGTTTAAATAACAAGACAAAGTAAGACATGAACTCATCACAGGTTATTTCTATTAACAGTGGTGCTCTTGACATCTGCTTGTTTTGGCCCCGGTCTGGCTCAATTACAGCAGAAAGAACTAACACTAAATTAGCTTGACTCTTATCTCCATTTATGCTAATATTAAGGTGTGGGTGTCTCTGTCTGTTTTCCTCTGCAGGCTCCAGAGTGGGATGAATCTACAGATCTGTTTTGTCAATGACAGCGGCAGCGACAAGGACAGTGATGCTGATGACAGCAAGACAGAGACCAGTCTGGACACACCTCTGTCCCCCATGGTACGCAACCATACACTCAAAATAACAATTATGTACAAGAATGTTGTTTGGGACTGGAAAGAAATGTATTTTAATATATTACTTTTTACATAATATTATATTTTGATTCTATTTTAGGCCTTAATACAGTATATAAGCACACATGTTAGTCTGTACTGCTTTGTAATGTATTGCACTTTACTTATTTAACTATAATACTTTATTCTGCACATATCACTGTTATTTATTTACTCATGTATTGGGAACTGCAGATGAAAATTAGCATTGATGCCAACTTTGACATATTTATACATAAATGTATAAATATGTTTATTTATGTACATTGTCCCATCTAAATACAGATATAAATTAAAAATAATAATAATAATAATTAAATCACAATTACTGAAATCACTGCAAAATACTAGTGTCACAATTTATGGTTGTACCAAAGTGGAAAAGCCTGATTCAGTGTAGGGTTGAAAGAGAACAAGTGACAGATTTCACTATGAATCAGTGAAAACTATCCATTTAGTCACTATATGAATGTCTGTGTTCACATTTTCTGGCCTGTTACCCAATTCACAGGCAGCAAATGAGAGGTGAATAGGAAAAAACCCGCTACGGCCACGGATGACTGGCCACATTAACCTCCTGTCAGCCTAAGACATGTTTAACAGAAAGAAAAGGACAATGAGAGAATTATCATCTTTTTACATGTTCATCCTCACATCCAAGTTCAGGAACATTTCTGGCAGTTTGAAAAAAAAGAAGCATAAACATTTAATCCTCTAGCCTGATCTGCCTTATCTCTCCTGCTTTTCCTCCCTCAATTGTTTCCCATTGTTCACCTTCATTACTATACAGCCTTCCCTCATCTTCATTCCGTTCACCTCTCACTTCATATTTTAATCCTTCTCACTAAATTTGCCTCTTCTTCTCTTCCTGCTTCTGCCATGTCCCCACAGTCCAAGCAGAGTTCATCCTACTCTGACAGGGACACTACAGAGGACGACTCTGAGTCTCTGGAGGACATGGACTTTCTGAGTCGACAGAAGAAGCTGCAGGCGGAGGCGAAGTTGGCTCTGGCTATGGCCAAGCCAATGGCAAAGATGCAAGTGGAAGTGGAAAAACAGAATCGCAAGAAGTCTCCGGTTGCAGACCTGGTCAGTACCAATAATATGATAACATCTCTGATTTTTCTATACAGAGAAAAAAGAAGGAAGTTCTTGAATTCCATGTAATGACTTGAATTCACACTAGTTCATACAATGATGCTAAGGTATTTTTTTTCTAATTAGTTGCTGGTTAATGGTCTCACTGCAATATTGATCTTAACCCAAAAACACCCATGGAGCCACTGGTAGCCAAAAGCACCTAGTCATTCATTTATTTACAGTTCTCCATAGAGAGCGAGCAAGAAGTAAGGAGGACTGAGGAGTAAAGAAAAGTAAGGAGTAAGGAGGACGAAGGAGTAAAAAGTAAAGAGAAATAAGAAGGAAAGAGAAAAGAGGAGTTAGAAGGGTTAGAGTTACAGCTAAGGTTAGGGTTAAGCAGTGCTTACTAGGGCATTAACAGACACGTCGACTCCCATAGCACAAGTTGACTTACATTTGGAGGAGTCGACAAGTCTCATGTTATTCTTTCTGTTCCCCCCTCTCTTTCTCTCTCTCTCTCTCTCTCTCTCTCTTTTGTTTTTTTTTAACCACATGTCTATGTTGTTTCTCAGCTGACTATGTGATGACATCATCATGACAGGTAGACTCGACTCCGACTTTATTGACAGATAAGTCGACTTGAAAAAAAAAACTGAAGTTGTTAATGCCCTAGTGCTTAATAAGAATAAGAATAAGAATAAGGGATTATATTTATATAGCACTTTTCAAGGCACCCAAAGCACTTCACATTAGTATTCCATTATTCATTCACTCTCACATGCTCCCTCTGATGGTGGTAAACTACATATGTTGCCACAGTTGCCCTGGGGCAGACTGACAGAAGCATGGCTGCCATTTCGCGCCTACGGCCCCTCTGACCACCACCGAACATTCATACTCATTTATACACCAGTATGAGTGACACTGGAGGCAAGGATGGTGAAGTGTCTTGCCCAAGGACACAACAGACTGACTAGGACAGCGCGGGAATCGAACCGCCATCCCTTGGTTAATGGACGACCTGCTCTACCGACTGAGCCATGGCTGCCCCTTACTTTGTAAATCATAAGGTACCGGAGCGCAAAGTACATATTTAACAGTACAGTTGTGACAAGATGGACAGAGGTCCCAGATCACACATAAAAGCACAATGTAAAACAGCATGTGAGTGGACACTTGTCCTGTGGCACAAGCTTCAAAAAGTGGCAAAAGCTTCAATTTCAGACAACGGCCATATTATATGATATTATGACAACAATTAACCAATAATTAAGGTTAGCTATATTCTTCAGTACACATGCAACTGTAAGCACCAAGAGCGAACAGGTCCATGTTAAAACGTTTTGGCACGAATGCAAAGTATGCTCACCAGGGTTCTGTGTTTACTGCTTGTATCCATCGCAGTTCTATGGCCCTTGGACACCCACAACCTCACATATGATTAACCTGATTTGTTGCTGTATCGTCAGTAGCAGTCGTGGCTGTCTGTCCATGAACCTGTAGGCTAATTGTCCATGAACCTGTAGGCTAACTGTTGAGGCGGTAACCATGCTAGCTTCATCGCTAGCCTTATGACTGCTAGCACCAGCAATGCTGCTGTCCCCATCACTGATTGCTTTAAGTCGTTTTGATGCACCTCCCTCTTCCTTCTTCTTACAAAAGGGACATCAAACTCATTTATCGTTTAGACATGTTGTTTGTTGTTGAAAATTAAACACCATTCCTTTGTTCCTCTTGACTTCATTCCTCCTCAACTGCGAAATTTCTAGGTTTCCTTTTTGTTCCTTGTTTTGGGGTGTGATTTGTGTGACAAGCAACAAATCTCCGACTCTCAAATAGCATTGAAGCTAAGACACGTGACCATACGTGACTAGGTCCTGGATCCTGTTCTATCAGGATCCAGCTCAATTTAACCATGGGGTTAGGGTTAGGGGTAGAGCTAAGGTTAAGCTAAGATGATCAATGAATTAAATACTGGAAAATCCTTGATTTACTTTGAAAAAAATACAGAGGTGATGAATTGTTTAAGAAAGGTTAGAGCAAATAATTCATTTGGGAAATGCCACAGAAGTAGTCCTGGGTCTTTTTGGGTTAAATTTAATACACATTTTATGGTGGTGAATCTTATCTAAACATAAACAACTGTACACAAAGCTTTTAAAGTTTTTTTTAAATACTATACATTCTGATTCATCCACAGAAACTTTTCAGGGTCATCCTATATTCTACCTTTAGTTACAGCAAAGTGTTGTTATTTCTGCATTTTTCTGGAAATGCTGTAATGGAAAAAGTCACATTTAATTTTTATTATAAAGGTGAGTAAGAAAAAGTGTTCAGTGTTCAGTGTTAAATGGTAAGATATTTTCTGAATTGTCACTACAATTAGTCAACACAGATGAAAATAAATTGTTGCGCCAGACTTGTTCATTAACCGGACACGTAGCTATGTCATGATGACATCATCTTCCCCCACCCTGCCTCTGCACCCATTTAGAGGAAGAGTGGTGATGACGACCCACTCATCATTATTTTATCCGTTTTTATCTGCCTCGCTGCCTCTTTGGGATCACACACACCTACACACACTCACACTTGTTGAACTTACACGCTCCATATTTCTACCCAGACTCAGGGGCAGAACCACTTTACTTATTCAGAGAAGAGAAGGGCAGCTTGGCCTGGTCCATCTATAATTCATACTCCGGAAAGCATTGACTTTGGTGTTTAGGGATGTAGCAGTGCTTAGCAGTCAGAAGACATCACTGTCACATCCAGACTGAACACACACTGAATATTAACATGTACTAGGGCTACATTTGCCCGCAATATCAACGCCACCTCTGATCCATGCAGAAGTTAAAGTTGTTAAATGTAGTATTAAAACTTTCCTTTTAAAATGGTATCACTTAATTTAATTCACTTCCAAGTTAACTGGATTGTCCTTCCTACTTGTCAAGGGCAATGGATGGGAATTTGGCCGGCACAGTACACACACATCCAAATGCGTGTGTGTGTGTGTGTGTGTGTGTGTGTGTGTGTGTATGTGTGTGTGTGTGTGTGTGTGTGTGTGTATTTGTGGATCTTCTGGAAACTCAACAAAAAGAATACAGGGTTTCTCCCAGAAGTATTGCTAAGCCTAGTAGTGAGGCAACTAGTGAAGCCCAGCAATGGTCCACCATGTTTTTTGTAAAAAATAAATAAATAATGAATAAAAATAATCACAATCATAATCATAATTAAAAGTTGACAAGAAATATGAAATTATATCCATTATGTGTTAATGTACATTTATTAATTGTACTTACACCAACTGCGAACAAAAATGCACACTCTTTGGGCCTGTATTTTATGGAGTTACACAAATGTCCACTCAGCTGAACAACATATGTTTAAGCTTTGAAGCAAAAATTTAAAACGTAATATCAGAACACTATAAAATAAAACATTTTTAATGCAGTTTTTCTTTAAGAAGAGACTGTTAAATATAGTCAAATAATAAAAGGCAATTGATTTACATGTAAACATGCTAGTGTAGATCAGGTATTAAGAACAGACCAGTTATGATATGAACTGACTGATATGAAACTAAAACAACAAAAACCTATGAATATATGAGAGAACTACTGTAGAAGAACTGTCCACTGTAGTGACCAATATACACAAAAGGGTTAATATACATAAATAAATAAATGTCAATGACAAAATCCACAAAGTGAGATAAGTTTGATAAATATTTCTTGATTGATTGATGGCTTGATTATTATTTATTTAATAGAAAACAAGGAAGTGTAAAGGGTACATTTCAACTTTATTATACAGGTATTTAAATCTATATTCAGAGCTGGGTCAGACTCTGACATTACATTCTTAACATTCCAGTTTCGCATTGTGTTTAGTATCACTAGATGTGACGTGTCTAAGTTCTTTTAAAATAAATAAACAGTGACACTTAGCTTGGTGGGTCTATAATGTACTGGGAAAACACTGGAATCAATGAAAAATAGTAATTGAGAGAAAAGAGAAAGTGGACTTTAGAGTTATATTCTGCTGTAAAAACTCTACTGCCTCCAGAGACATGTGCAATTCTTCAGTCTGATATTGAGCCATGGCTGTTCGTGGGTTTGCTGCCATTGAACACTCAAATGGTACATTAGTTTTATGGTGACTTTTCCACAGAAACTGACTCTCAGTGGTCAGCAGACTCTACTGTTGAGTCAGAGTTAATACCAAGTTAAAACCTTCCTCAACACCCACTCACCATGACCCTGACATATCACTTCTCCCTGTGTGTCTCTATAGTCCCCTGTATGGTCACCCGAAACTGAAACTGACACATGGCAGCCCCATGCACAGTTGCATCAGTGCCAAAGTGAAAGTGAAACATGGGTGACAAACTAGCGCGTCAGGTTTACATGGATGTGTGGCACATGCAGAGAGAGAACGTACATTTTCTCACCCCCTGTTTGTCAAAATCAGAAAGGGAGGGAGGGAGGGTGCAAATGATGCGAAAGAGAAAGAATGTAGACTGGTTTGGTTGGAATGTTGATGGAGGGAGCGTCTGGAAAACAAAAATATGGCTGCCTGTGCGTGTTAAAACTCAAGACTTTATGATTGTATAATGTCATGGTGACACTCATACTGGCTCAAACTGTGGAGCAACCATTAGTGATAGTGGGTACGCAGAAAACTGAGAAAATACAACAGATGCAGGAACATGGAAGCACTATATTTAATTAAACAATAACACTGCTCTACAATTATTTAGAAAGTATCTGCTTCAGACATTAAATGTGTTAAATATTACATACTTTAATAATGTGAATCAGAAAACAAATGACAAAAGTGCTGGTTAGCTTATGTTTTAATATACTGTATATGATGGTGTGTCATTCCACATATATGCTGGTTTATGTACATGTATACAATGAATTAGTAAATATTCCACTAGAAAGAACCTGTAAAGTGAATGGATCATAATGTGCAGACAGTGTTTTGAAGTAGATCGGGTAGATCTGAGACCAATATTACCAATATAAACTATTGTACTTTTCATTCTACTGTCAGAATTTTACATTTTGACCCCAGACTTATCTTGGAAACTTGATTCAACCAGCATTTAAGACTTGAGTTTTCTTTATCAGTAACACACATGTGGTGAAATTTCATTAGTTTTATTCCAGAAGCATTTTACTCGTAGACCAATGTAGTTAATTAGACAAGACAATAGCCCAAAGAAAATTCCAGACTCCTTTTCATTTTCATTCTCAGGGGAAGTTATGTGTGGATTCTCATCTTGTGTTGCCACTCCACACGAATCTGTGGTTACATAACCATCATTTTCACCAGATAAAATGAGGTGTGAAAAGTTCCCACATTGAGAGGGATTATTTCACAAATGCATAATAAAAAAATAAATGAAATCAACCAGGATACTTTAAAAGGTAACAATGCTTAATAAAGCAGTCATGATGTTGTGCAGCTGCTGCTTTTATTATTGTTTCACTAAATATTGTTTCCATAATTAATTGTTAAGTCAATGAAGCCCCTGAGGAAGGTGGAAAATCCCTGTTTTGTCAGAAATAAGCAAATATGCAAGTAAAGAACTACATATTCCTTTTTGAGTAAATGCTCATTCATTTGTAGAATTTCACATTTTGACCAAATACTGTGTCTTGAAAAACTACAATAAACCTGCACTTTTGACTTATTTTTCTTTGTTAGTGACAAAAATTTGGCTGGAGATTCACTACTTTTATACTAGATGCATTTTTCTCAAAGAAGAATTTGTAGATGTGTATCCTTGCTAGTATTTTCAGTTGTGTTTTTTTTTTCAGTGAAATCTTTTAACATAAATGCATTTTGACATGATTTATTAAAAGCCAATGTGTGTGAGAAATACTATCAAAACAAAGCTGTTTATGCAACTAAATATTACTTTTAGTCTACCCTGTACTAAGAAAGTACCTTGTCTAATGGGATTTTTGTTGATGTCCTGTGTTTGTTTTTGTTTGTCTGCAGCTTCCACACATGCCTCACATCAGTGAGTGTCTAATGAAAAGAAGCCTGAAGCCCACCGACTTGAGAGACATGACTCTGGGACAGCTCCAAGTTATAGTCAATGACCTGCACTCCCAAATCGAGAGTGAGTTGACTACAAACAGATGCTCAGTACAGTTCAGACTGTAAACACACACACACACACACACACACTGACCTGGACTTTCAATTGCAGAAATGAGCAAGAGCACAAATGGGGAAAAACATGTACATGCATTCTGACCCCTACCCTTCTTAGTGAATGTGAAAGTACTTTTAGTGTACATACGTTAGTTCAAAGAATCATACCAGTTTAAAGCTTCCCCTTAGCATTTACTGTCAGTGTATTGCAGAGATCATTAATCTATGATCTAACCCCAGATAGCCCCAAAAGTCCCCATGAGTGCAGAATCATGAGCCAGTTTTAACCTATAAGACAGACTTTCCCAAATATTTGCTTGGTTCAACATATTTTTCTGGAAAAGATAAAGAACAAAAGCTGGACACATGATGTGAAAACAGTCAACTACTGTTCTATTGTCTGTTATTTTAGATGACTTTATGATGTCATATTATACCCAGTCTAACCCTAAAACACACACTGATGTATATGCACATTTATTTCATTTATAACTTGTACTGGGAAAAAAAAAAATCCGAAACAAAACAATTTGTTTTGGTCAGTTGTCATTCTCTGGATCTTTACATTGGAAGAAAAAAAATGCCCAACTACAAACAACTTAAAAAAAAAGAAAAGAAAAAAAAGAAAGCAGAGGAATATATGATTTATTTATTTTTACTTGAACTAAGGGAAAAAAATCTCTGCCAATGGAACGATTGAAAATTATCTTGGTAAGATATCTTGAAATAAGATTTTCCAGATCTATTGTCCAAAAGTAAGTTCTTATATCTCACTTAAAATTTACTCTTTAGGTGATTATATCTTATTTTAAGTTTGAACTAGAAATGAGAAAATACACTTCGTAAGATTTAGATTTTTTTGTCCATAGTAGAGGTTCTCTGATCAGTAACGTGACACAAAAAATTAAGGTATTAATATTCGTAGGTAGATTTGTTCTAGATTTATTGGTCTGGGGAGGGTATCTTAAATGTTCTACAGAAAAAAAAAACACTAAAACCACAGGACACATACAGGGGACAGATTAAAAACACCATAAAGACATGGACAGATACTCCCAGCAGTGTGTTAATCATAGTTAGTTAAAACAGACAAGAAATAAATAGATAAAAAAAAAAAAAAACCAGACCAAATAAATAAAAAAGTCATCAGATATCACTAAAAATGACAATATAAAAGCTGTAAAAAGCATCGTAAAAACATCATGATATAATGATATAATACACTGGATAATAAAGAAGTTGAGACCACATTAAAATAAGCCAGAACCAAATTAAGAGTTCCTTTTTTTCATTGCATGATCTGTATACTCTGTCTTCATTTGTATATATTTAATTAATGTCTTTTTATCTCCAGGTCTGAATGAGGAGCTCGTACAGTTGCTGCTGATTCGAGATGAACTACATATGGAGCAGGACGCCATGCTGGTTGACATAGAGGACCTCACCAGGTAAATATAGACACAGTGTCACATGAACAAAGAATTATTCACTTGATAATTTTTGCACATAAACTTATGTCATTACCTTTTTATGACAAACACATTCATTTTGAGTGTTGTTATACTTCCTGTTGTGTTTGTTTGCCAGACCCAACTTTTTTACTTCCCAGTAAAAATGCAAATCTTCACTAAGAAATATTTACTTTCATTTTCTAAATTAAAAGGTCTGGAGTTTTTTGAAATGCATGCGTACTATAACATCGAGTCAAACTTCAAGGAACAAACATGGCATTTGTTCTGGATTAATTTACACAGAGAATTTGGTGTCTGGAAATATTTAGGAGAGCTGCACAGTGTACTGGAGTTCAACTGAAAATAACAGCATCTGAGTTGCATATACCCTATGCAGCACTCGATGAGATTTACACTACAAACAAAAAGTTAAGGATATTCTTCAAGAAGTTGATTTGCTCTACCCATATCCATGGCTTACAAATGGCATCACACATCCATAATTGTGACAAAAACATTTTTTTTTAATTTAATTAATTAAAGAAACAAGCAAAGAAAAGAAAATCTTTATTTTGGGACTTCTGTTGACTTCTATTGATGTAAAAAAAAAAAAAAATAAATAATAATAATAATAATAATAATAATTGGACCAGTTAAACAAGCACCTGAAGTGTACAATTGTGAGTATTAACATAATGTTGAACTTGGCTTTGCAGTTTACATTCAACTCAATGGAATAGGAAACAAACACATAGGACCATTGGTTTGCTTGATTAATTTCTAACTATTTTACTTTGACTTGTGTGATATTTTAACCCTTTGATGTATACTGGTCACTACAGTGAACAGTTCTTCTACAGTTGTTCTCTTATATATTCATAAGTTTAGTTGTTTTAGTTTCATATCAGTCAGTTCATATCATTACTGTAACTGTTTTGTTCTTAATACCTGATCTGCACTAACATGTTTATATGTAAATCAATTGTTTGTTGTTATTAAACTGTAGTTAACAGACAAAAAAATTGCATTAAAAATGTTTTATTCCATAGTGTTCTGATATTGTGTTGTCCAGCTGAGTTGGTATTTTTGTAACTCCATTAAAACATTTCCATCACACTACATTTTTTATGCCTAAAGAGGAATGAAAATCTTGACTAACATTTTCGAAATTCATGCATCAAAGGATTAAACATACACCAACTTATTCTACTATCTACTTGGCTCCTGTGTTCCTTTATATTATTATAGATTTAGTTGTTTTATGAATAAACTCAACTGACTGAATGTACAATATTAGTTCATGTATCCTCAAAGTCACTCTGTGCTCTGTGTATTTTTTCTACAGGCATGCTGAAAGCCAGCAGAAACATTTGGCTGAGAAGACCCTATCCAAATAAGATGCCCCCCCGCTCCAACTCCACCCACCCCCTGTTCCCCTCAACCAACCTCTCCTTCCCTTTGAACCAGACTTTACTCCCACAGCCATTCCACCTCTGCCCTGTCTCGATCCAAACCCCGCCAGCTTAGTCCCACGTATTTTGCTCCTCGCTGCTCCCCCTGTTTCCCCACGTCCACCCTCCTGTCCCACCCACTGGTTCCAGTGGGAGCCGCAGCACAGAAGAAAGCCACCCACGTTTCATTTGCTTCTGTGATTTAACCTCAGCGCCGCTAAGGATGGAGGAGCACTTCCTGCTTCCTGGGAGAAGAGGAAACTGATTGTGTGTTGTCATGGATTCTGTCCCCAGCTTCCTGTGCAGTGATTGGCCTTGCTTTGCTATTGTTTCTTTTAACTTTCTACATTCGCCACTAAATTATAACTGTCAAATGCAAAAATTGTGGGAAAAAAGATAAAATAATAGTGAAAAAATTAGTAGAAAGTCAGTCATGCGAAAAAAGAAACAACATTGTATAAATAAATGATGAAAAACTAACTTCTTCAGACCATGTTAAGTTGGACAGTAATTTTAAAGTATTTCCAAGTCGACCTGTTTTTATTCTGCACAAATGGTAGTTTTCAACTGAGAAATGTTTATTTGAAGGTGCTAAAAGAGTGTAAAGGAAACATGCCTGCCTTGTAGTGGAGTCGTAGCTTTTGGTAATACGTTCACTCTAATTGCTCTTCAACATTTTGTGAATGTTGATTTTCTGACACAAGTCATTTTAAATGAATAAGTGTGTTAATATCGTTTTCATCCTATTGTATTGAGAAACTTTATTTGAGGGAAGAAATGTTTATGTACAGATATGTAAAATAAAGAATAAACTTTGTTTCATATATTGGTGGTTTGTTGTGCAAAATATTATGTGTGTAACACTGCATGTATATGTATATATATATATATATATATATATATATATATATATATATATATATATATATATATATATATATATATACGTGTGTGTGGGTGGGTGTGTGTGTGTGTGTTGGCTGCTGCGTTTGCTCTTTGATGTGAGCTTCCTCTTTCGGTTGAACGTATGCAACATACGCAGTAACATTCACACTATACACAGAATGACTTTCACTGTTTCAGTCATTATCTTGATCACAAGCTCTCTGCAATACTCCTTTGAGTACTATTCATGATTTATTATGTGTGTGTGTGTGTGTGTGTGTGTGTGTGTGTGTGTGTGTGTGTGTCTGCAGAGACATATCATGCTATAATTCAATGAATACTTAAGATATCACTATGAAATTACATGGGTATATACATATAGCTAATGCACACCAGATGCAATGATCCATTTGAGTAAAGGTCAAAGGTCAAGGTCACAATTAACTAAAAGATCAAAATAACATTATCAGTTATAACTCAAGAATGGAAGGTCACAGAACTTTCAGATTGGTACCAAACGATGCGGAATGAAGATTTCTACAGTTCACTGAATGACTGTTGTCACCTACAACCAAGAGTTTTTGAAATCTCTGGAAGTCAAAGGTGACATGTTGATAGAAATATCATGCTATAACGTAATCAATACTAGATATATTATTATTATTATATTACACTCACTGATGCATATATACATATAATAAAATTATCAATATTGCGAAAGGTCAAGGTAACAATTAGCAGAAAGGATAAAATCACATAATTTGCTGTAGTTCAAGAACGGGTTGTCATAGAAACTTGGGATTGACACAAAATAGGGGCGAGATTCGGCATTCTCTGAATATTTGTTTTATAATTTTCATTCAGTGCAGTGAGAAGATTTAAATCTCCATATATTCACACACATACCTTTCTTTATCTTTATCAATAGGCAAAAACAAACCATCATACAATAGTCAAGTAACATAAACAATATTTTTCCTTGTTGACAATGAAAAGAATGAAGGAAAAAATAAAATTAGATCAATAGTTTTATCAGTCTAGGAAGGACAGCCTCTTGTAGTTATTAGATGTAAAGTACTTAAGTGACAGCATATAACTGGAAGCCTCACTTGTGAAAACAATGTGATATTTTATGAAAAATATCATGAGTGTCTGCAAGGAAGTCCCCTTTACCTCCAGTGGGTCAGTTATCAGACCACACACTGTTTTAATGGAGGATTTTAAGTTTCACTCGTTGATAGTCCAGTGTTGAAGCCAATGAAAGGCTGGGAAACTCCTCTTCACTGCTCACTCACCTCAGCAGTTTCAAACACTCCACTTCCTTTCATTTGTTCATTTATTGAAACACAACAATCACACATCCAAAACTATGAAACTGGGTGATGTAAAGAGAGGATGAAGTCATTTTAATGAGAATGATTTCACATTATTCCCATGTTGATTCAGGGTGTTTCATGAGCACTTCTAATGAATGGCTCATACTGGCATACTTTCCTGAATTACACACTTTATTGAACACAAAGTCTTATTGTGTTGAATGAATAAGCATAAAAATATTACATTAATGCACAATTTATTGTTTGTATACACTGGTTCATTAAGTTCTGATAAATATGGTTTAAATATTTGGGATACACAGACAGTATGGTCTACAAATGTATCCACTTAGACATTCATTAGTTATAATAAGTGAAGAAGAAAAGATCCTTTAAGGACAACAAAGTCAGAATCTGAATGCACATTTTTAGCAAAAAATATTTAATCTCAAATATACTGACCTCACTCTGATGTTTGGGTTTTATGTATCTATACACTGTTATTCATAAAGTTGGAATTATTTGGTTTTCAGATACATTTATATTTTTTATTCCTATTTATGCACCTCAATAATCACTTTTGACCAGGCACAATAATTACATCATTCAGTTACTGTTTATCTATCAATAGTAAATTATATTGTCACAGTCATTTCATGAGATGAGATGAAAATATTTTATTTCAACTTCATGGGCAACAGTGTTTTTGTGGCTTGACCACATTGAACTATTAACTACAGGTTAAATGATGAAAATTAAACAGCAAATGAAAAGCACTGAGACATTATATAGAATAATGACAAAACCAAACTCATAAAACACCAACACCAATAAATGATATATAATCACAATACCAAAATATTCAGTATAATAGAATAAACCAAATGATGCTTTTATTGTATTTTACTGGTGGGATTCAATGAAACACTGGCTGTCCAGATGTCAAAGAAAAAAACTCTCATAGTTCAACAAAAGCACCAAAAACAAAACCCAAATAATTAATAAATATATTAGTAAATACTTGTGTGTTTGTGCAATCCCTTACCAGCTTTGTTAAAGATTGCACAGACATTACAACATTATCCTTTGCATTCTGCAATTTTCAGTAAAAATCTGGTAATTTCTTACGTTTAATTTAGTGATCATGTAGACTGGGTCAGTCCGTAGGTTTTAATGAGCGTAATTAATTATATTAAAACCCCTTTTTATTCCTAAAGAGGAGGTGAGGGTATTGTTTTTGGTCGGTCAGTCAGCAATTTTATGTAAAATTTATTGGACCAATTTCCATGAAATTTACAGGACAGATGCAAGGTGGTCCAGACTAAAGCTCATAAAATGTTGGTGAAGGTAGGTCAAAGGTCAAGGTTGAGATAAAACAAAAAGGGTTTTCTCAATGATAAGAGATAGAGCAAATCAGATCAAACATTTACGAGGGGCAGGGTTTATTGTACCCCTTGTTTGATAACTTTATTTGTGTTTGTTGTATTTGTCCTCTGTAAGGGGGTCATACTTTTGCCGAGGCCCCTCATTCCTGTAATTGGATCAAATTCCAGGATAAGAATAAAGTCTATTCTTGTTTTCATAAATATGCTCTAAACGTGAAGGGTTCCTACTTGACATGTTCCCTAAATTTCCTGAAAATCTATATTTAATTAAAACAAGGTAGATAGAAGAGATGAAGGAAAATGGTTACGTACGTGGGGAGGTTAAGTCACGCCCTTCTACTTCCGGTCCAGGGGTGTTTAGCTCACAGAAAATTTTAATCGGAGTGAATCCATCGAGTCAAAATAAATACTGATTCTATTTGACAAGTGCTCTGAAATTCACATATGATAGCGGTCAATAAGAAATATCTGATTTAACATAGGCAGACCACCCGTTAATGTTGAGTCTGTGGTGACGTCACATGCGTCAGACTTATAGTCCAAATTGTCAGGTGTTACTCGAAAATAAATCAGCTGTTGGTTAACAGAAGCAGTTGAAACACACATCAATAATTATCATTTATTATGAAGTACAACATGTATGTGATTCAGGGCACATGACAAACCAGATACGATTTTAGCATTTTATTTCCCATTGACTACCGTTCATTAATTTTCTGAGCCTCCCGGAAGTGGCGGAGACTTAAGATGATCATAAGAATATCTACATAATATACACGTAAAACCTATAAGGTTTACGCTTATGTTTATATCAGTTACATTTCAAAGATTTTTTCAATTATTATTTTTTCCCTTTCAATAAAATGCAATTATTATTATTATGCTTGTTGTTATCATCATTTCAAGTAAATTTCTCTTAGATTTTAGATAGACCTAGATTTACAACTTTATTTTATTTTTACCTAACACAAAATACTAGACCCGTGCTTTTTAAAATGACATTTTAACTTACTTTAATTTAATCGTAACACATGACATTTGCGCTGAAAACTGTCTTTATAACGTCTTTCAGTCGAGACTAACCTAAAGCCTGTTAGTTAGTGTCTGTGTCACGTCTTTTTTTTTTGTAAACGTGGGTTTGTTGGACCTCTGCCCTGCCGGACCTGCTGGTATCTTTACGTGAACACAGACCAGTGAGTAACCACCACCCACACTGTGCAGAGGGGAAATACAAGGACCCTAAACTGACCTCAGAACAATTGACTGGTCCTGGTTCACACATATGATGACAAACATGTCACAGAGCATTAGTCAGGATGGACATGTTATGTGGTTTTGGACCCTCTCATTAACTTACAAAAAGTCCCTTTAAGGGGTCCTATATTTACCTGATCATGTGAATGCAGCACAGTGGGTTTACCCGCCCTTTGCAATATTATTAGTAGATTTCATTATGATTAGAAAATAAGTGACTCGTCAAAACAGGTGTCCAGTTATTAGTAATAAACCGACTTTAAATGCATGGAAAATAAGTTATATAAGAAAATCAAATGAATGTATGAACTAACTGATGCTTAGTAACATAAAGGTATATGTAGATCAATAATCAATGCATGTGATCAGATCATGCTGCAGGTGTCATCTTCACTTTCACGCCCATGTTTTTTGTTTTTTGTTTTGTTTTGTTTTGTTTTTTTATCTAAGAGTCGCTATTCTTTGTCTTTCTATCATTAGTTTCAAAGTTCTTTTGTGTTTTGCTGAATTACTTTCTCATCGTTACTTCCTTATTTTCATCGGATTCATAAACAAGGAAATTACACATGACGTTTTCTTAGTTTTCTTTTTGCTCAAAAAAGGCGTTGATGTTGATCATGTGAGGGAATCCCCGAAAGTCATCTGCATATAAATGAGGCAGATGTGAAGGCAGCATCTCAGAACTGATTGACAAAACAGACACATCTCTATCTGATCAGAAACATGGTGCACTTTCACCTGTGTAAGTCAGACTGGAACCAAATCCACAATATATTTTTCCATTTCTATTGCTTTGTAAACCAAGCTTCACTAAATTGACTGGTGTGTAGATTGTGCTGATGTTGACCCAGTTGTCCTTTCACCACAGACATCAGCTGTTTGGCGCTGATGGCTCTGACCTGGCGCACATCCACCGGACTCCCAGTGCGCCGCGCAAGCGCAGACCAGTGCGCACAGTGTTCACTACTGTTCAGAAATCTGCTGGTAAACATTACAGACCTCCTCAAAACTGTGAGTACAGCTTGGTGTTTATGTTGGATCACTATTTAATTAATATCTCTCCTTTTTATTTTATTATAATTATATATATATATATATATATTGTAAGCTGTCTAAATGGACTCTTTTTATTAATAATGTTCTTTTTACTGCAGGATACTATATGCTATGGATTGACCTCTAATAAAATGTTGATAGAAAGTAAATCTGACACAGTCCTGGCCTGCACACCTACTCTGAACCAGGTAATTCACGTAGTAAAAGTAAACTTTGGTTGTATTCTAACATAAGTTGTACTATCTCGTATAAAGCTGAACTTTTTTGCGTCAAAAATGATATAATTCATATTTTACATGTTTTCAACACCTTAGACCTCAACATGCATGGCCCAAATTAAAGGATCCTTCAGTGAAGTAAGTTGAATTTTTTATTATCATTAACTCATACACATCCAACTGCCACTGGCAACCAAAACATACACTGATCTAATATATTTAAGAATTTCTGAAAGTAATCCGATCAATACAGTACATGTAAATCATTTGTGTAAAATCCAGTTGATCATCATTTCATGGTCAACATGAGATAATGACCAATTTCGACGTTTAGAGTAGTGAACATGAAAACACCATCATTTTTAACAGTGGATGGAGATGCTTATTTTTGTGTTTGGTTATTGATAGCTTCACTTAAAAAATCAAACCCCCCCCCCTCAGTTTTCATGGTTGGTTTTATTTTTTATTTTTCTTTCTTCTTTTTTTTACATAACAATCCTCAACTTTAATGTGAGCTTCCATGAATATGACTATACATGAACAAAATACTTTTTTTTCCTGCTAAAAATGCAAATATTGCAAAAAATTCATTTGGGAACTGACAGAAAAGTATCAGTGGGTCTTTATGGGTTAAACAAATATTGGATCAATATACAGAAACTGTCTTTCAGTCCACATATATTAACACAGTAGAAATATGTTTACTTTTAGAATGCATAAAGATGACCACCTTTTATTTTGTGCAGGCTGAATGTTTCAGGAACATCATGAAGGACTTGGCTCACTATGCTGCTGTTATTCAATCCTATCTCAACTTATCGGTGAGAAGATCCCAGGACGAAATTACACTTCTAAGACCAACCCTGGAAATTATCCAGAGTGTGAGACAGGTATGTTTGCTAATGCAGATGTGGTAGACGAAAGAACACACAAACAGAAACAGATACAATGACACTAAGACCGAATCTCCTGGGAAATAACATTGAAAAGTTTCCTAATAACATATCTTGGTTTATACAGAACTGTTCCCTGATGCCAAATGAGGAGGCTGATTCTTCAGAGGTATGTTCTGTTCTTTCTTTTGTTGCCCATTTACTCCTCTTTCAACAACAGCCTTGTTATTGTTTATTCATGATGTTTCCTCTTACGTTGTCTGTTAGCAGGATGATGTTGATTTGTGGGAAGACAACTCTTATGAAGACAGGAAGAAGATGTGCAAGTTGATGAAAGGTTTCCGCATCCGAACCATCACCATCAACAGAGCTATGGGTTACATCAGCTCTGGAGACCACATGAAGTAAACATGCTTCTGCATCTAGGTCATCACCACCATCCAGTCAATACTACAATATCTACTATCATTTTAATTCATGCTTCTTCATCATTCACTACCATCACCTGTAACTACTAAGTATGTCTATATACTGCATGTGCTGCACGGTTAGGAGTGACTTGTGCTCAGACATGATAAGCTATAATTACGCCAGCCTCCTCCGTCAGTGAAAACTAAATTATATATATATATATATATATATATATATATATATATATATATATATATATATATATATATATATATATATATATATATATATATATATATATATATATACTTTGAGCTAAATGTTATGAACAAGACACTGAAAAGTTTAGGGCCACTATAAATCTATGAATGTATTCCAACATTTGGGAAGAATGTATCTTTTTATTCAAGATCTATTTATTGTATTTATTTATTTGATGGACTGTGATGTTATTTATTGCTATTTATTATAATAAAGTATTTTGCTATGAAGTTCTGAAGTGTAAAATCTGGATTTGTTTTGGGAACAATGTGACAAGATTTGACAAGTGACATGGATTCAAGATTCTTTATTGTCATCCAACATATGTGTGATGAACGAAATTACCAAACACAGGCTCGATAGTGAAATAAAATGAAGATTTTTTTTTAAAGGAAAAAAAATGTGGCTGCATAGTTATAGTTACAGTAAAAATTGAAAACATGTACTTCTGTATTCAGTTAAGCATACTATATGACATCGGTCAGACTCTACACCACAGCTGAGTAGAGTGTGACGTCACATCGCAACGTATTGTAGTCTCTTACTAAACCCACATAAAACCTAACATCACGTTTGCTTGCCATCAAAAATGGGTGGTCTGCCTATGCCACATCAAATATTTATTATTAACCGCTGTCATGTGTGAATTTCGGAGCACTTGTCAAACAGAATCGGAATTTAGATTGAATCGCTCCTTTCACTCCATTAAATTTTTTTACGAGTTAAGCACCCATGGACCGTAAGTAGCTAGGCTAATACATAGCTTCATGTGATGTCACTGCATTGTCTCGTAACGTGCGCCACCATTTTGAAAGGGGAAAACAACAGCGTAGCAACACTAGACAGATAGGTCTGTTACAATGCCCTACGACTACTTTGATAAACTTCTACCCTCCACAAAAGACTAGTATGACAGGAAATTAGCAGGGATCACTGGAGAGCTGTCCGTATAAATTATCGGCAGGTTCTTGGCGAAATAACCCCACGACGTGGCCTAATATCGAGTAGCCAGCCATCTACAACTATCTTGTTGTTTTCCACTTTTACTAGCGGAAGTGACGTCACCGCGAAACTATGTATGTGCTTGGTTGGAACAAAAACCTGCAGCCAAAATTTTAAAAAAATGTAAATAAATAAATAAATAAAAACCTGCAGCTACAGCGGTAGGGATGGGAATTGATAAGATTTTTACAATTCCATTATGGATACTGCTTAATAAATAAAAATGCATTTATCCTAATTTGGGGAAAAAGGAGAACAAACAGCTTGATTCGCATCAAGTTTGTTTACTTAGAAGTATCATACAACATATTAACACAAAGTCACTGCAGCTGCTGCTGGGTTGACATTCATCAGTCCATAGCATGTCAAACCACGACACTCCTTTAATTATTATTAATAATTATTAATGATATTATTATTATTAATTATTAATAATTATTACATGTTGTGTATGCAGATGTTTATTTATATTCACTGTGTTTCCGCTGTTATCTCCATTTTACAATGACTGTAATCTATCATCTGTTTTGGTAAAATGAAGCCACGCTTTGGAGCATTTAAACCTGGTGGGTGCCTTTGTTGTTTGCGATTACAATGCACATGTGAGACTGGCACAACTAACGTCATGTAACCAGTCGTGCTGGCTGGAATAGAGCGTGCGTAATTTCCATAAGTCACGTCACGTAATTCATGCTGGCTGGAATCAATGAAGAGAGTTGATCGATAAACTCTCAAACGATTCCGTGGAATTGATAAACACGGAACCAGTCCTCAACAGGAACCGGTTCTTGATTCCTATGCCTACACACTGGCCCTTTGGGGAATACGTTTGGACATACCTGGTCTGCAGCTACTTTTAGATCTCTTTTTCTTTATTATTAATACAAATAAATACGATACATCTTTCTGTTTATTCAGTCAGTTTCAAATATACTTTTATTTCACAAGTCTTTGTAAAGACAGATCTAAAATAAACAAGTGCAACAAGGCTGGACTGGATGTTGGCGAGAATCATCTGTGTTCTCTAAGTGTAAACATAACTGCATAATGTCAGCATGGAAGACCCTGAAATCCACATTCAATGTTCACATGCAGTTTTTCTCAAATAGTGTTGAAGGATCTGATAAGTAGATTGATAACAGGACATGGCTGT
>CM035795.1:33170558-33198058 GCA_020466265.1 Siphamia tubifer | reverse complement strand
ATTGCACCATTTTTGGGTTCTTTTATTCAATGGGTTTTAGCTTGTCTTTCAAAGAGCTAAGTTTTTATTGTACAGTCAAATGCACAACATGTACATCATGAATCAATAAATGTTACATTTCCCATGTGTGTACTTGTCAAGAAAGCAGTGCAGAAATAAACAAGCCCTTTTCTTTACACTGGAAAATGAAGATCTCAAGGTCACACAAATCAAAATTGCCTCAAGTATGAATTACACAGATTTACCCTCAATTACAAATACATGGACATATGGATCACAGGCAACTATATAGGACATCAGTGGAACAAAACAACAGATGCATAATTGCTCTAAAACCACATTTTCATTAACACTTCATCAGCGCTATTGATTTTAGCTCAGATTAGACCATAAAATCTAAGCCTGCAGGTTCAAATCATAATTAGGATGATGGTTTGTGGTAGTAAGAAGACAATTTTACCAAAAAGATAAGGTTCATGAAAATTTAATGAAATGAAATGAATTGATGAGATATTACACCCTAAAGCTTCTGTGATATTGTATTTCTTCACAGTGATCATTGATTTCTCTGCAATGTTTGAGAGAAGTGGAGGAAATATTTGATTTAACGCTTTAAATGCCACTTTGTTTCTGCATTTTATTTACAATTACAGCTCTTTACTGCTGATTCTGGTGCTGCCTATACCTTTGACTCTCCATATGTGTTCGCTCACAGATGTGTTGACTAGATTTACAACAGGATGTCTTGCATATTAAAATTTTACATGTATTCATAAATTAAACAGACAGACTGGGTCTCTCAAGGGTCCACGTCAATGCCAGCATGTCTTCATGGAATTTCATCTCATCTAATAGTCATTAGTGTGTTGTCTTTGTTATGGGTCGGGTTGTCATCGCTCATACGGTAGAGGAGGAAAATTCTAGATCACTCAGAGAGCGCAGACCTCCGTGAAGCTGCACAAGTCTGCCAAAGTTTGGATCCGGATGTTTGTCAGTTATTTGTAAACTAGTGTTCTGTGTTTGCTAACAATTTATTTTATCGGTCATTAGCAATCCCTTAGAGGGTTTAAGAAAATTCAAAGAAATCCTCGGTCCCATTTTTTGAGATATGGCCATTTCAATATTCGACCACGTATAATGCACAACGACCACATGTCACATGTTAGATCAAATGTTAAATATGAAGCACAAGATATTGTCGGATTTAACAAAATATGTCAATAAGCCTGTTTTAAGGTAAAGGTCATACATTTTGCATATATCCCATTTACTTGGCGTCATGACGTTATCTCATCTCATGTCCGAAGGTAAAACGGAAGTGAATGAAAAAAAAAAAAACACCTGATACTGTCTGGTCTGGATTCTGAGATATCACCATTTATGTGTTTTAGATGTTGAGCTTCACTGTGACCTTGACCTTTGACGTTTATAGCTCAAAACGTAATGGTTTCTTCCTTGAGGCATTATCAATCGTCTCTGAAAGTTTAATTAAAATCGATCCATAACTTTTTGACTTATGTTGCTGACAAACAAACAAACTAACAGACAAAAAAAACATGAGGTAAAACATAACCTCTTTCGCGGAGGTAAGTAGAACCACCTGAAAATTAAATATGAAATGGTGAGTGTGGATGAATGCAGTGGTGGATACTGTGAACAAAGTGGGTAGGCACAGCTTGTAACATTAAACAATTCAAAAAGTATATTACCTATTGGTAGGTTAATAAATAAATGAAACATGTGAAATAATTTTCTAGTGTTTTGCAAGTACTTGGCATCAAAATGTCAAATTAAACATGATAAGCAATGAGAAAGAAGTTAAATAAAATGTTTTTCATGGACCAACTCTACAAAGAAATGGGTTGTGTCATCCAATTAGGTCACATTTGCTCCCAACTGTCAACTGTGTGTCAACCAACTATCCACACAATGTTTGGTGCTAATTATATGTCAGTGAAAAACACTCATGGAGTTTGTTCTTGAGTGCAATTCGCCCTTGTTTGGCACCTGATAAATAGAATAGTTTCTCATATTTTGGGCTTTTCTCTGTGTTTCAGCTCACAGATTGATCCATAATGAGAGCTGCAAACATCAAAAACCCTTCAATTGTCTCTTCAATAAGCAGAAATATGCACACACAGCTTTCCACAGTCATACACAGCCTTTCATGTATTCATGTACTTTAACTCCACTGCCATATTGTCTATAACACTGACTGTCTGTTGTGTTTTATTGTAAATTCCATAGATTATAGTTTTTTTACGGAGATAAAGATAATTGGAAATTTCTCTGTCTGTCCATATCATTTACCTATAGTAGATGTCGATAATAAACAGATTGCTCACAAAGGAATAGGTTATCGAGACCACACTTACACATTTTATTTAATTAAACTGTTGTCTTTTCAATTACCTAGGCTGATATGTTTTATTATGATTTGATTAATTGCTCAGATTTGCCACTGCCTTTGTTCTGTCATAATAGTCGGTCTAATTTACAAGGCTTTATTCAGATTATATTATTTCTTATACCAGCATATATATATATATATATATATATATATATATCTATATATATATATATCTTATATTGAGTTACGTTTGTTGTCAGGGGTTGGGTTTAATAAAATAGGTAGATCTTGGTTGAAATAAGGAAGATAAAACTCTGTCAAGTTAAATCTTTTGCTGACATGACATATAGAAGAAAGATTGCTATTCCATTTCAGAGAGGACGACCTTTATGTGCCTGAGCAGAAAATGGGTCTTTTTCTGGTCCGTGAAGAATAGACTGTTTTTATGAGACGGTTGTAACTTTGATGTTTCAGTGATGGACAGTGAAGGTAAAAGTTTGAATCTGATTGAAACTGTAAAGCTTACAGCCTCCTATTACGCTTCACTAAAATGCTTGGTGCCAGCAGCATTGTCATCGGTAGGATTTCCTCCTGACGAAACACATTCTTTAGAAGCCGTCTGCTTTCACGGAATTTGTGCTAAATTATGCATATTCGTGTTTACCCTCAGGGAAGAATATTGTACTCCAGGTCATGCATTATAAATGAACATGAACAACTGTAGGATATAGGAACACCTGGCGTCCTCAGGTAAGGTTAAAACCCAACAGGATTCAAAGTCATGTTGCTTTCGTAATTCGGCCCACCCAGGGGATACGGACAAGGACACACCAACACTGTGGGTGTCCGCCTTTGCTATTGCTCAATATCGCTCACAGGCCGCCTGGATCTAATAAGTCTCAGTGAAATCCTTCCCTTCTGGCTGGACAGTACACCACAGGCCTAGCTCATCAGTTTCTTGAATGTCCATAGAATTGCATCAGTTGGAGCTTTGTATGACACTTCCAAACTCATCTTCAGCACTGTCATACAACATCTTTTTAAGGCTTCTCATTGGCTGTTGGCTGTCCAAGCTTTGCTATTACAGAATCTTCTTTTTTTTCTCTCTTTTTTTTTTTTCTAGTATTCTTTTAAATGTTGTCAAGTTCAAGGTCAGTGTGGTCTTCTTAAGTTTCACCTTGGGGTCACACTGAGCAAATGGGGCATCTCTGCTGGCTATGGGAAAGACACTGAGCGGGAGAAACACAGGGAGAGAGTGTGTGTGTGCAGCTGCTCGTTGGTGTGTCTAGTGCAGAACTGATTTAAGGCCCCAGGCCACAGGAAGAAGGCTACTCTACACTCCGGGCACGTCCCTGAAACCAGCAGCAGAGGAAGCACTATTGCCATTCAGCAGCGTCGACTGCAGACGCCTAAATGAGTCTGTTCTGTCCTGCAATGCCCAACGTGGCAGTCCGCCACTTACTCAACCTCTCCAGCTCCTAATATGCCCTCCCCCTCTTGAGCCTAATTCTCTATTCTCTCTTCCAGTTCATCTTTGTGTGTGTGTGTGTGTGTCTTGAAGGCTGTCAGTTTCTTCTTCTTTTTTTTTTTGCAAAATCCATCCTTATTCTTATTGTATACTCATCTTTCTCTCCCTTGCACTCACACGTAATGTTCTTTGATTCCAAATTCTAACTATCTAACAAAAAAGCTTTTGGATTCCTTCATCTTTTCAAAGTCTCAAAAGCATCTGGGGCAATCCACATGCAAAGTTTTCTAAGAATTTACTCACAATTCCTGCAATGGTCTGAGTGTCATTTAAAAAAAAAAAAAGAGCTTCTCCTATTTGCCTTCATCTTTATAATCTATACCTTCCTCTGTCAGTGATTTAGCTCTGAAATAAGGTCATAAACGTCAGTCATAATATCTGACACTGATGGGTCAAGTTGCCGAAATACATAACTAATAAAATGACTCAGTTCAAGCATGTCAAGCTGGAATGAAAATGTTTTACTCACAGGGTGCACGGTAGCGTTGCTCATCAGGAGAAGCTCACAGACTCATTTCTAGACTAACCCAATTTCCCAAAGATCTCCAGATGCTTCCATTTTTAGTCCCTCTCTGTTACCTACTTTCCTTTTCTTTTCTGTTGCTGTCAGGCTTATTGTATTTTTTTTTTTCCTTTTCCTACCTGATCTCCTTTTGTTTCACCCTCCACACATTTCATTCTCAAATGTGTTTGTGGCAGGTTTTAATTTAGACATTCTTTAATTTCCTGCATTGGGTTTCAGCAAAAATATTCAGATTTATTGTTAAAATGTTAGCAAAAACGGTTTTGCAGCAAGATTTCTAAACAAAAGACGGATTAGTGCTTTGTTTTGATTAAATCTGTTTGCTTTGGTTTGTCTGAATGTAATGCTTAATGGCCACTAACGTCTCCTCGGATTGATGAAAATGACAAAATGGTGTGGATTTGGACCATATTTTCGGTGTCACTGGGTACAACTTTACACTTCATGTGCCTTTGCCACCTGCGGGTTGACGGAGGAGGACTGGGGTGGGTTAGTATCAGGGACAGTATGGTGACAGCTTGTGAATTCTAAAGGCTTTATCGGTCCCCTGCAGCCTGCCTGGCCAGCTCACTGCTGCCTCTCATCTCTCCTGTGTGTTGCATTGAATATGACTCTCCAATTGGGGTCACGGCATAGATTGATAGGAAGCTATATTCCTTCATAACTGCAAGCAGAGCAACAGAGTTCAGTATTAAAAGCAGGTGCAGAGAAATGTCAGGTGTGAAGACAAACTGACTGATGGACAATAACTCCCTCCAATATAAACATTAGAATGGAAGAATCTGTTTGGACATTTCATATACAGTACGTGGTCTCGGTTACAAAGTATTGCCCTCTTGTGGACAAAGTTCCTAAATAGGGTTATATTTTTATTTTTTAAATGACTCGAAAGTCAATGCTTTTCTTTTTCTAAACCTATTTCCTTGGTATTTTTGGTTTTTAAAAGACTTACACACTATTTGGACTGGATTAGACATTGGACATGGGGTAAAATAATAATTGACAGAGATTTTAGTCCTGTATAAATGGGCTATGTGAGTAATCGTTGGCACACAATAGTACTATTTAGATGGGATTAGATTAATGGAGTGACATGGGGTAAAGTAATAATTTAGTCCTGCCCGAATGCAACATGTCAATAAACATAACAGAGTATGTCTGTAAAATTTACAGTGAATTTTACCTTCTGTAAAATGGTCTGGAGAAATTACCCTAGGTACAGTAATATGAATCCTGTGCGAATGCGACCTACGGTAAAATGTATGTAATATTTTGTCACATCCTGTATACCACAGTTTTTCAAGCATTCTGTTTTGCATCCTTGCACAATTATCTTCCAATTGAACAAAGATGCCAGCCCATGGTGAAGGTCAAAAACAGAAACTTATGTCATGGGCCAGTTCTCTGACCTTCTGCCTGGTAACCTTTCACCTCCAGTCATTGAATCAGTCGGCACACCTGCTCTCACTCCATTACTCACCTGCCTCTGCTACTCAGTGTGCTGTATTTAAGTCCCAGGTTTTCATGCAGTTAGTGTCAGAATGTCTTCATTACTTGCTTTATCCACACATCAGCTGCTCTATTCCCATACCTGAGTTGAACTGAGCTGACCTGGTTCTTCCTGCTCTGGTCTGCTGTGTTTTTGACTATGAACATTTCCTGTCATCTAGGTGCTTCTGCCTGTCTTTAAGTTTTTCCCTAACAATAAACACAATTTTTACTTGAACCTGTGCTGCAGTTAGACCCTCTTTTCCAACCATTACAGCTTGTTTTAAGTAATATATCTTCTGAACTAACACAGGACATGCACAGCCACGAATATGTGATGGTAGACTATAAATACATTATCCCTCCCATGTCAGATAAATATTAGAGATTTGTTGTCTCATGCAAATTCGACATTTATTTTTACAGGTGTCATGTGATAAACTAACCCTGAACTTTTGTCGCCGCTTAAATAATTGACTCAATAAACACCTTTATTGATTGGATCTCAATGTAATGACCACAGGAACTGAACATAGAGGTGTTAAGGTACTGTTTTTTGATAAGGTGTAAACACAAATAAGAAATCGCCTTCCAGCCTAAATTTGGCTGTAGCTCTGAACGCCTCAACGCGACTTATGCCTGGTTTCGTGGTGGCGGGTCACATTATGTAGACAAACAATCACTCTTATATTCACACCTATGGGTGATTTAGATTAACCAATTAACCTGTCAGTGCATGTGTTTGGATGGTGGGAGGAACAACCAGAGTACCTGGAGAAAACCCACACAGACGGACAAGGGGAGAACATGCAAACTCCACACAGAAAGGTCTGGTGCTAACATTACTTTATATAATATAAAAACTAATCCTGTCTAAATAGTACTGATGGCAAAAAATGTAACAGTGACTTCTATCTTCCGTTAAGGGTCTGGGTAAATTATCCTAGATAATACTAATCCTATGCGAACAGACCAACAGTTGATATATGTCTAGATATTCCATCATATACTGTTTTCAAGTGTTTTTTTTAATGGATTTTCAAGCATGGAGGCTCTTGAAGGAACACTCTCTCTTCCATTAGTCAGTCGAACAAGTACTTGTAAAACCTTATATTACCCAAAGTCTTAGGTTTCATTTCTGTAGTGGCAACACAAAGCATTTGTTGCACATGTTGTCATTTCATGAAGATCCAAGTAACACAAATGTGTAGATAAGTAAATTTAATGACAGTATATAACATAAATATGGGAATAACTGGATTTAACAGATTGCCTTCAGACACAAACACTGAAGTACCTGTCGGGGTTGGGTTTAGTTTGGGCACTTCTAGTTTGGACACTTAAGCCTAATTGGAAAGTAACGTAATACACACATGACAACAGGAGGGAACGGTGGTGCATGAACGCATGTACCTCCTTTTTACTGACATTTCTTCTCTTGTGTAGAATTGGCCATAAATATTACTGACGTCCTGTGCTAAAATGCCATTAACCTACATACTCATGTAAAATTAATCCAATCTGAATAGTGCTTTAGAAGTATTTTTGCTGACATTTTTCCAGCATTAAGAGTCATCTTTTGCCTTTTACAGTTAAAATCTTTTTCCATTTACTTATGATGTAGATATTTCTAAAATCTCAGTAAGAACCATTTTTTATATCAAAACCCAGAATATTGAGGAAGTGACTTTTTTCAGCAAAATATCATTAATGAACATAAAAAAACAAATGCCTACAACTACTGTCATTTATCAAGCAATAAGGCTTTTACTGGTGAATCAATGTTGCAGAAACTGACAGTGTTTCAATGATCACTACAGTCTTTAAACATCTAAATACCACAACGATTTATCCATAAAGACCCAGATTCTGTATTTAACCTTTCATAAGTGATTTATCACCACTTATTGCATTAGTATTCCCTATATTTTGCCCTTTTCAGTATAATTCATGCATTTTCCCCTTTTATTAATTCACAAAATAATGTAGATAAAATCTAATTTTACTTGTATAGCATCTTAGAGCAGTGTTTCCCAACCTTTTTGAGCGACGGCACATATGTTACATTAGAAAATCATAAGAAAATCTCACAAAAAGTATATTTTTTTTAAATATAATTCAAATCTAGTCTTGATTTTTACTCATTCAGTGCAAGATCCAATCCTGTTTAAACACAAAGCTGACACTTGCAGGAATTTAAGCAGCTCAACAGCTCTGAGTGGATCAGTGGTATGCTGTTGTATGTATCTGTAATCACGCTGCTCACTTACAGTACCAATAAGGTGAAATTACGTCATTTTTCACGGCACACTGTTTGGGAGACACTGCCTTAGAACACCAAAAAGGTGCACAAGGTGCTTTCCAAAATTTAAAAAACAAACTACGTATATAAAACCAATATACACTTGGCATAATAGAGACAAGGCCACATGTCAAATGCTCGTCTAAATAAATGTGTTTTAAGATCAGATTTAAAAGCAGCAAACTCAGTGATTGACTGTAGAAGTGCTGGAAGCAGATGCCGTAGCTTTGAGCCAAAAACTGCAAATGAATGATCACTATACTTTTTATATCAAGATTTGGTCTGACTGGTTGATGAACCATTGATGGCCTTAAAAATATATAATAGGACCTTAAACTCTACTCTGAACTGCACTGGGAGCCAACAAAGAGAATGTAGAATTGGGGTGATGTGGGAGTGTTTGGATGTTAGAAAGAACATGTGCTGCTGTAGTTTATGGAGGAGACAATGGTTTAGTCCAGCATAAAGGGCAATGCAATAGTCCAACCTCAAGCTAATGGAAACATGAATAGCCTTTTCAAGGTCGGCAAGGGACAAAAAAGGCTTGACTTTTGCAAGGAGCCTGGTGGATCAATGTTGCACAACATCTACAACTACTACTAACCAAATGTGTCATATCCAATAACCATGAAAGGATGAAAAACACCAATTATTTACATCTAATGCTAGGATTAATGGATTAATAGCTATTAGATATTTTAATTCATTAGATTCTTTCAGTCACAATGTTTAGATCTTTATGTCAGTGGTAAAGATAAACATTTAGTTCTTTGAGTATTAAAAATATGAAGTCAGTCATTCCAACAATTACACATTTCTAGTGTTCACAATAAAGAATTATATTTCCTCCAAATGTTCTGGGAGTAAAGGACCTACAGTCGCCACATTAAAAAATGCCCCCGTATTTTCCACTAAAATGTTTCTGCTCAAATATTTCAACATGTTCCCTGTAATGATGGCTTGTTTAATTGGTCAGCATCAAGTGAAAGCGCAACAAAAAGCAAATAACCACATAAACGGACAATTTTCCCTCTTATTTCTGTATAAAGTGTTTGCATTCATATACACTTAGACAAACAGCTGTGTGTGATGACGGCTTCTTTAATTTGTCGGCGTTAATCATTGGATTGTCCCCAAACACAAAAATATTACATCTCGCTGTAGCCAACAACACATTACTTTAGCTGCTTATCAAACAAGAAAGAATACAAGCTCATTGTGATGAAGGCTTGGAAATAATCAATGATGATGAAATGATCCATACTGTTAATTTAACATTAGACATTGCAGCGGAGGTCTGCAGCAGTTTGATGGTGATGATGATCTGTAGCTCCAACTGTGAACACCATAACTCTAATTTTATAATCTCTTTTATTATGTGCTTCTAAATGGAAAGTATTTCGATCTCCATAGATGACTTCTGATGCTTTTTGGAGCTGAATGATCCCTAAAATCTTCCTGCTTGACTTCTTTCCTCAATGATGCACTGATAGGGAAATACGAGTAGATGTGTTCGACTGTAGGGTTGCTATACTGCTCTATAAAGGGC
This sequence comes from Siphamia tubifer, assembly GCA_020466265.1. NCBI lineage: Eukaryota > Metazoa > Chordata > Actinopteri > Kurtiformes > Apogonidae > Siphamia > Siphamia tubifer. Next base: position 33,188,318 of record CM035795.1, on the reverse strand, counting down.
AAATAAATCAAAACCTTCCTAACTCATCACCTCAGCTGCTGTAGCTCTTTGTAGCTGTCGCGCTTGTTCTCCCGTTTGTCCCTTTTCCCAGATTACCTATAGGGATTGATGACTGTGCCAAGGCAAAAACAGAAAAATCCATACTGCTCTACTGCCCTTTCCATATTACATTGATCTCATGGTGAAATATCAATCTGCATATGTCATGTACTGTGACTATGCTCACAACAGTATGACATGTGTTTAGATATAAATCAACATAAAGCTGGTTTAGGACAGCGTTTTTATTAGGGAAACTTTTTCTTTGCTCGTCTCTGCAGAGCCAATTAAGGTAGAGTCAAATGAAAAATCCATCCAATCCGAGTATTCATAAACTAAAAGCTAAATTTATGAGTACACTCCAATATTCATGTACAAATACACACACAGTATACACTATAGATGAAGATATTCATTAATTTCCTGGGGCCAGACTCTGAGGTGTTGACAGTGAGGAAAACAGAAAAAAAATATTTTAATGTATACTGATATATGTATTTAATCATCAGTACATGCAAGAGACTAATGTGCTATACAGGATACCCTATAGCCATGTTTTCTTATTAAATGCATCCAGATGGTTTGCAGCCTGAGGTGGTGTCAGTGCCTTAGAGGACACTATGTCAGATTACTTACAACATTTCTGTTTCACACCACTCTCTGCCCTTTATATATAAATAATAGAAAACGTCTGTGGGATTATGTAAAATTCTAGATCCAATCCTATATATATATATATATATATATATATATATATATATATATATATATATATATATATATATATATATATAATACTCTCAAGGTTTACAGTGTATCATATCCTGGATATTAATTAAATCTATAAACTTTTGAATAATATATGAACACATTTAATTGCAACTATAAACAAAAAAAGAAGTATTAGAAAGAAAAACAAACGAAAACAATCCTTCCTTATATGCATGTTAATAATTTTCTAATAAATAACTGCTTGGTGTGAAGTGAAACACATGTTGATTTGAGATTATATGAAAATTCATTAACTTTTTCTCTTGCTTAGAAAGTTGGAATTATTTAGTTTTCAGGCAGATATCTCATTTTATTCTTACTTTCTTTTGATCTGATCCAATGATTACATGCTGAGCTTCAGTTACACTTTATCTGTCAAGAATAAATCACATCCATTTTATTCCAACATTATGGGGGGCAGTATGTGACCTAAATAGTAGTGAACATTTTTTTTTAATACAGGTGATTTAATGGCAGAAATAAAATATAATTTATATAGTTACTGTTTTACTGGGTGTATTTGATATTTAAGGGTCAAATATGATCATAAAAGTGAACTATAATCTTAGAGGCTAGAAACTTTAATTATTCTTTAAACTACAAGGTACCTATTATCATATTGCCTTTGAAATGGATCTGCTGTGATGTTACCTACCAGTATTAACAGCCAGGTGAAATGCTACGAAATATTTGGCTTTCATAACTCTTTATTGGGTAAGTGACTATTTTTCGTAATTTCTGCAAACATAAAATATGGGGGCAATGGTTGGTTTCTAGGACATTATACAGTGATTCAGAGACATTTTACAGGCATTCTGAAGCAGTAAATAGTAAATATGACATATTTTATCGATTCATGATGTTATAACAGTTTATGCAAAAAGGAGAGAACGGACAAAGGAGACGACAATAAACACTAACACACGAAGATTGAATATTTGAGTATTTCAATGAGTGTCCTTTGAAGCGTTAATTAATACTGTGACATTTTTCCTGTTCCATTGGACAGCTGATGACCATCTTAGCTGTCCTCCCCCTCACAGCAAATGCTCATTTATGACCTTGTTTCTTCTTCTGCGATCAATGAGCAAAATCACCCACTCTTGATGTGACTCCCTCTTTGTGTTTTTGCTTCTGTTTCAAACGCGTCAAAATCTCCTCTGACATTCCCTGTATTTCAGATCCCTAAGCATCAGCCACTTTGTTTTCAGCTCAGTAGACAAACTGCTTCTATCAAATGAATTAAAATACACCAAGATAATGTGTGATTCATGACCATTTTTTTTAGACTGGGACAATGCATACTATACATTAACCGTAAACAGTAAAGATGTAGTGTGTCAGGTTGTAGCACCAGTGCTAATTTAATCTGTTATAGTTTGGTAACTACAGTCCAAACAGCAAATTTCATAGATCATTTAGTTTATTGTTTCGCATTTGAGGCAAGTAATCAAAACTCTTATCATATGGTTCTCTGCACTTACAGTACTTAAATGCACAGTGGTAGAGTCATCCCTTCAATACATTTACTTAGTATTTGAAGGATGCACAGGCTGTAATAGAAAATGGCAGTAGATCTCTACTTATTACATTGACTTACTATACAGGCTATGAAGACTATCATCTAAAGTGCCACTAGTTAGCCCACCCCTGACACATTTACATACTAGATTATTATTTCCTCCTCCTCTTCCTCTTCTCACAGAGTACATTTACATGCACTTAGAAATTTGAATTATTTCCTTACTCCCATTAAGTTTCCCAAAACTTCACGTTTACATGCCAACAAGAAAAAAATTTAATTACTGTTCCACTCGAAGGACACCAGGTGGCCCTACATGTCTTTTCACATTAGCATGTTTCCGGTTGGCAGCTTGGAAGAACAATAACTAAACAAAAGTGGTAAATTTAAAGCATAGTAGAAAAACGACAACACTGAGACAAGGTATGCAGCAGCTCAGTATATTTCGTATGTACAATACAGAACACTGTGATTCATTACATGTAATGTACATGCTATTGCGTGTCCAGTTGAGCAAAGGTTGAGTGATGTTTACATGCACCGGATATATTCGATTACAATTGCATTGTCAGACTTGCATACTCTGACTTCAAACTCCAGTTCAATTTGATTCCACTCCCATTTAGGTGTTTACATGGTTTTTAAAACTCAGATTTTTATCAGACTAAGGCAATAATTTGAATTTCTCAAAGTACATGTTAACATACCTAACCTCTCTTCAGTTCACATAAAGATGCGTTTAAATCATGAAGTGTTAATATAAACTATTGTGACAAAAACTTACAGGCTACTAAACCAAAAAAAAAAAAGATAAGTAATGTTTAGAGTTAAGGTGGAAAATGGGTTCTGCACTCTGTTAGGATCCATATCAAAAATAATTTCCTTACTGGATAGACTTCCTCCACTTCCTCTTCTGCCTCTCACTGTCTTAGTCATAGTCAGACAGTGTACTTACAGGTACTGTAGGTACTGTAGGTACTGGTAGATTAAAAACTGTAACTTCGGTATAAGTTCTCAAAGTTCTTCTGGGAAAGTTTCAGAACCGTTTCATACTTCATCTTGTTATAATTAAATAGGTACCCACTACATTTAAGTAAAAATAGAACATTTATAACATTCTCTCTAAGCTGTTTGTTTTTTCACATGAAATATCAATTTCATACACTGCATTAATTCCCTGAAATCATTAAATTAATATAGTTCCAGTGAAAATGATCTCTTTGTTACAATGTGAAATGACCATTTTCTTATTAACTGGATCATACATATATTGTAGCAGTTGTAATAGCAACAGTTTTTTGTATGATCCCACATACCTACCTGTATTAGCACATTGGAATTGGAAAATGAATGTACCATAATTCAGGAATATGGATAATGTACATTGCAAACTATACAAAGGGTTACTGTTATAGTTTTTTGTCATTTGCTCTGAGCTAAAATTATAGTTAGTGCAATATAGTGGAATGAGGGTGAATATTTCCATTACACAGTGGTAGGATTTACATTTTCCTTCCACTTTCTGTATATTACTGGATTGAAAATCACCCTTGGTAGAGCACAAACCAACAAGGTCTGAGCTGCAGCTGCAAGCTGAAAATGTCAGGTTTTGACAAAAGCATCACCATGATTTACTGTATGTATTTAACTTCTCAGAAAACGCAATAAGGAAAACAATGGTGATCAAGACACACAAATGCAGATGGAACATGAGGCATAAAGTACTAAAAACATTAAACAAGCCTTGACAGTAATAATCAAAAACATAAATAAATACTACTTACTATGCATAGCTTCGCGTGATGTCACCACATCGCCTAGTAACGCATGTTACGCGCCATTTTAAAAGGGGAAAACAGCATAGCAACACTAGACACTAGCACACAAAACTAGCTCTGTTACAATGTCCAATGACTATTTTAATAATCTGCCCTCCGCAAAAGACCGGTATGAATGGAAATTGGCAGGGATCAACTGGAGAGCTGCGCAAGATTTGGGCATTACACAAGTTTTAAGCGTGCAGGACGGTGCAGTGCAGTTCACGTAGTGGTTGCTACACTGTTGTTTTCCAACAACAGCTATGTATAAAAAAAGTTACAGGAGTTGAGTTTTGAAGTCAACATTAAAGTTAGGCTTATACCAATTCTTATATCTCATAAAAACTAGCATTAGCTTTAGCCATTATGATTAGCATTTAACACTGTCTAATCTCACAAGGATGTTAGCATTTAGCCCATCCTAATGCCCACAGAACATGTAGCATTAGCCATTAGCAGGAGCACTTAGCATGTGTGTGGCTTTAATCATTTCCTTTATCCTCCTGAGACCCAGGAAAGTGAAAGGTTTAGCTTTTTTACATTACACAATTATGTTGGTTGGAAAGTATTATTTTTTTTTCAAATACATTTTTATAATTATTTTTTATTGATTGTTTTATGGAATGTCATTTTCAATGGACAGAATTTTTAAAGTAATATTGTGAAACTTTTGTCCCCTACAGAGGACAAAAATGCGCTGCTGGTTAAAACAACCTCTATCTTGACATTATTTTTCTTAAGTATTGTTACAACAACATCACAACCAAGACTGTTACTTGCATAAAGAACTAGACAAACAACACAGAGAAATCTTAAATATTTTATACCGTGGGTGAGCTTTGAATAATATGTTTTCTTAGTGCAAGGTGAGAGCACAAACTATGCTTTTATTTTGACAGATAATCAGTACAGGTAACTACAATTCTAATAAACAGTCACCATAACAGGAAAGACATTGTTATGTCTATAATCTTCAGTAATGGTGCAATTTTTAAAAAACATAAAACAACCAATAAACAACACATTTCTAACACAAATACCCAATACCCACAATGCCATCTGCCAAACCTGTCACAGTATTCTGCAATAATGGGGGAGTGAAACTATCTAAAAAAAATCCATATGAAGAACACTTACTTTGTACTATATACTTAAAAGTTGGGCTAGGAGTTTTATTTTGTGTTTAGTAAACCTTATTTCTCATAATTATTGTGTATTATTGTATCAGTTCAGGAGTTAACAAGTGGTCCCATGAGCTTCCATACAGTAGGCCATGAAACCTTCTGAACAATCCAGCTTTGTCTACACATTATATATATATTTTTTTACAATTACTGCAAACCTAGTTTCTGTTGAGAATGTAATTTTGCAGAAAATTGAAGCCCAGGGGTAAGTGCAGATGGTCCAAAATGCATGAGAACAATTTTATAAGGGCTTTTCACAATGGTGTATTACTGCAGCGGTTGTGTATATTTTAAAATGTGCCTTGGAGCCACTTAGAACGTTTCTTTTGCTACTTCACAAGCATACTGTAAGTAGCATATATTCTCCCACCCAGTCAATTGCTTATGTGGCTTACCATAATGTCAATGCACATGTCTTCACTGTATATGAAACATCCTTGGCACCTAGGGTTTTTTTTTTTATAGGTGTTAACATATCAACTGCCTTCAGAGAACTTATTGCCACTTCCAAGTAAATAATAATCCTTTCTTCCAAACAGTATGATCATGGTTTGCATATTAGTTAGCTACGTATTAAACCCCACTCTGTGAAATAGCTCAGCATGATGACATTTAATAGCAATGGCTCATTTTATCTCAAGGGTTAAGGCTGTACTTAAGGCACACCATGCAATGTCGCTGCTCTAAAGATGTGAAAGTTACAATGGTTTTTTTAATGGTTAGGGCAGGCAGTACAATAGGGATTTTAGTCCTTTGGGCAGTGTTTGACAGGAAATAGAATCTGTACCTTTGGCTTGTGTACAGATGCCTGAAGCTTTAAGGCAAGGAAAATAATGAAAAGAGAGAGGAGGAAGGAGGAGCGGAGGGAGGTGGTGAGGGGGTGAGGCTGAAGGAACATTCAGCAACAATATTCTTTCTGGTGAAACTTTACATATGTCAGCACTTCAGAAGTTTCCCCATTATTATTTATCCCACATCCCCTTCAAGAGCTTCAAATATTCATTTGATCTAACCTTTTATTCTCTGCCTACTGTAAATTGTCACAAGCTAGATACATAGTTGCTTTAAAACATATTGCAAGTAATTACAGGCAAGTGGTTTTTCTCAGCGGAATAAAACAGGGCTTTGAACACAAACATTGATTAATCTATGTGAAAGTACTTGAGCCATCAGAGGACTTTCAGGACGAAGTTGGTTATCAGTACAAGAAGTTTCTCTGTATTCCTGTTAAAACACAAAGTACAACTATTGATCAGTTTGTTGACAGGGGAATCCGTCAATGAAGACAAACCAGTCAGATATACAACTGAGGACGGACCGAATATGTTTATTAACAATAGAACAGAAGGTGATTTATCTTAGAATGTCAAAGGATTATCAGTTGTTTTTCATTCATGGGTGATCTTTCGCTTATAATGACACAAATATACTTCTGTATATAAGAAAATAAATCCCATCTGAAAGGTAATAGCATATGGAATGTTACGTGCTATGTGCATTATACTCTATAATCATATAATCTATTCGCACCATATGGAACACCTACTCAGTACATGTTTGACACATTCTGATTCATTCATGAAATGGCTGTCACAGATTAATTTGCATCCCAATGATACTGAAGTCTACTGCAGATTTCACCTCTCTTGTACACCTCCCAATCTTTATTTTTTCTTTGTTTCTTTTTCAAAGAGGTTGGTTAACCCTCGTATTATGTTATGGGTCAGTTTGACCCATTTCAGTTTTTTTCTAAATGTTTATATCATCTAAAATAAAGTAGTTATATTAACCTGTTTTGTTAGTTCTTTTTACTGCTTTGAATGGATTTATACCCCCCCCCCCCTCCCCACCCCCCACCCCCCGGATCACCACCAACATCTAATAATTTCCAGACCTCCCCATTACCAACCCACCTTGAAAATTTCATCAAAACCCGCCCATAACTTTTTGAGTTATATTGCTAACTAACAGACAGACAAAAACATAATGTCTTTGGTGGAGGTAAAAAATGTTCCATACATAAGAAAATAATAATGATTAATTTAAAAAAAAACCCATCACAGCTCGAGAGCCCGAACAGGAAAGGTTGTTGATTCAGACAAGGAGCCTCATATTCTTTATTTTAAGTCTTTGACTGTGTAAAGAGCAGAAATATGACCTTATTTTTAAGTGTGTAAGCAAATATACTGTACATATGTAGTTGATAGTAGAACTGTTTGAACGAGGCAGGATTTCACCTTGGTACTTAAATGATTAGGTTGATCTCTGGTGAGAAGTTTAATTCTCCTCTGAGCAAGGGTGTCATTAAAATGCAATGACATGAGATTAATGTTCATCTTGTAAGTGACATTTACTTTCTCATTTACTGTGGAAATTGTCTCGCAATATTGTGCGCGAGGCCTTATTGTGAATGCTGATGAGTTTTCAGAAGCTGTTCAAAGTATATGCAGTGATACTATGAAAAATGTTGAATGTGCTCTATGAAGAGGAAGGGTATCTGGCTGAGTAAGGGACAAACAGTAAAACAAAGCGATCAGCAAAACAGGACTGTGAACTTTGAAACTACAGTTACAGTGCAGATTCCAACTGTACTCTACTGTATGTTGGATAAAAGGCTGTCCTCTGCATTATAGAACTGCAGAAGCTGGACAGAAATCATTTTTAATGGAAGACCCACTGTGTTTATGATGCTGTAGAACAGGGGGGGGGTCAAACTAATTTTAGTTCAGGGGCCATATTAAGCGAAATTTGATCTGAAGTGTGCTGGATCAGTGAAATAATAATCATTTTTATTTTTTTAGAAAGTATCTGTTTCAGACATTAAATGTGTTAAACCTTGCATACTTTAATACCTTCAGTGTAGATTTTGCATTTCAGAAATTCATCCAACAGGCTAGAATACACCCAGAAAACAACTGCCTTAGAACAAATACAATAGTTACTAGGACAAATGATTCTGTCACTGTTAAGGAAATTAGATTAGAATTTAGAATGCAGGAAGCACAGATGAAACTGAAGGTCTGGGTCGGAGGTGAACTCTGAGGCTGGAAAATAAACAGCCTCAGCCATCCAGACACAGACAGGAATTAGGTCAAAAGAGGACAGACATAGGAGGGCAGATCTGGAGATTCTGCAGGAAATCAATGCTAAGGGATAAGAACGAAACAGACGATGAAGTTGAAAACCAATGACACGAGACATGAGAAATCAATAAAACCAGGCAACAACATCTGGAAAGGGGATAGGTTGAGTACATGAGGTTAGTCAGAGGTATCAGATAGTGAACACTGGAAATGTCCTTACTACTGAATGGAAACAGGTGAATATGTGGTGTTGGAGGGCTGCAGGTGTGTGGAAAAATGTGGAAAACTACTGAAGAGACAGCGTGAAAACGAAGTGCTGAGATAGTACTGGAGAGAAAGGGAAAACAGGACACTAGGGAAAAATGGGGCTGGAGTGGGAGGGATTTCCTGACACCTCTATATATCTTTTGAACTCTTAAACAATCCCTTAAGGAACCCTCAACAATGAAATGTCTGAGGATTGCAAAATCCTGTACAAAATTGATTGCCTTCCTATATAATATATCTTTATCTATGCCTCATAAAATTCACATTCATTATCTTCTGTGTTTTAAGGCTTGTTCCGTCTCTCTCTTGTTCTTTCATAGTGTCCACAAGAAGACGGCCAGTGTGTGGACTTAAGCTGTGTGTGCGTGTGTGTGTGTGCGCGCACGCTATCTCTCTTGTGTGAGACGGTGGGTGCAGATATCTGTGTGTATGTGAGATGAGGAGAAGCTAAGTGGCTACCACAACTACCCACATCAGACAGCCTCCTGCACTGCAAGATGGATTAGAGCCCCACACCTCAGGAGATCAAAGGTAGGAGAAGATGTTTGGTAATCAGACGCCACTCACCTGCCCTGTTCAATGAAGGCATGGTGAGAGAGAAGAAGGGAGGAAGTGAATGACAATGAGGTCTTTGTAAATGCTATAGACCAGGGGTGTAATAATGATGTTAACATAGGTGGGAGCATAATTTGAAAACACCTAAAAGAGATGAAATAACCTCTCATTTAATTTTTGTCAACAAAAATTAAGACTATTTAGCAACATTTTTATTTCTTAAGCCACATTTTGTCTCGTGTTTATTTAGCATGTATGTTGCATTATATATTTAATTACAGCTGTCGTCACAAGACCAGCATTTACATCTGGTCTCATCTCATTTTTGTCACATGATAAAAGTTTGTTGACGACAATATTAGTTCAATTTTTCATTGCCAAAAGGATCACTACAGATAGCGAGACTGTCTTCTCGGTGGACCTGAGGAGGGGAAAATTAAAAAAAAAAAAAAAAAAAAGTTGTGTAGTTTCCCATTCAAAATTGGGATGGACATTTTATAAACATCTAAATATTAGTATGGACACATCCATACCATCTATACACAATTTTACACCCATGCTATAGACTCAGTTAGATTATTAATAAACCTTGCTTCTTATTCAGTGTTTCTTTTGTTTCATACAGTGTACAAAGTGAAATGAATCCCATTTTTATGTGTTTTTAATAATTTTCTAATCATTATAAAGTCAGCTTTGATGTGTAAAACTGATTTCCTCATAAATGATGCACCAGATATATGATTTAATTACATGCAATGTATTTTACTAAAAAAACTAATTCTCCATAGCATGTGGAACTGTGTTGTGTGGATGCATTTTGCTGTGTTGAAGCTTTTTAATGGGAATGTTGGAGTTCATGAGGTTAATGCCACAAGAAAAATATCAGCAATTTGAAGGCATCACTGGTAAACATCAGAACAAATGTCAGTATTTCTGTCCACATCTCCAGGTTTGTCAGTGAAGTATTGGCGTTGTTTTTGTGAGTCAGGCAAACAACCGAACAGTGGGGAAAACACATTTCTGCTCTAATTCAAATCATTTTTTTTTTTTTTTTATCAACTCGGAATGTTTTTACAGCATTTACTTGTGACAACAAAAGCCTCTTATTGGACTATAATTCAGCACTGTTTGTGTGAAAGAGGATTATTTTATCGAGATTTCTTCAGCTGGGAGGTTTTTGTTCAAACATATTTGAAAAGGGTCCATAACCAATACATTTTATCATTTTTGAAAAATTGGATTGTCATTCTGAGAGGTGTGAACCAGCCTGGCGGATGTACTTTTACCTTCAATTACCTCATTCGCTAATATTTTCACACTAATCTTCAGTAGTTTAAAACGAACTGTGATTTTTCTCAACTCTTTATAAGTGGCACACATTATGGACTTCATTATTTCTTGGTTTCCTTCTGTCTTTTTGGGACATTTATTATGGAAATCAGTCACTTGGCTCTCTTTTGGCATGGAACAGTTTGGAGGAGCTTACATAAATGGAGCGATGCCTGTGAGCCAGTTTCAGGCAATTCATGCTGCTGATATGCCTGCGTGTTCACACACCATCCGCCAAACACACCTTCCAAATTGGCGGGTGATTTAAACTGAAAGAATTGCCCAGCAGTTCTTGTAAAACACCAGCTGCATTAGATTTCTGTTTCCAGCTCTGTAATAGACTTCTATGTAGTATGAGTATTCTAAAGTCTCAACAGCAGGGGGAGGTTGAGTAAAAAAAAAAGCACACTTATGACAAATAAAAACCATAAATTAATCTGATGCTTTATACCCACCGACTGAAACACTCATTAAATAAAGTATAAAGTTCATTGTTTACCTACATCTGTACTGGGGCATCATTAAGTTTGCAAAACACCCAGTTACAATAGTTTCAACAGTTTGCAGTATTTTACATATTTTTTTTTTTTTTTTTATTTAAAATAAAGCCATAAATCTGCAGTTTTTTTTCTTTATTTCTTTCTTTTGCCCCCCCCTCCTTTTTCTGTTTGATTTGTGCTGATAATAATTAAATTAAACGTCTCTTTGCCTAAAAACAAGGTCAGAATTGCCACAGTTTAGTATCAACAAATGACATATTACTTTAACCCTTTAAACACCAACGTTGTAATATTATGACAAGCAAGGTTAGACACTACCATGAATCATAGTGTATATAAATGATAAAATATTAGGATGTCGATAAAGAAACTGCATTTAAACATTGCAATAAATACTTTTTTAACCAAAATCATGAAGAAATGAGGTCCCTGTCCAAAAACGGGGAGTGGGAGGAAGTTATGTAGCAGGAGGCAGTCGAGCAAGATCAAGCTAACTAGATGTATACTAACAACATGGAGGAAACAAGAGCAGACAGTATTTACGATGGACCATAGCCCTATAATTATGAACAACAGTGGAGAGAGAGAGGCCAGAGCAATGGAGAGGGGGATATATACAGAAATGATGGACAAAGGAGGGAGATATAGCTTAATAATCGTTGGCGAATTGGAAAAAATATTTGGGGAATGCAGTAGTAGCATAGTGGCTAATGCTATGAGTTTACATCGGGCATGTTTACCTTCTTAGCATAATAAAGGTACTGTTGTGGTTAATACTTTTGGATTTGTTTTTTTAGTAAACACCTATGTAGCTGTTCCTCTTTACGGACAACAATATTTTGTCTTGCTAAACACAAAATGCATCATTATATTGCCATGACGCCCATACAGTTATTGCAGCACTTAGCCAGTTGCTAATGCTACTTCAAGACAGGGACTTCACAGTTTCTAGCAGTCAGATTTACACAACGAAACATGGTTAATGTCTTCATACGCTCAATAGCTTAACAATCTATACTGCTCATACTATGTTGTAACAACCCTCATTAATTCACAGATACTTTGAACATAGTTAGCTGCTCTGTTACTATGGTGATAGGCTGTCGCAGCAGCCATGACAATGAAAATAAATAATGGTAAATGTCTTACCGAATGCTAGTATGTAGTCTACATCAAACCATCGTGTACTCCATCACATTCCCAAGATGATAAAAAATTATATCCACTAAGTGAATGTTGACAGATTATGTTGTGAAGTCGACTCTCTTCATCTGGACAAACGGGCAACTGCCCAAAGGTTTTTATATTTTCTACTAGGAAAATAATGAACACGATGTCCTAACAGGCTAGAGTTCACACAACTACCACAAACACAACACTTCACCATCTTGACTCTTAAAATGCTCTCACTGTCTCACTTGCAACTACTTCATTTTCTACTTGTGTACCCACAACGTAGACATCAGCGCATCCACAATTATATGTTTACCTCCCATGACGTATCCCCTGCAGCAAAAGAATAACTCTATTTCCTGTAGAATCAACACCTTTTAATTTAATTTTATAAAGATGAAGTTTATGGATTATGGTCATTTACACACAATTAATTTCTAAATAATAAGTCAGAAATTTGAGGATGAAAAAAACTTTCACATTACATTTTAAGTGGATTTTAGAGTAGACGCCCCAGATTCATATCCCAGTCCAAACAGGCACATTGGCGTGGTTATGGCACAGTGTTTTTAGAACAGCTGCGTCGTCTCGTCACCGTCCTGTCTTCGTCATGGGAAAAAGGGTCATTGACGAACATATTTCGCCTCGTCTGACGATTTAACACTGATTCATCCCTCCTTCTGTAATATCTGTATATTAATACATCTGTGGAGAGTGATGATCTGAGAACATAACTACAATACATTGCTGTTAAAAAAAAAAAAAAAGAAATTAAAGGTAAGCTTTTAAAATGTGTGTTGCCTGACTGATTTTGGGGACACATGGTAATGACAACAGAGACAGTGATTAATTGTTGAACTGGAGTCATGTTTACTAAGTGAAAACGGGCAGTTCTGTTGGTTTGAGTGACATGGTGTATGAAGGACAGGTTAGTGTTAGAGAGAACTCTAGATGTGTGGTGAAGGTCAGCAGAGTTATCAGAGTCGAGACAGAAGTTGTGACTCAGGTGAGTGATTCGCTTTATTATCCCGCCCCTGAAACAAAGACAGGGGATATTGTTTCTGTTTTGTTTTTTTTTCTCCTTTGTTGGTAACACTCTAGCAGTGAAAATATTGGTTGAATTCATACCAAACTGGGTTTACAGATTGGCAGTGACCCAGAATAGATCCAATTACATTTGAGGAATAGTGGGTCAAATTTTTTTATAGATTGTTTTTTTTTTACCCCCCCCCCAGTTTTGTTTGTTTGTTTATACCAAATTTGGCTTTTAGACTGCTAGTGACCCAGAATATATGTGGTTATATTGTGGGGGAAAGTAGGTCAAAGTTAAAATTTAAATAATAATAACAATTTACATTTACATATAATGGTTAAAATTTGAATTACATCAACTTTGTTTCAATTTACTTTAAATCTGACACGTATATAGAGGCAATTAATTAATATAATGATATCAACACAACCATAGACATGATGACATCAGCTGGATCGATGCCATAAAAAGCTACACACTGTGCAGGGGTCAGGGTCTGTTGTGCCTGGCACTCATTATTTGTTTTATTGTATATTTGACAGGGAACCAAATAATCAAACGATAGCAACAGAATTAGCTGAAAGGTAAATTGTACCTGCAATTTGTGGTCAGGTAAATAGAAAACAGTAAATACACAATATAAAAAAAGTGTGTGATGTATCAGTTTAGTTTAAAGAGTTTGACTTTCTTCCATGTTTTAGTTTCATTAAAGCAGAGTGGAGTGAGCGGTGACTGACTGTGACTGCAGTGGAAGTGGAGACCATGGTAATGTATGATTTTACCATGGAGAGAATGACTAAGTGATGGCCAAACACTGAGCCCTGGGGGACACTTGTGGACAGTGAAGCAGTGGTGGACTTACAGTTACTGATGTTAAGGAGCTGTCTCTTCAGGTTGACATGTGACATAAGGCAGTAGAGAGTTGCAGTGTTGAAACTGAAGGAGGATTCAAGGTGGGGGAAACAAGAAAAGTATAGCTGATGCTGTCATCTGCTGAAGGGAGGTTGAAGAAACTGCTGCAGATGGTGTGAATTTTTGTTTTGGAAAAAAGAAAGACTTGTTATACGTGTTAGCTATGAAACTGTGCATGTGGAGGTGTTGTCACTGGGGTTGAGACGTTTGTTTACCAAAGAAAAGATATGCCTTCAGATATGTGGATGAGGTGTGAATACTATGTGGATGAGGCTGCGATGAGCATCTCCATGTTGTCGGAGGTCATTTGTAGAGGTGTACTGTAGAGAGTGTTAAGACTTTCAGGGCCATTAATACTTTCTATATTTAATTTGATGAGGTTCAAGAGTGTAAAGGGTTTAAGCGTGTCAATGAGATTTTTGGTTTTCATAAAATCAGGGGAGTTACGGTGTCATTATTATCACTGCCAAAATGAGGGGCTTATTATCAAACAGGAAATGTTGACATTTTACTGGCAACAGAGATGTGTTAAAAAGGTCATATTTGGCAAAACCCACTTTTATTAATCTTTGGTTCATTTATTTGTATATTTGGATTCTAATTATTAATTAATAACATGTGAATTTGGACCCTCCAGATACTGCAAAGATATCTTCATATTCATTATGGCAAAAATAGAGTGGATTTCTACAACCCAATTTAAGTTTTGGTTGTTTTGTTAAGTTTTCTAATTAGTTATGTCACAACATTTGCACATAATAGGTCAAGGCAATTCTCCAAGTATGCTATAATTCTTTATCAGCAGCAGAAGTTGTAAGCATACTGAAAATATGCCCAAACGTCAAGCAAGTTACCTTGGTGCACCATAAAGGGGGGTAAGCATGACAAAAAAAAATAATGGGGACCAGCTTTTGTGGAGTAGATACAGGTTAGAAATTGTGAAAAGTCTGTGTAAGGACCATAGCAAAATAATAGTAGAGAAGCTGGGAGCATGACTGTGAAAGTAGTAGTAGTTTATTTATTAATTACTTTAAATAACAAAGAAAAACAACATATCCATTGTTCCATATATAAGGGTTTTGGCTGAAGTAGAAACTTATTTTGTTTATGATGAACATATTATTTCCACAAGAAAACAAATAAACAAAAATGTCAGTTTAATCATTGTTAAATACACAACAGAAGAGGATACATTTAATTTTATTTCAGGTAAAACATCTCCTTATGTCAACGACCACTATTGGTCTTCCAATATGAGTCTTTTGAAAGAGGAAGTGAAGTTTCACTTTTGCTTGATGAAAATTTTCCTGACGTGTTGGGGGTGCCAGAAGGAACGAATAGATTTTGGTGATGATCCTAGATTCTGGATCACACTGGAAATGTATTCTCCATTTACCACAATGTAAAAAATCCACAATCCAGGATCTCTTCTGGATCATCACCAAAATATAATCACTTGTTCCTTCTGACACCCCCAACACGTCATGAAATTTTCATCAAGATCCGTCCATAACTTTGTGAGTTATCTTGCTAACTATCTGACAGTCAGACAAACCTCCTTGGCGTACCGGTCTTCATTCGGAGGGGGGAGGTGTGCCTTGGTGGAGGTTTGTGCTTTTCTAGTCAAGCCTTAAGTGGCAGGTAATGAGGTTGTGAAGTAAACAACTAAAGAACCAGACATTTTTCTCTGCCATTTGTGGAGAGAAGAAAAATGGAAGTAAATATTGAACAACACTTGATGCCTGTTAATAAATCATAACTAACAAGTGCTGAGTAACATTAACAAAGATGATAATAAGCTGCCATTCAGCATGTAAATGTTTTCATTTGCAAATGTGTTCTATATGTTATGTTTATATTTGAATGAACTCTGCAAATGTGGTCAAGAGTTTTAACAGAACTTAAAGCCTTGGTGCTTTAAATCTAAAATGTGTCTGTTCAGTCAATAACAAATGAATGCAAGGTATTTTAGGTTGAATTAAGAAAAAAAGTGAAAGTAATATTTTTCAAAAAATATTCTTTTAAAGCTCTATTTAAAAAAAAAATACATTTTTATATCTCACTGAAAAGTTTCTCTTTATGTGATTGTCTCGTGTGATGAGACATTTTCACTCCAACTTATTAAAATACTCTGAGTAAGATTTGGATTTTTTCCAATATGTCAAATGAACTGGACCAGTAAAATAATACACAGCAAAAAGTCTAAGTGTTACCAAGTGTATTATTGTCATTTCTAGTTAAAATATCTCATCACACTTAAAAGAAGAAATAATCACTTAAAGAGTAACTTGTCAATGAGATGTAACAACGTAGATCTTTACAATATTATGTTGACAAGTCTTACCAAGATAATTTTACTGGTTTGATTAAAGACCTATTTTTATTTTGGAAATTTTTTTGCTTAATACCAGCAACACAATCTGCCAATGGAACAAGTGAACATTATTGTCTGAAAACAGGGTTTTACATCTCACTGAAAAGTTACTCTTTAAGTGATTGTCTCATTAATCTCGTCCAACATTGTTTGGGAGAGATTATTGTAGTCAGTGTTTGTCTGTGTGTGTGTGTGTGTGTGTGTGTGTGTGTGTGTGTGTGTGTGCGTGTGTGTGTGTGTGCAGAGACATATGCTATAACTCAATGAATACATGAGATATCACCATGATATTACAGGGGCATATACATATAGTGAATGTGCATCAGATGCAGTGATCCATTTGAGTAAAGGTCAAAGGTCAAGGTCACAGTTACTGAAAAGGTAAAAATTACATTATCGGATATAAATCAAGAACGGAGAGTCACAGAACTTTCAGATTGGCACAAAATACGACAGAGATTAGGCATTCTCTGAATACTAGTTTTAAAGACATACAAGATATTTTGACTAGAAGTGAGGAAAAATATGCTTAGAAAGATTTTGATTGTTTCTTTTTTGTTTTTTCTTCCCAGTGTATCTGGCTAGTGTTTGGTTACGTGGAGTTCCACTAGTCTGACACATGCTCCGCTCAGCGTGAAAACAATGTTACAGATGCCACTGCTCTGCTGACATAAACCGAACCTTTTATCCTATATCCTGACAGAATAAAAACAGAGAAAATGTCACCGTGTTGTCTCAGGTCAACCTCTCTGCTTTCTCTGACCTCCCTTACATACTCTGGTTTGCTTTCTAACAAAAGCAGCTCACAAAACCTGCAGAAATCCTGTATTATTAGATGACAGTGCCAGACAGGACCCTGTAGCAAATGTACAAAGAATCTTTCAGTTCCCATCGTTGTTCTACAGACCCAAGATTTTCTGTAATATTTTATTTGTTTTTTTATTTTTTGCCTACAGAGAAGCACAATTTCCCTGTTGAATCCAAATTAAAATGTTTTGAGATTTTACAGGTGACATTTTCCAGTGCTGTGATACTGTATGCACACATTTCACAAAAATAAAACTATTTATTTTTTATCATATTACAAATGCTTAATTGTGCTGGTGGGGAAAAAAAAAAACCTATTCATATGCAGGATAACACGCCTGCACCACATTACCCCACAGGCGTCTTTTGCACACTGTGAATACAAATGCCAACA
>CM035795.1:33062979-33170458 GCA_020466265.1 Siphamia tubifer | reverse complement strand
GGCAGACAGGTACAAGGACTCTGGCAGACAGCTAGGGTAGACTAGAGGCCAAAGCAGAAGTTGCTTGGGATGGCTAAGCTGACCACAGAACCAATTCAGCCTAAATGCCATCTGCGCTGTTCATACTTATGTGCTGTTGGTGCTAAGTACAGAGAATTATAATGATTATTATTGGGTTTTGAAGTGAAACACAAACACGACAATGTGAGGAACTTCTAGAAATTGCCTCAAACCAAGAACATTTCATGAGGAGAAAATAAGACACAAAATTAATTTTTTTTTCTTTGATTAGTAATGATTAAATCAGTTGATTAGTAGTAATTAAGTCAGTTATCAGTCAATCATGATTGTCTAAATGATGGATGTAAAACTGTAAGGCCAGTAAGTTATGAGCAGCCCACACACACTTAACACACTCGGAATTAATCACACCAACTGATAAATTATGTGTATATATATATATATATATATATATATATATATATATATATATATATATATATTATTTGATGTGTTATATTCGCACATTTAAAAGAGTAAATAGCAGAATAAACAGATTGAATTTATTTATATTTTCATGTCAACCAACCAAAAGTACATAAAAATTTTGTGTGTCTGAATAGACGTAGTACATTCATTGTGTTGTGTGTCACATCAGTACAGGTGAAAGCTGTCATTAAAGTAAACTAAAAGCTACAACTTTATTATGAAGAACGCTAGAACTGTCTTAGAACGTAGTCATTTTTGATAATTTTGCTGTGTTGCAGCTTTCGACTTGAAATTTGGCAAGAACTTTTGATTTTAGTTAGATGTTTTGAAATCCAGTGGGTTTTTTACTCTCTCTCTCTCTCTCTCTCTATATATATATATATATATATATATATATAAATAAATTTTAAACTCCCATGATGTATTTTGTAGCTTGTGGTTACCTTTGTGGAAAAAATTTACACAAACAAAACATCTGCTATAAAATCACCATAGAGCAATATTTTCTTCTTCTCAAAAATCTCTTAAACTTCCACCCTTCTCAAAACTACCCAATACTCGAAAGTTGTCATTTTTAAACCTTTAAATTCTAGTTGGATAAAATAGTAGGTGGATAAAATATTGTTTGTGATTAAAGCCTTGGATATGTTGAATAATAGAAACTTTAATACACTTTCTGTGTAGTATCAGATGTCCCCTCTGGTTAACCTCACTACCATTCCACTTTATAACCATACTTTTTTCTTTTGTCGACATTTAATTTAGAAGAAAAGTGGTAATAGTTCACATTTTTACGCTAATTCTCTTCAGACCTGCTCAAAACTACCAAACATTAAACACAATTTTAACTCTTTAAATGTCAATTTAATTATTTTAATTCTGATTTATTACAAAAAACTCACAATGTTTTTTTTTCTTCCATATTATAAATAGCAAGGGGATGAAACATTGGTTGTGATTAGAGTGTTGGATAGGTCAAAGATTAGCAGCAAATTTGATTTGATTGCATGAGTATTTTTTCTGTTTTGTCTTATAGTAGTTTTCCTAAAGTAAATGAAGTATAGTAAATGTTAGGAGGACATAAGGGCTAGTTGCTTATTTTACCCGTTCATAATGTGACAATGATGGGCTTTCTCATAGCTTTCTTACTGATCAATATGATAATTGTTTCCGCCATTCACAGCCAAAAAATTTACCAAGCTGTCGTGAATGAAGACTTGAACTGCAAATTATTATTATTTGGCTGATATTGTATGTGAACATGAGTGTATATATAGCAGACGGGTAGATTATCTGCATTTTCTATGTTTAAAGGACTAGACTGTGAGATTTTGGTGTAATAATTAAATGTCCAAACTCAGCTGCATAATCACGCCTCATTGGCTTCTGTGAAGATGTGTTCACAGACTTTTTCGATAGAAATTGTCAGTTCCTTTTACTCTTATTCACAAAGGTTAAGGAATTACTTTTAAGAGGTAAAATATGTTGGAAAGTTGTGTGTGGCTGCCATAGATCTACATATAAGTAAGCCTTCATGCAGTGCAAAAGTATAGTTCTGATAAAGTACACAGTGGGGTAACATAGAAAATGAATTGGGGAAAAGTAAGAACATTAATTTTGTTTCCTTAAACAGCATCACATATATTATAGACAAACCTATTACCTCACTTACCTTCGTTAATTAAAGTTAATGACTTTACAGTATGTCCTAACAAATCATTTAACCTGCTGTTTGTGCTATTTTAAATTACTTGGTAAATCATTAGAGTTTAGGCCTGTCACAATCATTATAATAATTATTTGAGTTAACCATAGTTATTTTGCATAATCATAATGATAGTCTCCATCCATATATATATAGAAACAGAGGGATGAACCTGTGATACAAATGTTATGTTCTCATTTCCTCTTTCATATGAAGGAACTTAACTGTGTGTAATATTTGAGTAATTTATGTATATTTGAGTAATAATAATATTTTACTTTTTATGTTAACCCATGAAGATTCAGTGCTACTGTAGTTTTATACCACTCCCCAAGTAATTTTTTTCTCTGTATTTAAGTTTTTCAGTGATTTATCACTATTTATTGTAATATTATCTTTTGTATTTTTAATTTTTTTCCATGGAAATCAGATATTTTCCTGTATAATTTGCTGATAATGTGGATGTTCATAAGAGCTCAGATTTTACTGATGAATCAGTGATGATGTTTCTATGGTAACTATGGAGCCTCTGAACGTCCAAATGGACCATATGTAATGACTATCAAAAGATGACAAACTAATGTACAACAATTATGTATGTGTATTGAATGGAATAGTGTTTCAGAGGTTAATAACCATTTTATTTAATAGATGTTTTGGTTGCCTGTAGCTCTTTAGGTTGTTATTGGTTAAAATGTTTTTCATGTAATTTATATTAGATTAGACCAAATGAGTCTTTTTTCCCCATCAGGTGTCTGTATGTGCATATATAAAAGGCTGACTTATCATGAAATGAACAGAAAAAAGTAACTCAAACCATTCAATTGTCTTTTGCCTATGATAATTAATTGTCAAGTAATGTTGTGACAAACCTACCCTGGATAGTTTTTACCCTCCGCAACATTTTTCCTGTTCGTTGCCATAATTTCCATTTGATTGACTCGTATTTGATCAAGGCTGTTTAAATAGTTGCCTCAATATTTGTGTTGCCAATTGTGAAGATGCTGTGAGATTGTGGCCCAACAGGCAGAATGTAAATTGTTCATTGCTCTCCACACCATGTGGTAGACAGGTCCCTCCAAATGCCTGACAGCTCTAATGGAAAATGAAATTAGAGAAGAGGGAGATGTACAAGTAGTAGCGGGAGCAACGGCAGGGAAGCAGGAACAAGAGGATAACGCATGATTCCTATGCATGAAGCCAGCACACATGGGGGCGAGTACATAGAAGGGATCTAAGGGTTTAGAAAGAGTTATGAAGTGGACTTTTGCAGGATGAAGCAAAGCTTATGAGGAAAGCTCAAACTGAATTAGACTGTGTAACAGAGACTGAGTCACTGCCTGACAGATTAGCAGATTGAAAAATGATTTACTAGGAAAACCTCAGGAATAGCATTATCGCTCTGTGTATTTACATTGGAGAATTGTAGAAGTCACTGTTGGTAAAATAAATAAATAAGCACTGTACACTATCAGCCTGAAGTATTTTCATATACTTGATGCCACTCTTGGAGGTTGTCAATAAATAATAATACAGAAGTATGATACGGACGGTTGGAAATATTTAGTTTTGCAAAGTGTGGGTCAAAATGTTTGTGTGTGTGTTTCCAGTTTTATCACATATCATGTAAACACTTTTGAAGAACTCCTGCTGTAATGAGGTGGTGGATATGTCCCAAACACAGCACGTTACTGCAGTTACTCTCTGATCTTGGATCCATGCAGCATTGATAAGAAATACTTACTCTACATTGGGACGTGTTGCATTTTTCTTTTGGAATTTCTTTTTTTTTCTGTTACCAATGTAAGACCTTTAACTGTTTTAATGGTAACTTCCAACAGATTTTTTCCCTCTACATTTATTGTCATGTTATCATGTGCATTTTATTTTCATGTGCAGTTATTTTCCGGGATTAACTGATGTATTTCTTTCAAATTTGAATGTCAAAAAAGAAGAAAAGTACATACACAGAACATTTACATTTTTAGTGCATGTCCTGCTGCTGGATTCTTGAATTTCCCTCAGGATCAATAAAGTACCTCTATCTATTTAAAAAAAAAAAAAACATGCAATACATATTTGAAAAGGAGTGAGACTTCCCCTTCTCTTTAAATAGTTAATAACAATAATAAGTTTCCTACTCCACTCCTCCTACTCCAAATCTGAGGCAATGGTCCTCAGCTGGAAAAGGGTAGAGTGCCCTCTCCGGGTCGGGGGGGAAGGTCCTGCCTCAGGTGGAGGAGTTTAAATACCTCGTGATCTTATTCACGAGTGACGAAAGGATGGAACAGGAGGTCGACAGGCGTATTGGGGCAGCATCTGCAGTAGCGTGGGTGCTAAACCGATCTATTGTGGTGAAGACAGAGCTAAGCCAGAAGGTGAAGCTCGTGATTCATCTGTCAATCTATGTTCTGATCCTCACCTGTGGTCATGAGCTTTGGGTCATGACCGAAAGAGTAAAATCACGGGCACAAGCTGCCAAAATGGGTTTCCTTTGTAGGGTGGCCGGGCTCAGCCTTAGAGATAGGGTGAGAAGCTCGGACATCCAGGAGGGACTCTGAGTAGAGCCGCTGCTCCTCCATGTCCAGAGGAGCCAGTTGAGGTGGCTTGGGCATCGAGTGAGGATGCCCCCTGGACGCCTCCCTTGGGAGGTGTTCCGGGCATGTCCATCCGGGAGGAGACCTCAGGGCTGACCCAGGACACACTGGAGGGATTATATCTCTCGGCTGGCCTGGGAGCGCCTCAGGATTCCCCTGGAGGAGCTGGCTGAGGTAGCTGGGGTGAGGGAAGTCTGGCCTTCTTTGTTGGGGCTGCTACCCCCGTGACCCGGGCCCAGATATGCGGGAGACAACAACGACGACAAATTTCCTACTCTAAAGATATCTATACTCTAATATATGTTTTGATAAAATACCTACAATAACAGCACAAGTATATAATTTACTGAAGTCTTTACAAGTGTCTCCAGCCACTGTCATTTCAAACTCCATGGGTTAACCCTAACCCTAACCTGCAGCCACACCGGCCCTTTGTGGAATAGTTTGCCCATGCCTGCTCTAGAGCCTATGAGGATCCAAATGGATCATATTTGATAATGTTGAACAGCTGAAGAACTACTACTGAGTTATTGATGTGTACGTAGTGGTTCAGAAGTTTTTCCTGTTTGGGATTTTAAGGGTTAAAAAATAAGAAGCACTTGGCTATTGCACTATATGCTATTATGCAGCCTGTGAAGATGTAGCAGTGATTTTTGTCAGCATTATTAACTGCTGTGAGGGTTTATCAGGGCACAGCAGAGCATAATTACAAATCCAAACCCTTGAAACATAACCTTTCCTCCACTACTTGCAACAGTTATTTATGAATGGACACTGTAATTTCTGCTATCTTGACTTCAATGTATATAACAGATTCATAGTTAAACTCTGTGGCACAAATCTACTGACATAACTCACTGGTTTAGTGGGTTTTCTCAGGTCGTATTTCTGTAACTTGTGTAAAATCACTGGCCATGTTTAGCTTTATCATTCTGCCTGTTGAATGGTGATGAATACTGTCTGCAAGTTTACACACAAATAAAGAGGGACAAGAGGGAAATAGAGGAGTTTGAAGCTGTGAAATGAAATATGGAGAAAAGAACAATAAAGTAGGAACAAGAATAGAAGGATGTGGAAGACAAAAAAATTGTGCACTGTAAATTTTTTTTTTAAAAAGTCCAGTTTTACAGATGTGATAGCCAGATTAAAACTGTAAAAAACAGGTACATATTTTTTGATTTATAGAGCACTTTTCACAGAATCACAGTGCTTTATAGTGCAACACAATCAAACTACAGTTTAAAATCCAGATCAAATACAATTACAATACAGTTAAAATGCAATAAATATATGAAGTGCAGTTGGTTTGTAGCAGCCCTGTGTCAGTTTGAGTTTGAACAGCAATGTCAAACCGTAAACATATTTACAGAGTAACATGTAGATTTAACAATTTAAACATTTGAGTTTAAGATTTTAAAGATGTAGATTTAGAATTGACTGTAAACAGTAAATAGACACAGTGTTTTCTAAAGCCAAGTCCAAACTGGGAACAATTTAGGGTTCAGTGTCTTCAAAGTTTTGCATGGACACTTTTTTCCACCATATTTAGCAGCAGAACATTGCTTGACCTCACAGTGCGACTCGTGTTTAAAAAGCGAAGTTACTGAAGCGCTGCGGTGTATATGGCTGTGTGTGTGAGGTGACAAAGAAAGTGTTTTCTTTTTTCTGTGACCGACTTCAACGGTTAATGAGGCTCAGTGATCGGTCAAGATTTTTTTTTTTTTTTTTTTTAATTTCACCATCCTTAGTCTATATACAAATCTGGTCTTGTTAACATACTCTTCTTGTAAACACCATAATCTTTGCATTGTGTTTTCACCTCGTTTTTTATGTTGCAATTTTACAACTTTTTTGCTGTTTATTCCAGTCATTTTTTACAGTGTGGATCAGAAGAAAACAGGAGATTATCAAAGGATTTAGCAAAACGAAGTGAGACAGAAAGAGAGACATGATATTTGTGATAAATGAAACTAGTATGAAGGGTAGTGAAGGAGTGAGCTCAGTGGGTGAAGTCACCGCAGCATATCTCGATCCATTCTGTGTGAGGATGAAGGGCAGCGGCGGTGGTGAGATAGGGTAGCTGCGACAGCTGGTTCTAGCGGTGTGCGGTGAGGGGTGGTATTGTTTCATCCTTTGGAGATGCTCTCCAATCCCATTTACAAATTGAAAGACCACCAGTCACACTCGTGCAGAATCTCTGCTGTCACTGGGTGTGCCGTCTGATGGATGACACCACTTTGCTTGGTGGAGGTAATGATAATAGGGCGGAGGGGGTTAGACTTGGATTATGACTGGCTGATGGCGTGAAGTCTGTGGTGCTGACAGGACTGTATATACATCATACAACCACTACGTTCCCTTCAATTCGAATGATAATTGACTGGTTAAGGCTGGTTAGAAGTATTAATGGGTCCAAAAATTGGATACACATCTTGAGCCAGGGCCCATTCTCTAACAACCAAAGCATACACTGTGTATTTGAGGTAATAATGCTCATTTAACACTGGGTTTAACATATTCAATTCCTTGTCGGTAAATTGCTTCCTTTGTACAGAATATCATCTGTCTGTTTTGTTAGCTGTTACACTGCTGACAAGTACAGAGGATTAGAAAATCACCAAAATAGTAATAGTTATTTACAGTAATTAAATAACCTATTTCAACAGATTATTCAAGAGGTATCAAACTGTGTTAATGTGTTTTCCTTTTCAGAAGGAAATACTAAAGCCTTTAGTTGCAGCAATGACTTTAATGGTGTTATTCTGTTGAAAACCACTTTTCCACACTCCTTTTGGAATCTGATGGATCATCCTGAGTTACCAACACATGCTGCCTTTGGTTTGTCACCTCCACTGGCTACATACTGCAGTCACAGAAAACAACAAGAGGAACGAGGGACCTAGAAAAAGCTGGTCCGTCTGACATCAGATGGACTTTAGCATCACCCACGTGGGGTTAAGCCCGTCCCCGGCAGCAAATCTGAAGTAGCATTAGCATTAGCATCTACATGAGAAGACAGAGCTGTTGTTTTTCCCCTGCACATTTTCAGAACAAGCAATGGCACGAAACCTAGCGGGATGCTAGTTGGGCAAAGGTCAATACATACAGCAAGAGGGGAGAGAGGAGTGTTCCTTCCCGCATTCTGAGCCAATCAGAGATGCCTCATCATTGCGTCATTATTTGCTTTTACTTTATAAAGTTCTATCTACTAGTGTGTTTGCCTCATTTTCTTCTTTACACTGCAGAGAATTCAGTACATCCTTCCATTTTAGAGTCATGACATCACACGAAGAGCAACAAATTGACATGTTTTGTCATTTAATATGAAAACATCAACAGTAATGTAAGAGCACTCCTCTTATAATTACAAAGCTTTTTGCACCTTAGATTATGTGGCGAAAAGATATTTACATATACATATGAAGGACATGTTAAGAAATATGTGTGCAGAAAGAATGTTTGGAATGAAGGTAAATGGACAATTAAAGGCACGATTGCAGTTTTGACTTTCGGTTTGATTTGAGAAAGGACGCAGACTGTATTAACGTGACGGACTGGTATGTGAAGGACATGGTGGGTTTATATAGCTCTGCAGATAAAGCTTTAAGAAAGTGAGAGTGAAAGTGAGCCTCCATCACCTTATCATTGACTACCTGCTGCCCCTGAAAACAAATTTACAACTGTGTGTGTGTGTGTGTGTGTGTGCGTGCAGTGATTTATACTATTGTGATGTACAACAGTAGTCACTAATGCACCCCATGCATGCATGACAGACTACATATTTACATTCACTTAGATAAATGAAATGTATTGCCTTAATCCAGTTAATATCGATGTTTTATAAGCCATATATACACCTTAGTCGGACTGTACTCAAACTGAACTGTAGTTTTTGTAAGGATAACCTGACTATTGACTGACCTGGTCACTTTTTCTTCTGGAAGTGATGAGTCACCTCATAACAACATCAGTAGTAGAAGAAGACGAAGAACAATGAAGAAAACAATAAGTAGTAGTAGTAGAAAATGTCCTGAGTTGCTACATTGTTGTCGTCCATATCCTCGCTCAGTGTTGCTGTCTTCCTACATCTGCTTCAAACGTGTCACTTTCTTTACTAATTCTTATTTGTCCATGGCGCCAACTGCAAAAATTCTCGATCCTCTTGCCGAACATGTGCAGTGGGATTTTTCAGAAACTCCAGTTAAATCCTTAGATCGGTTTTTGCTAATAGTTCAGCTTCAATGTGCATAGAACTGTACTGAGTGACACCCGTGACCATCCCCATTTGTTTGCCCCCCCCACATTGAGATCCTGTGGCTTAGAGAAAACGGGGTGATTTTCAGCAACCCACCACCCCCTTATTTCTATTCTTATATCAGAGGATTGAGAGTAGAATTACAAGTCAGACAAATGTGTAAATAGTCCAAACTGCACTGTTGCAGTGTGATGGGTGTGTGTGTGTGTGTGTGAAGTTTTTTACAGTATAAGGTCATTTCCACAAAGAGAAGAAAACAATTTCTATTTCTTTTTAAAGAACTTTTCTATAAGGACATCAACTCCAGAAAGGAGTGTGCCTCCATGAAGCCACTGAGTCTGTATGCCAGGGCTGTAATTGGTGTTGGAACACTGCCACAAAAATATACCAAAAACAGAAGAAGGAAGTGATTTTGGATGTGCATAAAACTCATGAGATCCAAACAAACACTTATACTGTATATTGTTTTATAAAGAATGCATATGAGTTGTAAACATGGTGGTTTGAGATACTGTATGTACATTCTGGATTCCCAGTTGGCATATTCAGGATGCTTTTCATGTGAATGAAACACCCATATGATGAATAAGTTTTACAAGTACTCAGAAACCTTACTCCATGTACACAGCCTGTAAGTTGTATAAATGTACGTCCATGTTTGATAGCAGCGTTTGGTTAGTTCTGTTTATGTTTTCGTTAGGTCTGTTGACGTTTCTGTTGACTTCCTTTTATATTTTGGTGAAGTGGTTCATCTTCTTGTTGTATCTGACTGGTCTATCTTCCATAAGCCCTTCATTACCTCCACCTGGTGTCCGCCTGTTGATTATCCACAGCTGATTGTCATTCTACTCACCCTACATATTCTCTTCTTCCCCTTTATCTATTGTCATTGTTCCTGTTGAGTCTTTGTCATCACACAGACGGTACAGTTTCATGTCAAGTAATTATGTTAAAGTCTTTGTTTGATTACAGTTTTTAGTTTAGCAGAGCCATAGATCTCCCTTTTGTTTTGTTTGTTGTGAATGTTGTTAAAATAAAGAACATCAAGCTCCTCAAGACTGGTCTCGACCTCTTGCATTTTGGATCCGTGCCTAGTGTCTCCCGTAACACAGCGTTTATTTAATTTTCATATCCAAATCCCCAGTAAACACAAAAACAGATGTGATACCTCCTATCAGACATCAAAGTGGTCACAAAACCTTCTAAATCCAATTATTTTTTTAAAACCCGCTGTGGGGTTAAGTTATTTTTTGACACCCCATGCATTTGTGAAATTACATTAAGAATTACCTTTTAGTTGCTGAATTCTATCAAGTAGGCATGTAATGGTGTACTTGTTTGTACCGAACTGTTTTGGTTGAGGGCCTTCAATACAATACGCAGGTGTACCGAACATACATACACACACACACACACACATATCTATGTATATGTGTGTGTGTATATATATATATATATATATATATATATATATATATATATATATATATAATATACTTATTTATAGACAATAGATCTTGAAAATGTTATTCCAAGAAATCTTTCACTCCTTCCATTGACAGATTTTTAAATTTCCTTAATTCTTTAATTTTCTTTAATTCAAGAATGTATTTATTTCTTTTTACTTAATTCCATATATTTTTTGCTTTCTTTACCCCCCAGATCACCACCAAAATCTAATAATTTACAGATCTCCCCACTACCAACCTGCACTGTCTATTTAATCAAAATCCATCCATGACTTTTTGAGTTATCTAACTAACAGACAGACAAACATAACCTCTTTGGTGGAGGTAATACAAAAACTGATAATGGATTTTTCAAGATATATTGTCGAAAACATATTCTTTATATCTCACTGAAAAGTTAATCTTAGGTTGATTATGTCTTATTCTAAGTGTGGCGGAGTATTTTGACCAGAAATGAGAAAAATGCACTTGGTAAGATTTGTATTTTTTTTCTAGTGCAAGCATTATTTCATTCTCCAAGCCTAGATGTTCCTCTATGCACATGCTTAGAAGCAAGAAAATGCCCTTTGAAACACATCCGGGACATAACATATCATAAGTGTCAAGAATTTAATTGCATTTTATAGGTTTTTTCTAATCAAGTTGAGATGTTGAGGATGTGTAAAACCTGTTCACTATTATAGAGGACAGTATGATCGTTCAGTAGACAAACAAATTAAATCTAAATATGAAAACTTATTTTCACCTGGTTCCCAGAAGGATAATCAAGGAGTGCATTTGTATTCAGGCTAGTGACAGTTGGCACCAAAATGAATGGAGAGCTGAGATGAATGAACACAGCTGACGCTTCCTTTTCTCTTTGGGCTTTTAGTTCACACTGAGCCGTGAACAGGTTTCCCCATGACAGCACAGGTAGAGAACATCTACAAATGGAAGAAGAGACAATTTACTGTTGAATAACTCCGCTGTTTGCATGTGACTGACAGGTCCTTATCAGAGCCCCCGCCGGCTGATCAAAGTTGAAAAGGGGGTCAGGCTGAATTAAAGATTAGCTAATTAAAATGTCCAGGGAACATGCCAGCCCTCATTTCATTTATCTCCTCGAGTGCAGCTGGGGAGAGAAAGGGAGAGGTGAGGCATGGATTGGTGTGGGAGAAGCCAAGAAAGAGAATAAAGGTGTGTTGTCCCACAAGTTGAACTCCATCTGATACCAGTGAATGGTTGTAAAACAATGTGTCTGTGTTTGTTAACGGGCGGAAATGTCACTGTGCCGTCTGGGGTTGAAAATGCGATTTGATACGTTAGGGATTGATGTGAGAAGTTGGTAGTGGTACAAGTTTGACGAGAGTTCGTTCACCTTGAAACACAACTGTAGATGGATAGATAGGTGCCGCAGGCAAAGTAGCAGAGCTTGTGATGGGACAACCATAAAAGGCGTATTCTGTTCTCTGCCTGCTCTCTGTTTGTCTCTGTAGTGTGGCCTTTTTCCAACCCCATGTTTTCTAGCCTTTTGGAGTAGAAAAAACACGATGTTGTATGTATGTATTATGTTTGAATTGGGCATTAGGTGGGTTTTTTTTTATAGAATACAATACAATGTCTTTATTGTCGTTATACATAAAGTACAACGGAATTGAAATGGGGGGGGGGTTAAAGATCACAGAAAAATCTAGTCTTAACTGCCATTAGTGTTTTAAGTCTTTGTACAAGCAAATATTTTATTCACACGTACCCAAAAGCAGGGGCACCGTTATCCTTAACCCATAAAAACCCAAACAGTCACTGGTAACAAAAACCTACTGATGTAAACATGTTAATAACTTCTGCACCAGCATGTACATTTAATTTAATTTAATTTAATTTATAAAGCCCCAAATCACAACAAAAATCATCTCACAGGGCTTTACAAAAGCACAATCAACTACAGAAATAGATAAAAGGTTCCAAGCATCCCCTGTCCTTAGACCCTCCTTCTCGGCAAGAAAAAACTCCAAAACAAAGTGGGGAAAAAGAAGAAATCTTGGGGAGAACCACTGAAGGAGAGATCCACTCCCATGGGCGGACAGGCTATAGATGAACGTCCATTTGTAGATGAAGGAGAGAGGGGGGGGGGGGGCTGGTCCATCCATCAGACAGGTGAGGGAGGAGGTCCGGGGTCACAGGTCAGCTCAGGGTATGTCTACAGAGAGAGAAAGAGAGAGAGAGAGATCTAACTCCAACTCTAAATTAAAATTGAAACATCTAAAATATGCAAGACACCGGCCCTCGAGGACTGGAGTTTGACACCTGTGGTTTATGGCAAGAAGAGGATGATGATGATGTCGAATATCACACTAAGGTTGAAATTTTGAATTTCAGTAAGTGCCCTATGAAGAGTTAATATTTATTGAGATTAATGTCTGTGTTTTACACTATTTATTGACCTTTTTGTGTTTTTTTTATTTTATTAGTATGGCTTCATTAGTCAAACCTGTAGTCAGACTAATGCCTTTCCTGTTTGTCATGCTGTTAGTCATGCAGCGATAATGAAGCGTTTGTTCTTTCAAAGTAAATACACTCCGTACACACCTTGAAAATCTCAATAGCCTTCCTTCAAAGTACAGATGTAATAATACTCCCCTAAATCACTTGTAACCACCTTAGGGCTCACATCAAGAGGTTTTTGAAAATCATCCGGCAAACCCATTTTGGGAACTCCTGACGTAGGTAATGAATGAACTGTATTCACCAATAATGCCTGAAACATAATGAACAATTATTTTATTTATATCAGCTACTGTCAGATGAATTGTATCAGTATGTGTATTTATTATCGTCTTATGTGTGCCTCTTTGGGTATAGAAAATAACTTTTGACCCATAATGTCAACACACTGTCAGGGTACGAATCTGTTGCATCAAGTTGTCTAATCATGTGAGTGTGTGTGTTTTTTTTCACTGCAGACTTTTGGTGTGAAGGTGTCTGAGGCTGACTGACACTGAGAGCGAATCAGCCTAATGAGATGCCATGTTGCACTGTGGAAATGATTACCTCAGGTGGAGAGGCATTAGATTGATGAGGGCAATCTTTGCCTCTGTCCCTGAGATGTACCACAGCTAACACCACCTCAACATTTAGACTGAGATGACTCCCTCTCTCTCAGCCCAAATAACCCATAGCAGTTCCACAGAGAGTTAGAAAGGTATAAAAAGCTGTGCTCTGCCATCTCAGCTTTAGTGTCAAAATCAATTTAATTATTGTGCTATATACCCAGAATTTTAATTTCCTCATATCATCAGTCAAAGATTGCCTTTTCTCTCATTTATTACCATGCTCACCAGATGTTACCCCAGACCCATAGTATAATATCCGTATAAACCTTCATTGAAGGTTTGAAATGCATTTAAAAAGGCATTTATTCACAAAATGCAAGCAGGGAATATAAATTCTAATAAAGAATGCCATGCGCCAACTATTTGAGCGCATTTCTCTTCTGAAATTTCAATGCCAATTAATCAATAACTGAGCTGATGGATGCTACAAGGTACAATTCAGCTGTTACTGAATGTCCCATTTGTTACTTTTCGACCCTACTTTCTAAGTGTGATTGCCTCTAAGGAATCTTGGACAGCCATAAATCAGGACTTGGTTTTACGCTTCTCAGGTCAGCAGTTATCTACGGAAGAAGCTCCTGGAGGTGAATTCTGCAGTAGTTTAATAGCTTACAGTGGACAAGCCATGAAGCAGATTACAAAAGTAGTGGTTGTCATTCATGTCTTCTACTCTGGACTGTTTATTGGAATGCAAACGGTGCATACAGACTCACATTTCAGATGTTTATATTTCACTCCATTCTTCATCGTGTTGGACCTGGAAGCACAACACCGGAGGAACAGCAAATTGTACTGATTAAAAAAAAAAAAGAGCTGATTCTGATCAGTAAGAGGAGGGTATGACATTCAACAAACAACTTTGTAAGACTGGGCAGTGATACCTCCCAATCATTTATGTATGAGGCGCTGAGTCCCTCCACACATTAGGAAAAACTGACAGGGAGCCTAAAAAGGTAGAGGTCGTTTAAGAGTCCTGCGACTTGTGTAAAAGGGGAAGAAAGTTCACGACAAAACACCCCTGGTTATCTGTTGTGGATTTGACCCCAAAAAAATTAAAAAGGAACCTACAGTCTGCAACAAACAGTAAATGGTAACCTATTAGTGTCACCTGTCAATCACCACAGGATCTGGCTACACTCGTGGACTTCATGATATTTGCAAGACTTTAAAGTCATAGGTTGCTATAGATAAACATATGTCTGGATATGATCCAAGAGGTGTGGCTGAGATGAGTAATGAATGAAGGTGTAGAAGACAGTGAATAAAGCAGCTTCTGTGATTGAACTTTGGCTCAGTGTCATTTAACATGCTATGCTTACCACTGATAGAACATAAACAGAGCCATCCACATCTGTCACTGATGGGCAAAATGACCCGGGTTACTTTAGACTTTCTTGAGGGGAACAAATTAAGGGTAATAGAACTGACACAAAGAGTTTATTAAGTCTCAGCAATAACACAGAGAAACATGTTCAATCCGTCTGTCCAGACAGTTTGTAGGCACACTGGGTTTTATTTACTCTTTTACACATCATGTAAAATAATCATGTATGAGTTCAGAAGGTCCTGATTGAATTTGTGAAGTCAACCTCAGGTTATTGGGTTCTTAAAATGAAGCTTATTATTTTAATGTCCCATTTAACTGATTAGCTGTTTATCTGATAATGAGGTTAAACAGCGGCAATTTCAGCTGCAGTGGAGTGGATGCTTGAGCCACCTGTTTTCTAGTGGTTTCCATTATGATTGTATGTGTCATTTAGTCCACTCCAACTCTGCAGTGGGTCCTTAGGGAGAAAGGAAGCAATGTTCCAAGGGTGAGGCTTAACTCTGGGATTTTGAAGCCTTACCCTCTGTCAAGTGTACACACTCTGAAATGATAACGGTTCATGTCCTTATCAAAGAAAAGCTGTAATTTATGAGCCACAGTCTGCTTTGTTCTTATCCATATTTGATGAGCATGTTGTGATCCTTAACCCATAAAAACCCATACAGCTACTGGCAACCAAAATCGTCTTCCGATCTAATGTTTAATAACCTCTCTGGGACACTAAACCTTTTAATGTGTTGAAATAATTGGTGTAAAATGCAATTAATCATCTGTTCATGGTCATCAGATATAATCCTTTTGGACATTCAGAAGGTCTGTAGTAAATGATTTTACCAGTAAAACCCATGGAGTTGGATCAATGCTTGTTTTTGGGTGCTTCTGTGAAACTGGGTATAGACCCAAAACTGGGTTTAGACCCAATAATTAATCTAACCAAACATTGGTTGGGCGAGATTATTGTAATCAGTGTGTCTCTCTGTCTGTGTGTGTGTTTGTGTGTGTCTGTCTGTGTGTCCTCAGAGACATATCATGCTATAACTCAATGAATACTTGATCACCATGAAATTACATGGACATATACATATAGCTAATGTGCATCAGATGCAGTGACCCATTTGAGTAAAGGTCAAAGGTCAAGGTAGTTTTTTAGCAGAAAGGTTAAAATCACATTATTGGCTCTAATTCAAGAAGAGGTTGTCATAGAAACTTGAGATTGGCACAAAATAGGGTTGAGATTAGGCATTCTCTGAATACTTGTTAAATATGCCTTTAGACCTATTTCCCCCCAGGATGCACTAAAAAACAAAAACATAGTCTTGCCATGAACCATCCCAACATTTATGAATTTTTAATAAAATATTGGGTCCAAAAATTGGACCACAATTGGGCCAGGAGTACTTGAAATGGTGTTATATACATGTAGTTCTATAAATACTGTGTTCAATTTGATGATCCCAGTGGTTTATCTAATCCAGACACACACGTTTTCATTTATTTATTTTTTTTATTTTATTAATACAGGTTTCACACATAACCCATTGTGCCCACTTGCATTACACGTGGAACCTGTCCATTAACACAAGTAAATTGTGAGTGATTTTGTAGTAGCAGTCATTTTTGTGAAACACTGCCTTGCATAATTAGCTTGATTCCAAAAATTTAGCTGTGAGAGAATAAAAAAAAAATCTATGAAACAATAGTAGCACACAATGTTAACACATTTTTTAGTGTTTCACACAGATTTATGTATAAAAAAAATAAAGATTTTTTATTATATGCATCTAAATACATGCACTTATGGGGCAGGTCTCCTTTGAAAAAGAAATCATTGATCTCAATGGGACACACCTGGGTGAAAAAAGGTTAAATAATTATTTTTTTTTCTGTTTTATCTCACTAAGCATTTATTAAAGTAGACCCAAAGCGCTTCCAAACTTGTGTCCTAACATTGTCTTTTCAGTCATTCTGTCTTCTTATTAGGAAGAGGTTTCATTCAGTAGAAGCAGTTATTGATATCTTTACTAAAAAACCCAAAAAACCTTCATTAGATTCTCCGTTTTTGCTCAAATAAACCTCAACTTTAAACTGAGCTTTTTATGAACATCTATATGATCAGCAAAATAATACAGGAAAATATGATTTTCACAGGAAAAAAAAATACAAAATGCAGAGGATAAGACTATAGCGAATGGTGATAAATCACTTAAGAAAGGTTATGTATGGAGAAAAATTAATTTGGGAAGTGTCACAAAAGTGGTTAAAACTGTGCCTTATCTGTACTGTATATATTCAGTATTCAGAAAATGGATAGAAAACAACTTCTATTCCAAGTTTTTACAAGTTCCATTTGAAATTATATATTATTCACAGCGACAAAACTAATAAATATCCACTCTGAATTTGTCAGCTTTCCATCAGTAGGACGTTTTTCACACAACATTGACTGAAGCATTTTCTCTCCACTTTGCAAATTGAATGAGTCAATCAGTGACAGTCAGATTAGTGTTGGGGCCCATTTTATATTTTCCTGCTGAGATTTGAATGTTTTCAGAGCACAGGCGAGTCATCTCTTAAATGTAGTCTTCTATTCCCCTCAGTGTTTTTCTTGCCAGAGAACACAGACGCAATGTCCTTGAGCTCCCAAGTTTCTCGGGTGAACAAAGGCAAGAGACATCTTTCTGATACATTACCCTTTGTATCCCCTATTCGCTCTTTCTGACTCTTGTTGCCTTTTTCTTTCTCACGCCGACACTTTCGCTTTATTTTTCTCTAAATCTCCTACGCAAACACATATGCACAGTGTTCTCTTTTCAAACTCCCTATTTATAGAAGATGTGTGTTTCCAAAAAGTTTTAGCACTGTGTTAAGCTGCATATAAAGCTTTCACTGTCACTCTCAGGGTAACACAAATCCAGTTAATCATCAACAGTTAATACGCTATATAAAAGCTCACTCATGTGGATCTCTATAAGAAATGTATTCATTCGTAACAGAATTATGTATGTAAGATATAATGTACCTATAGTGAAGATAGTGTTCTCAGTATACTGTGTATTCAATGTTAGGCTGACAGAATGTACTGTATTAAGGCCATTATATTTGTCACAGTAGTGATTTGGCACTTTGACCAGTGAGGATTTTTATTGAATGTGTCCATTTATTCATTGTATCACACATTTAGAGCATGTAAAAAGGAAATTAATACTTTTGTGAGAATAAAGAGAAAATGTTGATGCCACGAAATATACTGAAATGCATAAAAACACTGGTCTGACTCTGTGTGTATGATATACTGTTAAAAAGAATTTGGTTTTTGCAACTGACGTGAACTGTACTAAGAAAATTACTTATTCCAAATTTAGAACGAGAAGCACCGAGACTAAAAATAGTGTCTGTCCTCATATATTAATAGAGGAAAGAGATGAGTGTTTTTTTTTTTCAGTTCAAGCACTGATAATATATTGTTTTTATATAATTTCAACACTACCTTATTTTTTTATACATAGTTTTGGCTCTAATTTGAGTTAGTTATGACATAATTCCTTACATATATCAAGACTTGACACCTAAGGCATTATTAGACTTGGCTTCCATTTTCTAGTAAAAACCCATTTTACAATTATGTCTTCTGAATTAAATATGACTGTTCATGCATTTTATGATTACTTTATCAAATATATGTCATAAAAATGTCAAAGTCTCACAAAAAATCTTCTCAGAAATGACGAGGAGACATTTTTTTTTATTAAGTAACACCACCTCTTTATCATCTTTATCACATAGGGAACCATGTGGGAGTGCAACTATGGGCCCAGTATCTAACAGTACATTTCTTATCTGATTTTGTTGTAAATATACTCATAAATGGGTGACATGGGTAGTGTAGTGGATAGCACTCATGCCTTACAGCAAGAGGGTTTGATGGGGGTGGGACCTTTCTGTGTGTGTGCTGTTTGCATGTTCTCCTCATGTCTGCGTGGGTTCTCTCCAGGTACTCCAGCTTCCTCCCACCATTCAAAGAAATGCACTGATAGGTTAACCCTTTAACTCCTGAGACTTTAACAGTTACAGTCATAAAATAAAAGAACAAAATGGACAACAACAGCCAAAAATGTAGAATAAACCAACAAAATAATAAGTAACATGAACAAAATAACACACAAATGGCGGAAAAGGGAAGAAAAAAGTAATAAAATACAATATTAAATGTAGAAGTATAAAACAAAATAAGGAACAAAATGAACAAAAACAAATATATACTGTATATTATGTGTAAAAATAAGTACTTACAAAATAATAACTTAGTTAAAATAAACTAAAATAAAGTGTAAATAAATAAATAATATTGTAATTTGGTTCCAGTAGTTTTAGTTTTGGCTTTTTCTTTTTTCTAAATCAGTTGCTTTTTTTCACACCTGTTTATTTCCATATATCAGATCCATGAACAAAACTCAGTAAAAGTCACAGTAAAATAGTTTTTAATTGTTTTTATTGAAACCAATCCGTCCTTTAAGAACGCGTCATCGCTGACACATCAGGGGTTAAAGGGTTAATTGGTTTAATCTAAATTGCCCGTAGGTGTGAATGTGAGAGTGATTGTTTGTCTCCAGGGTGAACTCCGCCTTCACTCATAAGTAGCTGGGATAGGCTCCAGCAACCCCCATGACTCTAGTGAGGATAAAGACACAGATTTAGGAAATGAAAATCACATAAAAAGCTGCATTCCATATAAATGTATAAATCTTTTTGATGGAAAAAATAAAACACTAACACTAAACTTCCCTCATGGTCATTCTATTGGATTTGATTGTTTTTCATATGTCCAGTTTAAACCCATTTTATATATTTTTTTTCTCCTTCTAAATGAATAATAATGAACCCCCATGATGTGACCTTCTTATAATAATGGCCTCTATCAAAAAAAAAAAAAAAAAAGAGAATTGAATTGAATTAAATTGAATTGAAACATGTCACCCAATTCACCCAGGTTATCTTATCCTTCAATTTACATCAGCGACCTCTGACCTTTAAAAGTGTAGAAATCTATGAACACCCGGACAGAAGGGTTACCATTAATAAAGTAGAAAAGGGGTCCTTGAGTAATTGAAGACATAACAATAGAAGGCGATGTGTGGTTTCGTAGTAAAGGGACACGTTTTAGAGACAAGGCGACATAAAAAGAGAGCAGTCTCTTTCCTCTCTGCCAAATAGATCCCATTCTCACTCTTGCTGAGCAGTGGTGTCCATGCTGTGGCAAACAAAATGCCATCTCATTGTAATTGAACCCCTGCCTCCTATTCACTCAGGCCAGATTTATCCTGTGTGTAAGTCTCACCAATACAACATTATGCATGAGTGTCTCCATCTCCACTGACATAACCTGTTCTCTCATCAGTGTGTGACGGCGATGGTCTACTGTGGGTGAGCTCTTCAGTTCCACACATGAAGAACCATAACACCGTCACACGCTAATGCTTTATTACGCCAAACATGGGCGCAAAATGGAGTATGGAAGCTATGGACGTAGTAATATTTGGATGTTTCTAAAATGTCCAAACCAATTTTTGACAGACTTTAACTTCCTCCAAAAACCACAGTGCACCTTATATATGGATTAATTCTGGTTGTGCTTAGTAACTGGGAATTTTGACTTTTTATGTAATAATTTGGACTTTTTATCTAATGATTTAGACTTTTCATCTCATAATTTTCACATAGTTTCGACTTCACTTAATTCGCTTTATAATCCAGTACACCTTATATATGAAGAATCTAAAAAATAAACCATTCATTGACAGTGCATCTTATAGTGACAAAATATTGACATCAACAAACCTGTCACGTGGCAAAAATGAGAGGAAACTACTGTAGACCTAAATGTCACTCTTGTAATGATAACTATAATTAAATACATAATATATTTATAGATGACCAATAAAAAAACAGACAAAATGTGGCTTAAGAAATAAAAACATCCCTAAAATGTCTCTTAGTTTTTGTTGACATAAACAAAGAGGTGTATTTTAATTCTTTTAGCCGTGTTCTTATTTATTTATTTATTTGTTTTTGCCGTCTCTTTCTCTCGGATGTCGTCAAATTATTTTTCCACCAATGTCAACAACATGATTACTCTCATGACTCAAAAGATAAAATGTCGCATTAAAAACACAACCTGTGTTATATATTTTCTTGACATGCGTGACTGCATTAGATGAAATCTTTTCCAACAATGCTCAGGGTGTATTTCATTCAATATTTCATGTCCATTTTACATTTAGGCACCTGTCAATGGTATCAAAACTCGTCTGTTTGAGACACGACACAGATTTTTATCAGGAGTAGCAGTGAAAACGACATCTGCCGTTATCACACGTTGCTTTTCTATGTCATCTTTTATGGCTTTTGTTGTTTTGGATTGAGAAATTTATATTGGTAAAAAAAAAAAAAATACATAGTGTTAATTTACATTTCAAGTGCCTCTGTATTCATAAATGTGTGTAGGATTGTTCAGCCAAAAATAGCATCAATCTAAGGTGTGTGGGGATTTGAAGGTGGGAGTTGTTCGTGACTGGATCTTATCAGGCAGTATTTTGGACTGATGCTAATTGACTAAGATGGTTGTTTTAAGAAAAAAAAAAAAAAAAGCTCCTGGGGACTTTTACAGTTGATCAATGGTCAGGTTTGCACAAAGGCATTCTGGGTAAGATGACTGTACTGGGGCTGAAGCTGAACTGAGAGGACACACTGGTCCCCTCAGTGTGTCTGTTTACTCAGTTTACTGTGTTGAATCGTTGAGGGAAATGATGTAGGAGTGGTGTTTGACAGAGCGCTGCCATGCTTCAGTTAACACTTTGCGGCTCCGGCAGCAAACTGTACGGGTGGGCAATGCATTCTGGGATTGAATTGTCTGATGTGAACATGATGGACAAATTCAGCTCACTGACTGAAAAATATTCCGATGATTGATTTGTTTAATTTCTCGAAGCGTCACACGTTCCTTCATTCTGATTTTAGTCAAATTGCTTTTGTTTGTTTTCTGTTATGACACACTGGATATATATATATATATATATATATTTTTTTTTTGGAGCGAAAAACCAAGACTGATGGATGGAGAATCTTACAAACCAATTGGTAATGAAGATTGAGTAGCTGTTTATTGCAGCACTGTGTGTGAATTGAGGTACAGCGATGTTAAGTAGTGTGATTTAATGCATTTCTTCTGGGCTTAAATCTAAGTTTGAATGGTAAATTAGCCTGTCTGTTGGCTTCAGTGAGCAAAATGCTAATAAGACCAACGACTTAACTTTGGTATGACTTTACAAAATTTATTTTATGTGTGTCTGCGAGGGGGAATCGGCCCACAGTTCTTTACTTGTTGCTTCTATACTTTATCTTTTCTTTTGACAGAACTACTTTACAGCTCCAGTGGCTTTAATTTATATATAGTCAGTGACATAGCATTCGCACATTTTCCATCTCCGACTGTACCAATATTCCAAACTGATTTCCATGCTGCCCGGTAGAAACCTGTGCCATAGAGAGAGAGAGAAAAAAAAAAAACACACACAAAAAAAACGAGCAACTAGACCAGGGCGGTTAGAGGAAATGAGTGTTCCATTATTTATGCTCCCCTCACTAACTTTATGATGCCGTTAGGTGGTCATGCTGTTGTCCTCTGTCTCCTTTTATTAGCTGTGGCGCACCGCTTCATTTTAATGGATACGTCAACGGATGAAGTTTCCTTTTGGCAATGTAGAAGGGAGCCTATTTCTCATTCTCACTGAATCAAAAGAATAGTGGATGTTATAAGATGAGAGTATAGTTTTAATGAGTTGGTTTGTTTGCCTGTCTGTCTGCCAGACACTAACACTGAATGTGTACTTTTACTGGCTAAGCATTTTTTAGTGATATTGGTCTGAGAGCAGTAACCAACTGTGCAAGTGTAGTGATTTTTACTATACTGGCCCTTTTTTTTTTATTATTATTATTTCATTTCAATATTCAATTTCCTCAAAAACGAGTTCTCTGTTTTCTTTGTAAGGTATTGATGTTACTTTGCTTCGCCTATATACTTTTGCAGTACAGCAGTTTATAACGTCTTTTAATGTTGTTTTCATGCTGGCTGGAGGGAACCTGTCAAGTCCATTTAATGCACAACTGGTTTAGTTCAAGTGTAATTGCTGTTCTTGTGATGTCTCCTTTGCTTAGCTTGCACTGTTTGGAACTTTGGCTTCCTGTGTAAGAGAGGCTACAAAAACAACTGCACTGGTTTTAGTGTTGTACTGGGGTTACAATGGATGGAAGCTTAGAAAAAATACTGCCACTACCACTACAATGACTGTTTCATACTTTTTCATTCTTCTATGAAAAAACTTGCCTATATGTCTACAGAGGATATATTAGAATCATTTATTTAAGAATATTGTGCAGGATTTTCTCTCTAGACCTTGGAAAAAAAAGAGCACTGACTTTTATTACAAGTTATTAGCTGCTAGTTAACAGACTTGGTTATTGCTTTAGACATCAGAATGCAAACTCATTCCTCCTACTCTACCATGTGTGCCTACACTACTGCAGTAAATGGTCTAGAATCCATATAGAATGAAAAACAAACATTGTCGAACCAGGTACGTACTGTAGCAGTGTTTTCAGACCGCCAGAGAACTGTGCCAGTGCTGGTTCCTGCACCTAATTGCAAACCTGCCAATGCGTTTGCACTGAAGGTCAGAGTGGCCAGGAACTGAAAATTTGGTCCCTGATGCATGTCAAGAAAAATGTGTTTTCTATGACAGAATGAGTGGACATCAGCAAAATAAAGAAAGCAAGATGATGTGATTGTGGAAAATGAGTAAGAAGTCTGGTAAATTAGTTTAATTGTGGTAAACTAGTTTGGTAATAAAAGTAATAACTAATTGAATATCATCATCTGGTTTCTGTATTAGGAACACACACGCACACACACACACATTTCTATGTCTTGTGAGGACCAAATTTGTAATCAAGTAGCCATTCGGTAGTGAGTGTAACCATTTTTTTATATAAAAAAGAATAATAATAATAATGCAAAAAATGTGAAAATTAAAAAAAATATTCATATTTATTATTTAAATAAAATAAATAAATATGAATAATCGTATAAAAATACAATAAATAAGTAAAATAAAGACTATTTTTTTCAACAATGAATTCACTTAAAAACACACCTGAATTTTGGTCCCCATAGTGTCAGAGGTCCCCATGTTGTGACTGTGTAAACATATCAATGTCCCCATTAAGATAGGAATACAAGGACATACACACACGTACTGTTGCATCCTGTTTACACATTCCTTTGTTACTTATACACTTATGCAATGGATTAGTCATGCGACATTCATCATGTATAAATTGCATTAGTGTCTGACCTTATTATTAATGACAACAGAAGTCAGTCAACATTTCTAGGGGAAACATTGAGAAATGATGGTTTTATTATTTCTGTTGCTTCATCTTTGGTGTGTATTCAAGTATAAGGTCTGGATGGGAGTGTCAAGAATATTAAGAGGAATCACCTCACAGTCTACTCATAGGTTGTCTAGGAAAATATCTGTAGTCAACATTAGATATACAAACATAATGATGGGAATAACTTAGAACATTTAACTCAATTATATCTGTCTAGAATCCAGCCAGTATGGAGGTAACAGTGTCACATCTCAAAGCAGGAGAAAGGTCTAATGTGGGCATTTGAAAGGTCAGGGTGGAGTTAAAAATGTCTTATGTCTGAAAAAGTACAGTACATAAGATGTCAGACTTTTTCAAAGTACTTTTACCAGACCTTGATTGGAAGCATCATGTGGTCAATGAATGATGGAAAGGAAAATTCTACAGGACTTAGGAAAAGGCACCTCAGAGAGACACTTGGACCTGATGATACAGGGTCAGTGTTTGTGAAAGAAGAAGGGAAACATTTGGGACACTTTAGCCTGTCTTTTCCCATGATGTAAACAATGATAACCAAGTGAAAAACTAACATTCATTGCCATGGTTGGAGGATTAATTAAAGAATACAGTGGTATTTCTACTGACGAAATTAATTTGTTCCAGAAGTGTTTTCGTACCGTGACTTTTTTCATACATGTAAAAGGCCTAATTTGTTCCAAGGCCCCCCTCAGACCCTTTAAAAATAAAAAATACCAATTTTGTATGAAATGTGTTGAAAATGTAGATTTATATTTTAGCCCATCTAGGCTAACACCTCTCTGTCTCAGCCACCTGTCCACTAACATGTATTACTACAAATCTAAAATACTGTACAGACTGTAAGACTTAGTTGCTGTTTAATTTATTCATATTCCTCCTCCATGAGAAAAAATAGTCCGGTTTAGGCGTGAATCTCCTGTAAAAAAAAAAAAAAAAAAAGGGTCCCACTCTGCCCTTGTCTTCTACATTAACACTCATGTCTATAGTTACATATACATACATATACAGTATTAACATATTTGCAGGTTGTGCAAAAAAAAAAAAAAAAAGGAAAATGCACTTCCTATCTGTCATGATTAATTTGTTTTGAGCAGTTCTGTGGGCTGATGTTTTCTGCTTTCCCTTCATAAAAGATGGACCAGCAGTATCTGATCCTAAAGGAAGCACTAAGGGAATCACCAGAGTGTGGATAACTCATATTCTAACAGCTCTTGACAAGATATTTTCACGTTATGTCACTCATGCAAATTTTAACACAACCTAGGTGTAGCGTGAAAGGTCAAACTGTTAATCCCAGATAGTATGATTAGTAACAGTGTGTTTGTGATAAATGCATCCTTCTGAAGGGACGGACAGTTTAATAGTCACACAAATGGAAATGCAACACATGCACACTTTTCCACATAGTATTTGAACAGTGGTATACATTCTGTAATTGAAGGTGGTTGTAGAAAAGGCCTTCCAGCTGGTCATTCCAATGTAATTAATTTTTAATCATACTGTAAAGCGTACATTTAAATAAAAATAAAGCTTTCCAATGTTCTGTACTTTAAAATGAACTCAATACAAATGTAATAAAAATGCAAAATTCTAAGTACAAAACAAAATTATGTGATAATAAATGAATACATAAAGTGATCATACCAGATAAAATATGCATGGACATAAAAATAACAACCCATGCAGTATGAAGTCAAAAACTAGAGATGAGTTTTAAGAAGAGTTTAAATATTAGACAGAGAGGGGGCGTGTCTAATGTGCACCGACAGTTCTTTCTGTAATTTTGGAGCCGTGAAAGACAACAGTCGGTTCTCTCTGCGCTTCAGCTTTGTTTTGGTCATTGACCACAAAGGGTTTTGATCCAAGTATTGAAAAATAAACCTTATATTTATAGCAAACTTAGCTTGTCCATTTTCTTTTGACCCTCTGGAAATGGAGGGTTTACTTTTCAAAGGTTTCCTAAGTGGTTATTTTTTTGTTGTTTTGTTTTACTTTAATCACATCATGATTCTTTAATATCAGATTCACTGTAATGATGGGTGGCCAATTTGTGCCACTTTTTTGGTTTACAAAAATGGTATATCGAACACTTTTTGAAGGTTACAATTGTAAATATCTAATGATTAATTAGTAAATAATGTATGTTCTACTCTACATTAAATTACCATTAATTTGGCTGTGTATGTTTTCTATTTTTTCTGGTTTAGCTTCACTTCTTTATGTTTTAATTTGTTTTCTTTTGTCTATATCAGGAGTGTCCAACCCTGGTCCTGCTTGTTTTAAATGTATCCCTCCTCTAACACACCTGACAGTCATTATCAGTCTTCTGCAGAGCTTGATGTCAGGTTTATCATTTGAATCAGGTGTGTTTGGAGAGGGTAACATCTAAAACATGCAACATAGTAGGTCTCGAGGACCAGGATTGGGTATTTCTGGTCTATACTGAATGGTGGGTAGCTTATTTATGAATTAATTAATTAATTTTATGTAGGGCATATTTGAATTTCCCCATGGAAAGCATTATGCTTTTACTTGTGCCTTTTCATTCATGAACCTGTTGGTAATGTTTGTAGTGTTGACAGTGGTTGTATTATATGATGACTGAATAAAACATTATTTCATCATCACACCCACTTTATGTGACACTTTTCTGGATGTCAATGAGACATTAATATGACAGTCTATTTTATAGGACAAAAGAATGTATGTTATGTCTAGAATATAAATGTACAGTTAATAATAGTGGAGCTCTATGACAAAATGAGAAATTACACTGTATGTGTGGCCTTTAACAATTAAATAATTATATATTTCAC
The DNA here is from genome assembly GCA_020466265.1 of Siphamia tubifer. Classification (NCBI taxonomy): domain Eukaryota; kingdom Metazoa; phylum Chordata; class Actinopteri; order Kurtiformes; family Apogonidae; genus Siphamia; species Siphamia tubifer. Next base: position 33,143,243 of record CM035795.1, on the reverse strand, counting down.
TGCGCTAGTCTCTTAAATATCTTTGCTACAAAGTAATTGAGCCATCCAAGATCATAATGAAATCGTGTGAATTATGTTCACACCTTTCAGGTCATTCACCCTATCACATTAATTTGTGCTTTAACTGTACATGTCATGAACATGTGATATTACGGTGCCGTATAGAGTCATCACTTACATCCTTCATGTAGGTATGATGATGTGCAGAAACACTCATACTCTACAGATAGTCAGAAATAGGTGCAGTATCATCACATTGCATAAGATACCTGCATAAAAACTCTGACTTTAGCAATGGGAAACTATAGCCTGACATCAACCGACATAGTAAAGGCTTTCATTACCTTATTAGATGTGTCAGTTTAGATGCAGGTCTTTGGCAGTTTAGCTGACAGCTGCATGGGAATGAAAAGTGACTCTCATTATCACCGCTCATGGCAGCGGCGCATACATATGCTACAATGACTCTGGACCAGGAAAACCATTAAGTGAATTCATTTTAATTTTCAATCCATGTGCTCTACGTCAGCTGGCATGTGTGCACATATAACACCATAAGTAGATAGACAGCACCGGATCTTACGAGCTGACTGTTGATATTTAAGTGGGATTAAGGCAATATCATACCTTGAACCCTCACAGTTATTACACTAATATGTTCCACTCATTCAAAGTCTGGAGAAGTACTAACCTTGTGCTCACAATATAGGTTTTTCACCAGGGAAGGGTATCTTCATTCCAAATTTAGTTTTGTTAATTTGTTCGGTTTTGAACAAATGCTCCAGAAGTATTTTTCATTCTGCTGTCAGCATAGGTTCACTTCATATTAGGTGGTAATAATGTTGAGATATTTAGAAGGCCAGAATGTGTGAGAATACTATCTGAAAGTGTAAATGCCACGCCTGGGCTGAGTTGACACAGGCTTAAATGCCACGGTTCTCTATTGACACAGTCAATGGAGTCATTCTCTACTTTTTCACAGCTCTGTTTTGTATTATAATACCACAAAGACCATGAAGGAGGAGAGTATTAGCAGATAATTTAAGGTGTCATAGGACTACACTGGCTAATGTCTTTAGAATACAGATGTTCCAGCTCTAGTTTATTATGCAAATAAAGATGGAGCTGCATCATTACCTTATTGGGTTGTAGTTACATTACATCACATACAACACATCTGCCAGCACTGTGGTAGCTTCATGGCAACATCATTCGTCATCCTGAAGAAGGCTAATGCCAACACACACAGGTGTTTTTACCCCCAGCCCCAGATATTTAATCTACAGTTCGACATGAAATAAAAGCTTTTTACAATTTCAAACGTTTCCAACCAAGTGTATGGCAGGATTTTTGTCTTTTTTCTCACATAATTTCTGTCAGTGACATTTAAAAACCTATATAAAACATAACAACTTACCAGAATGGAGCCACCACTTTACTTATTTAATGTATTTATTTTCACTACATTGTGAAATGCTTTGGTTGAAATTATGGCCTCTGTGTTGTTAGGGTAGGTTTTGAAGCGATCATAAAAATAAGATTATAAAACAATAATTACAGCCAAAACTGAAATCATAAGTGCACTGTCAGCCAACACACTGGCATCCAGCTCCTTATAGATTATATTGCCTTCTTATCCAGTATGTCTGCATAAAAACAAAACAAGCAAGGATGAGCATGTCCAGATATGTGAGGTCAGTAATGTGGTATGAAGAGTGCACATTGACGGCTGCACTAACCAAAAACGCCCTATAGGCTATCGCCAAAAATATTAAAGCCAATATTTTCATAGATAAGGAAGCCTGACATGGTAACCAAGAGATGAGAAACAAATTAGATGATAGGTCATTATTTTGAGTGTATTTTACTGATTGAAAAAATGGGTCAAAACTGACCCATTAACATAAAAGATGGTAACAGAAGCTAACACACAAACAAGGTTAACTGTTATTCTACTTTTTCCAGTTTGCAGGGTGACAACCACTGTCATTTCTGTTGTAGTTTATATCATTCAGATATATGTAGACATATGTAATATGTATATCCAAATGTTGTTTTGGCTCACACACTACAAACATATACACATCAACTCCCTCCCAAGGTTTCAGTCCTTTTGATGTGATTATCATCAATGTGTTATATAAGAAAAATAAGTGTTTGCTCATGTCATACCATGATCAAGGTAGTAGTTTTTCTTCTCTGGTCTTGGTCTTCATACATCTTGGCCTTGGACATTAAACAACAGTTAGAAACAAAGTTATAGATACAGAATAACGGAGGGAAATTAATTCATATCCATTACCTTTGGAAAAGAAAAGATAGAAATTAAAACAAGTATTAAATAATGGCGGTGCTGAATAAGTACATATGGACCATCTACATTAGGTACATGCAGTATATGGATCAGGGTCAGCTAAGCTAATCAAAGACTTTTGTCTTTTCAGACTGTTACTCCCACTACCCTCTCCTACAACAATTATAATCCTAATTAGTCTGTATTCATATTTCAGGGACATGCTATTCTATTTTTATTTCTGTTTTTGCTTGGTTTCTTGTTTCTACCAGAGTCGATCTGTTCTATTCTTTAGGCCACACTATCCTATCTTTTTTGGTTTTGTGGCTTGGTGCTGATTGCAGGTTCTTCTTCTAGATAATCTCAGGTCAAGGATTGTTTATCACTTGAAGCTACCGTTCTTTCCCTCAGATACTTAGATTTGAAAAATTCTAACTGTTGTTCTTCCTCTGTTACTTTCGTTGAGATGAGATGGACTGAAAATGTGGCAAACAAATAAATAGCTCCACATGCAGAGGAGTACATGTACAAACACTCCCACATAATGTGGTAACATGGTGTTTGAAGTAGAACTTCAATTGGACACCCCTGAACAGTGTGGAGCTCGGTATCCCACACAGCGCATCCCTGCTCCCTCAGATCAGCATTCAGCTGCTTTCCCATGTGGCTAAAGCTTGGAAGGAATGCAGAACATTGATGTATCTAAGCAGAACAGGGGGAAAGCTAACCTTATGGATGTCACAAAAGGCTGGATTCATGAGTGTAAGATGTACCCCTTGGTATTTATGAAATGGTCATTATAATGTGTCAGTGCATACAGGATTTTTATTTTGCTCAGTAATCAATTTAGTTTCCATATTTCTAAACAGTCGTAGTGGTCTCTAATCTGTTTTGGTATCCTCAAGTTTTATTATTCACATAAAATCTCGTAGCCAGTTTTTGTTGACTCAAAAAAACAATATAATCTTCATTATGAATTATAAATGTTTTAACTTTGCTCCTTTTTTGGACAGAAATCAGCTACTGTAAAACCACAAGTTAGCTTAATTCCCTGGACAGTTTGTGTTATTGGACTAAAGATGTGAGGTTAGAATTGCTACAGTTTAGTCTAGAACAACAACTTGGCAAATAAATATATTAGTATCACATAATAACTTTACAGCTTCATAAACTTTATTATCAAACTCATTTGTGTTGAAGAAACGCTGTGATTTCATGATCAAAGCCCATTCTTTGTACAGTATTTACACATCTGTCCTTTGGCAAAAACAATAGTGTTTCAAGCTTTTATCATTTTTATTCATTCACTTTAGCCACATTTCCTCTGTATGGTACCAACTCAACTGGGGACCAGATAGTGTTACTGGGGGCTGTTTCTTTTGCAGGATAATATCAACTTAACAGTAACTACTGCGCCACAGTAGCTGCTGCACAAACTTGAAAAAAATGACGGAGCAAATTGGTTCTTATGCTCTCTGTGGAAATAAAGCGTTGTTTTTTTACCTGCAAGTTTTCAAAACAAGAGACGGCACCAAACCTAGCTGGATGCTACTTTGGGATGGAAAACACACACACACACAGAGTGAGAGGGGAGTGATTGTGCAAAATAAATGATTGTGTGAAATAAATCGATGAATAAATTTCATTTCAATCCAACATTGACAAAGACAAAAACAATTGAGAATTTCAGCCATCATTTTTATAGGTTTTAGTAGGTTTTGTATACATGCAATACAGTTTCTGTTATTTTTTCTTTTAATGATAGTTTTTTTTTTAATTTAAATTTTCCTTACTTAGTTTTCCTTAACAATAATAACCGTGGTGTGTATGCATGTAGTCATACAGGTGTGTGTTATTCTATAGATGAGTCAGATATAGGGAATCAGGGAGTCATGCAGGTCATTGAAATGTAGACAAGCATTCAACCAGATGCTGCAGAAATAAATCCCAGTGTAACAGATGGCGAGATCACTCGGAGCATGATTCTCTCACCTCTTTGTGCTGCGCTGCCTCATGGGATACTCCTGATGCCTGTCTTCTATAATGAGTGTAGCCTATAGTACACATGCATGATTTTTTCAGGTGGTTTCACACCTCAAAATGAGATCTTTGTTTTGATCTATGGAGGTTTGGGGAGAAAACTCCAGCATTCAGTAAAAAGTTGTGCCTAAGGGGTCTAAACCACCATAAAAGAAGAATAAAATCAAGGTGCAAAATATAACTGTGAAGTGGTCTACCACAGAGCAACATGCTCTCTTCAAAAGAATGCAATATTTGAAAGGAAGCTAGAGTCGGACCGTTGAAGTAAGATAAAAGTAAGAGTATAAAGATTCGGGGACGGAATCTGTGTAGGTTTGTAATGTCGTTTTCAGCTGTTGTTTTTGCTACATAGATGAAAATAGTAGTGTTCCTTGTCTGAGTATGTGGATAATATTTGTGCAGAAGTATCAATCATTACTGCTCTTATGAAGTGATAAAGGTTCTGTCCTCACTAGTCTCATCTTCGGTTCAAGTGCTTTTTATGCTGAATCCCGGTGAAAAGAGACCTCATACATTCAAAGATTGCCACAGCTGTTTTTTTTCCCAAGTTAGATGAAAAATATTCTCAGGATAGCCTGTTCACAGCAGCTCACTGATTTTCATATTGACTCAATCTGTAACCGAGCCAAGATCGGATATGGCGTCTCTCTCTGTGCAAACCTTTGCTTAAATTGATCATTTTCCATTTTAAAATGGACAATTGCACAGATGTATTTTCAGGAACGCACCCTGTTTTGCTCAGTTGCTCTGTATCTCTCTCATGCACATGTTCACATCAACCTTTAGTGGTTGTTTTAGAAGCACAGTCAACAGACTAGGCTTTGGGCCAGTTGGTCTGGTCACTGAGATCTCTCTGTTCTCTTGGCTCAGCTTTTGTATTTGTCAAAAAAAAAGGTAATGAATGTAATACACAGTACAGAATGCATTACTAGTGATTTTATAATGAAATAGATCAGACACTCATAATGATGACTAGGATTTTAATTGCCAAGAATTTATGCTGTTAATCACCATATACTGTAATATATCTCACAGGGCTGCTTCAACACACACAAATTCCAATTCATTTTTTATAGCCACTATATTGAATATGAACTCACATTGTATTATCATACATGTTTTTTTTTCCACTATGACATAGCATCCAAAGTCCCAGTGAGACTACAACACCATCTGCAGCATACACCTTCTCTATATTCTGCTAAACACAAAAATGTCTTTGTTCTCTAAATTAAAAAAAAAAAATGTCTTTGTAGGCAACAGTTATGCCAAGTTACTTCTTATTTTTTTTTCTGCTGAGTGATTCTTAATAAAGGGGTTGCAACTGCTGTGAATTCCCCCGATGCCTGCGGTGCTACAATGGGAAGACTCCAGGAGACAAAGCTAGTTCACCCTTGGAGAGTGTGGGAACAGTAGAGCAAACAGATACTGCACAGTGACACAGTTATAAACACACATAGAGACACAGTCCTAACCCAAAATGAACAACACATATAATATTAATGGAGTTACAATAATGGTTAAAAAAAACAAAAAAAAAAGTTTTTTGTTTTTTCCTTTTTCTTTTTTGGCCACTATTTGATGCAGATGGTGGACAGAAAAACTAAAAATCAACCTGCTGGAAAGTAGATTTGAAAACATATGCATACACACTGGCTAGCCAAGAATATCAGTAGCAGTAGTGTAATATTTAGTTGGACTGATTTGAGCTTTGATTAAATGCAGTTAATGACAGTGACATAATTTATGTTTATTCAAAACATTTCTGTCCAGTCTTTTCCTTTGTAATTTTCCACCAATATCTTGTGTTAAGTCAAACTACATTATATGGGAAGCTATGGCCGGACAGTTTGAACCACCTTGGCAGAGCTACTTTATGTTGACTGTCAGCCAGTTAAAGTTTGCTGTGTGATGGGACATTACTGTAATTTGACTCTATGGATGATGGGAGGACACTGTATAAAGGTTTCTCCCCCAATATTTCTAAATGGAGTTCAAGTCTGGACTATGCTTTGGCCAATCCATGTGTGGAAATAATGCCTCATGTTCCCTGAGCCACTTTCATAATTTGAGTTTGATCGATCCTGTTATTTAAAAAAGAAAGATCAGCCAGTATTTTCACATCATCTGACCACATTTTAAAGACAAATGTTACTGAACCTAGACGTGACCAACTGAACCACCCCCATTGGCTTCTACTGTAGGCACTAGGCATGATGGGTAATTACTTCTTCACCCTTTTTTCTCATCCTGATGCAACAGGGTCAGTCTTTACTCATCAGACCACATAACGTTTTTTCCACTGAGCCACAGTCTAAACTTTCTGCTGTATCAAACTGAAGAGATTCCCATAAAATGTAAAGCCATCAATTAAATAACATGAAGAATAATATTGACTGCAGGAATGATTCATTGAAATGTTCTTTCCTAAGGATAGTGTTTGTTTTTTGTAATTTATCTTATATGGTATTTATGGGTAAATTCAATGAACAACATAACAACTGACAATGACAAATATTAACACTTAATTTATTAAAGAGAATAGAATGAACAGACATTCATTGTGTTGCCAAGACTTTCCTTGTGACGGATATAACATGGATCCAAAGTTTAAAAAAAAAAAAAAAAAGAAATTACTAGGTGTAGAACTGTCTTAAACATAAAAACACAGCTCATGTAAGAGGACTGAAAGAAAGAAAGTAAGCACTGTCTACAAAACAATAGTAACTGAGAGTAGATTTAGAAAGCTATAAGTGGAGCATAGCTGTGTGTGTGTGTGTGTGTGTGTGCTTGTTTGTTTGCTGCCTGCTGTGCTGTTGCAGGTCAGCAGCATTGATTTCTTTGTCTGAGGCAATTTGATAAAGTTTACGAAGCATATTTGTAGCATTGCTGTAAATGTAAACTTTTTTTTCTCTGAATGTTTGTACATGAGGTTTAGAATTGAAGAAAGTCCTGTCATATACGCATTATTACACAGTAGTATGTATTTCAATTTAAATGCATTGAGGGTTAAGTTCATAACATTACTGGGAAAAGATTGTGAATTGCCTTTCTGTCTATTTTTATATTTAACCTTTTGATTTTTAATCAAGAGGAGAATGCTGCAAATGATTCAATTCTTGAATTCTGGCTTCTTTTTTTTTTTTTTCTTTATCTCACTCTGACTTTGACTCCTACAGCTTTAATCCAAAAAAAAAAAATAACTTCTACATACAAGCTGCTCTTTAAAACTGCGATTTAAGTTATATTAAATTAGTTCAAATGTAGAGCACAGCAAGCTTCATCCCCCTCTCTTTTTTCAGTGATATTTAAATATGTTCTCCGTCTTACCCTATTTAGTCTTATTATAGATCTAATATTTATCATAAAGAATGCTTACTCTGCTCAAGAATCAAGGGCAGTTATGGGTAATAGTTGGCAGTAGTGTCTCAGATGAAGATTACTATGTGCACCACTGGAAATAACTGAGACAGAAATCTGACGTTATTAACACAGAGACACTCTCAACAAATTGTCTAATTTATGCTAATTATTAGCATGTAAGAATCTGAAACGGTCATAAATTACATTTGCAATGAATTAAAGACGTTGACAAGAAACATATTAACAAGTGTTGACAATGTATGGGTTTAAAAAGAAGCTGTAAAACTCTATACGGGAATAGAAAGGATGTTTCTGATTTACCCGATCAATTATCATTGTGAAAACACATTTTTGATTATCTTGACCTTTGACCTACCTTTACCAAAATTGAATGGGATCTGTTTTGAACCATATTACACCTTTTCTAAAAAAATCAGAAAAATTGGTCAACTATTTTTTTTTTGCAACAAACAAATAGACAAACAAAATGAACCAAAAACAAGTGGTGCCAGGCACAACAAAACCCCCCCCCTCACCAAAATTTTTACCTGATTTACCCTATTTCTTATCATTGTGAAAACACATTTTCGGTGACTGTGATCTTGACCTTTGACCTACATTCACCAAAATTTGATGGGTTCTATTCTAGACCATCTTGGACCTTTCCTGAAAATTTAATGAAAATTGATCCAGTAGTTTTTGTGTAAAGTTGATGAAAATCAGATCAGACAGAGAAAATAAATTCAAAACTATATATATATATTTGACCAAATAGAAGTTAAACTTGTTCATTTCCGTCATTATTCAATAATCATATATGCCTTGGTATGAATTTATTCAGCTGTATCCTAGCAGTCCAACATGCATATTATATTATAATATTGTTATAGTTGATGTACCAATAATATTACCATAGGTTTAATCATTTTTAATTTAAATAGTGATCCAAAACATAGTATCATCTATTATATACAGTATATTGTTATTAGTGCCATCACCAAATCACTAAAAAATGATGTGAATAGTATTAATAACCACAATGCACTAATATTCAAATACACACTAATTTCAAACAGATTGTCAAAACTATCAGCATATTAACTACCATATTAACTCCAACAGTAATCGTAACGATATAAAATCCATAAAATTATCTTACAGTCATTATGTTTGTTGTGTTTTGACTAAATTCATCTACAAACTCAAATTTCCAGTGTCACTGTTTTACTGTTTCTTTGACAAGTTGCATAAAAGTGCAGTTAAGTGATCACCTCGCATATATAATCTTCCCAAGATTGTGTTGTGTGGTAAATTATGGGATATGTGAATGCTATCTAGTTCACATCATAGTTGGGTATCATAATGTGATTGCTGCAGTTGCAAAATAAAAAAAGAAGAAAATGAAAACCTCAGCCAGCATCTGATGTTGATATCATGGGAACAACGGGATTTAGAGTGGGTTTTTTTTTTTATGTGCACTGTAAATATAAATTGTATTTTTAAATTTGGAAGAACAATCTCATTAAATAAAGAAATAATAATTCATAATAAAAACAATAATACAAAACTACAATAAAAGCAAATACAAGTAATGTTAAAAACAAGTTTGAATTAAACAGTTTAAATTAAAAATCAAGCACAAATACATTTGTTAATTAGAGCATAAATTAGTGAAAAGTGTTTATGTCATCACCAAGGTTACCTCAGTGTCTTTACCTTGTTCTTTTTGTTTTACTGTGGTGCTTCACTCTGTTACAGTAGATTAATGTAAACAACTGCTGTTGTGTGGATACGTTGGTGGTATTATCTAGGCTGTTATTGTTTAGGATATTTTGTGTATATTTTGTTGTACTCTTTTTTTTTTTAATACGTTTTATGCATTTTACTCTTTTTGCCCAGTTTACTCAGCTTTTATTCTAGTTATGTTTTTTATTGTTATTATTATTAATAATAATAATGTTTTATTTGTATAGTGCTTTTCATGACACTCACTTTACTGTACATGAAGTAAAAAATAGAACAATAGGAGTCCAACTTTAATAAAAAAACAAACAATAGAAAACAGGGCAATCACACACTAAAACAGAGAGAATAAAAGTAATCAAACATTAAAAGCAATTTAAAATAAATTTGTTTTCATTTAAAAGTGTTGAGGTCAGAACAGTGACGGATGGTTGGGGGGAGTGAGTACCAGAGGTTTGGGGGCGGCTATAGAAAAGGCTCTGTCCATTGGTTGTTGTTGTTTATACAGTATTTTCTTGTGAGGGTCTTTGCCCCTTCCCCTTCGCCCTCTTCATCCCCATCCCCCCACCCATGTCAGGTCTGGCATCAAGATGTCGTTCAACAAATCTCATAATAAAGACAGTAGAATATCAAGGGGAGCCTCATATATATATATATATATATATATATATATATATATATATATATATATATATATATATATTTATATAAAATAAAGTTTTTGTTGACAGAGCATATTTGTTCAACACCAAAAGGCAGTCAGACTGATATTCTGCTGTTATGATGCTGGACAAGTGTAAAAAAAAAAAAAAAAAAAGTGTTTACATTATCTTGAAATTGATCATTAGTAAAATAAGCTACGAAATAAATTGACAGGGAAAAGAATTTGTCTGCAAACCAAACAAGGTATGGATACTGGCGTTTGCTGAGGTGCGGGTTAACTTTTAGTGAAGCATTGAGGAGGTGTGGAAGCGAGGCTGAAAGGACTAAAGACTGAAAGCTGCAGTGTGTAGGTGGCACCCACACAGCTCAGTTCGGCTTGGCTTAAGCGGCCCTGCATTAGCTCGAAGGCTAGGGCCTGTTTGTCTGAAATCTCTTAGGAAGGGACACATCAAAGGCAGGAGCAAGGGGCCACAATACAGCTCACACACTTGCTAAGGCGCCAACACACATGTACATTTATGCTCAAAAACACAGGGAAACACAACCACACTTGCTCCCTTGGCTCATATTGATTGGTTTCTATATCTCCTCTAGTCCCTACAATAAAGGCCCGTCTTCACTGGCAAAGCACTTAGCAGTTGGAAAAGTCAACTCCTGCCTACAGCCAAATACCCAGCACAATGAGCAACAAGACACAGTGTACAGGCTTTTATAACAAAGCCATGGAAGTATGAAGAATTTATGGTTGTACTGCAAATTACATTTTGTTATAAGGCAAGACGAAAAACCTCATTTATTAAAAATAAATATGTTCTATACAAAGAGCGTTATTCTATGCTATGTGCATAGTTATTTGGTGCGTGGTTATTTTGACCTTATATTTTGTATATTTGTATATTGTTCAGCTCCAGACTGCATATGTTAAATTGTTTATTGGATTGAATCATTTTCAGGTTTTATATATTTAATGGAGACTGAGGTGTAAAGTGATTAACACCTTATATTAAGGAGTGTGAATATTCACTCATCGACTTTAGTTTATGTAAGAAAAAGATGTAACTGACAGTGAGTCAAATATTTCAGATAAATTATTAGATGTTGACCACCAAATTATCAAGTGTTTTATTTTAAATAGTCATGAGGGTTGCAACAAATGTAAAGAGACACAATTTAACTGCAAAGGATTTAAAAAGAAGAAGTGCGAAGTTATCTTGAAACCATTGGTCTCTAGTACTCTTCCACAAGTGAAACCTACCAGGAATATCCAGTAGTACACTTTGGAAAGTGTTCAGAGGAAGGTTGAAACACAATAAATGCTGAATAACATTCACAAGTTCAAACATCAAGATAAGGCGAAGAAATGTCTGAAGACAGATTGTTCAAGGTTTTATGGACGGATGAAGTTAGACTAGGTCTGGGTGGACCAGACAGATGGGAGGGAATGGTACTGGTAGGGGCTGTTATCTTTAAGGATGAGTTTGAGAGACATTTTCAGGTCAAAGATAGATGGAAAATCAACTCCCAAACCTGCAGCAAGTTTCTGGAAGATGCTTTTGTCAAGCAATTGTATAAGAAAAGTCTGAGAACACTGAGATCACATGGTATCCTGTAACCTGTGTGACCTCATCTGTACTGTTTCCAGTCTGTTGTATATGTGTAATTTGTATTTAACTATTTTTTTTTTTAAGGGAAGCCAAGGGGTATTGCTTGTTTGTTTGTCTGTTAATACTGTCGAAGCAAAACTAATGGGTCAAGCCATTCCAAAACATGGGTCAAAGTAAATATTTTTTGTGATTTTTAAAAAAAATCTTCCCATTTACTTACAATGAGTGAAATACATGCAATGGTCAGGGTTTGTTGTGCCTGGCAACACTTGTTTTTAAATAGTTATTTTGTTTTAATATATGCCTATTTTTCCTGGTACTTTATTTTGCTGCTGCCTTGACCATCACATTTCCCTTGTTATGGGTTCACTAATGTCTAATCTAATGTATCCAAGTACTAGCACCTGGCTCCCAACAAAGGCCTCAAACCCTTTTGTCATCTGTCTTAAATCCTATTGAAAACCTGTGATCTCACTCAAACCTGAAACTTCTACAACTTACACACTTCATTGAGCAGTATTTGGAAGGCTGTGAGTTGTTCTGCAGAAATTGATCATGAATGGATGTAAAAACTGACAGACTCTATGGTTGGAAGACTCATGGCAATTAGTAAAACTAAAGGTGAATTGTGGGCAAATGGATCCTGGATCCAAGTGGTCAAATGAGTTTCCTCTGTAAGGTAGCTGGGCACACCTTAAGGCACAGGGAGTGGAGCCACTGCTCCTCCACATCCAGAGGGTCCAGCTGAGGTGGATGCCTCTTGGATGCCTTCCTGGGGAGGTGTTCTGGGCATGTCCTGTCAGGAGGAGACCTCAGGGAATACCTAGGACACCTTGGGACACCCACCCCCCACGGATGAGTTTGAGAAGGTGTCTGGGGAGAGGGATTCTCTGTTTAGATGGTGCCTCCATGACCTGGCCCTGTGTAAGCGGTAGAAGATGGATGGATGGGTGGATGGATGGATGGTGAAATTCTGAAACGCCAAAAATATGAATGAATCATTTTTAGTTAGTACTAACCCTAACTGAAAATAAAGAAGTTGGAAATGTGTTGGTTTTTTTTTTTTTGCATAATAATTCTGTATATGAAAAGCCGATTATAACTATGTAATCGTATATATTCCCCAGAAGAAGTCAAAACTCACTTTCCTTTGAACATCTTACATTGACTCTGTGTTTTGTATTAGTTACATTTATTTATTTGCCTAATAAATTATGCACAAGGAGGTTGTACTTGTGAAGGAAAACTAGAAATTCCTAATACAACTTCTAACCTCAAAGCCAATTAAAGCTCCTTGGGGTGTCTGTTGCACATATGGCATATTACTCTATCACACCCTGACTGTCTTAGACCTTTTAATATGACAGTCACTCCTCTGAATGGATGCTTTCTGATCATCACACAGATTAAAAAAAAAAAAAAAAAAAAAAGATGACAACGAACTAGACCTGTGATTTGTATCAGCCACATTAAACTTCACTGGGGAGATTCTTATTGCATCATCCAAATGAGCCACAGGCTTTATCTCGTGTCTTTGTCGATCAGCACATTTTCGCAATAGACTTCATTATAGATGAGTTGAACATGTCTGCAGATGTCTTTGTTTTCTAGAGTTCACTCGGGGTGGTTTATAATTGCTCAGCGCAAAATGTCATTCTTTGGCAGTTGTGTTTGAGGGTCAAGAACTACCGAGCTGTGAGAGAAGACAATGGCTCCAAGGGAATTATTGTGAAATTTGTATAGGCCTTTGTCTCACAGGGATTAATTTATACTGCATGTACGCATACACTGTCATCATTGCTGTGTTGTATATGGGGGGTAGGGGGGGGTAGGAGTGTAATAGAGCTAATACAGTATTTTTAATGGTGTGTGTGTGTGTGTCATGTATGGAGACAGTGTCCTTGATGACCCCTTCCTGCCTTGTCATCTCCTTCAAAACCCTGACAAACAGGGTGACAGGTGGTGGCAAAACATGTCAAATCCGGTGATTAATATTTTTCCAACCGTCTTTGTCATTCTGTCCATCTTGACTCATCAGGCTTTGTCTTTGTCAGCTGTGTGTGTGTGTGTGTGTGTGTGTGCATTTGTCTCTAATGTCTGTGTGGCTTTGAGTCCTGCCAATTAAATACTCGACAGGGTTCTTCAAAATGTCAATTGGTCAAGTATGATTGGTGACACAGGTCAAGGGATAAAAAGAAAATTGACCTAGAGAGGAAATATCTGTTTGAATGTATAAAAAAAAAAAACAAACATGCTCAGACCCATCAATCAAACGCCATCGTCTATCAGGGTCACATTCAGCACACGATACATTGACGTTTACATTCATTAAAGGACTACCTGCTGCAGTTGTTGTAAAAGCAGTACAGTAAACATAAGTTTTACGAAAAACACATATAACTTGTTTATGTAGATACCTTCTGGCATGTGCTGCTGCCTAGCAACTACTTTTACTTCCCAGTTCTGTTCCTGACAAAAGTGTGTTCTCTAATTACTTTAATGCTCAGTCAATTTTCCCACCGAAACTTTGCAAAAATGCTTTATTTTCATTATACTGTAGATGTTAAGGTCAACAAATAGTTGCCCTTTCACTGTTGTCATAAAATGCAAACTGTGCATCAACAATGGCTTTATTTTATGTGCAAGAAGGACTAAACATAAGCAAATCTTACACTGTTGGGGTATGGCAGGCACAGTATAGTCTTAAAAGACCCCAAATCTTCTACTTCTAACCACGCCAATTTTTAGACACTCAAATTGAGCTGCTACACTACACAAATTTAAATCTTATATAAGTACATATTGTTATTTCTAGTCCAAATTATTTCATCACACTTAAAGTGCCTAAAGAGTAAATTTTCAATGAGATACAAGAACTTAATTTTAGACAATACATTTGGAAATTGTTACTTCAATAAATATTACCAAGAAAATTTTCAGTTTTTCCATTGGCAGATTTTTTATTTTTTATTTTTTTTTAAGTTAATTCAATATTTGTATTCACCTAATTCAAACTAAAGTAGTGAACATTTTCTTATTGTTTCGTTAAATAAGATTTTTCCAAATCTATTCTCACTGAAAATTTACTCTTCAGGTGATTATGTCTTATTTTATTTATTTATTTTACATAATTAATAAAACATCATTTACATCACACAGGGGTTAATGCAGCTGAATGGTATTATTCTTTAAGATTGGGCAGAGCTGTTCCTCCATCATCTTTCACCATTTGTAATTTTTTTTTTTAGCATTCCGTATGAAATTTTTAGTATTCCAAAATGAAATGTGTATGATAATGAGAAAATGGACATTTGTAAATCAATGAGAACCACTAGTTCAGTTGGCCTATTATTGTTTGATTTAGTTAGATTTTTCAACTAAAGCACCCCCATTTGAACAAATTCTAATCACCATTGAAGCTAAAATCTATAGGATTCTTATACTAGGGGGTGGTTATCAAAGGACAACAACTACAACCAAATCAGTTCTAGTTATTGCATTAATACAAAGGATATCCAGCGGCGTCAGATTTGATGGATTAGGCGGGGACAATGAGGGTAAAACCACCCATGAAACTCAATTTTGGGGATATAATAAGTAAATAAACATTACACCTATTGCAAAAATGATGTTCAGTTGACACATACTGTAATGTCAGTGTCTGGTTTAGGCTCACCAGATCACCAGTGTGTTTTTCCTCCTTTGATTTAGATTTGAGTGCCATCAAAATAGTC
The DNA here is from genome assembly GCA_020466265.1 of Siphamia tubifer. Classification (NCBI taxonomy): domain Eukaryota; kingdom Metazoa; phylum Chordata; class Actinopteri; order Kurtiformes; family Apogonidae; genus Siphamia; species Siphamia tubifer. Next base: position 33,127,803 of record CM035795.1, on the reverse strand, counting down.
AAGCCAGCAGCCATTTGTCTTTCAGGCAGAAATATACTGGAAATAAAAAAGTTCACTCTTTGTTTTTCTTCTTTTGAAGACACTCTAACTTCAGATGTTTTGCAAATACACCAATTGTAGCTGCAGTGCATACAGTACTAAAACTGAGCACAGGCTGAAAAGAAACTAAACCTTATGACAGCTGCTATTACAAATAACAAAAAGGTATTCTTTTTTTTTTTAAAGAAAAAGCTCTTTCTTCTTGTGTGCTGTTGCAATGCTCTTGTCATATTTGTCACTTTAGCATATTGTGTGATGTTCACCCTGAGGACTGACAAAGGGATACATGCACACATAAAAACAGGTCGACTATTATTTGGGAGAATGAAACTGCTGAGGTCATAAACATCGTCATCTGCTTTTCTGTTAAAGACTGACAGACAAAGAATGTTTAACCAGATTAATTCCACACACATGCTCAGTAAACATTCTTTTAAAATGGGTCAAATTTTATGTTTTCAACAAAACGCTGCAAACACAAAAACAAATGCAACACAAGTGTCCTACAAGAGGAAGAACAGAAACTAAGTAAAAGCTAAAACAATCAAACCCCCTGTTACCAGATCAGCTTATCACACAGAGACTCGTGGAAACTCAGGGATAACAGAATTAAACTTGATGAAATAAACATGCATGAGAATTTACTGCCGTGCACACACAGTTTTTAATTAACCTTCGTATCATGTGACCTTAACAATGGATATTATTGACTCCCCTCATAACACAAAATAAAAGTTACATGTGCAATTAAAACATAATATAATATTCACACATGTCAACACCCCCAAAACAAATGCCAAAGAAAAATGCTGCAAATATCAAAACATGCAAACTCCCAAAACGACTGCAAAAGAGAAACACTGCAAATTCACTCCACAACAGAAAGGAAGTTCACCAAAATAAAAATGGAAGAAGAAGATAAAGTTCATTAATATAAGAGATTAAAATTAAAATGTGTTTGTTTTTTTTTTTTTAACCCTTGACCATAATCTGTTACAATATAATAGAAGAGCAGCAGAGGTGCAGCACTAAAATGAGCTCCATCCATCCATCGCCTTCTTCCGTTTTATTTTGGCGAACTTCCGTTTTGTTGTGGAGTGATTTTTGCAGCATTTCTCTCTTACAATTTTTTGAGTTTGCATGTTTTGGTGTTTGCAGCATTTTTCTTTCACATTTGTTTAGAGGGTTTGTATGTTTTTGCTTCTGCTTGGTTTCTGTTATTGCAGCATTGTTTTCTTGCAGGACACATGTGTTGCATTTGTTTTATGTGTTTGTGTTTTTGGTTGTACATGTTTCTTGCGTTGGCAGAGTTTCGTCGATGCAATGCATTTGCCCCCGTCGGCCATCGTACTGATTAGATGTGTTAGACACGCTGCCACAAAAAACATGGGCCTGTGTTTTTGACAGCCAGTGTACTGTAATCCTGTGTGTGTGTGTGTGTGTGTGTGTGTGTGTGTGTGTGTGTGTGTGCGTGTGTGCGTGTGCTTATCAGCTTGTGTATGATGCCTCATGTTTACAAGCTGTGGTGGAGTTCAGCTTCCAGGCGGGCACATGGCCACTGACCAGTGTTATCCCAACAGCTTGACAGTTTTGCTTGGGTGTGGGTTGTTGATATGATACACACCATTTGTATGTAGTCCATAATTCTCAGACCTTTTTTCCTCATATTTTTTTATTTTTTTATTTTTTATGAAAGACCACATTATGAATACAAAAATGAAAAGGTCATATTTAAAGACAGAGAATAAACACGGACTAGTAAGATCACTTCTGTCTATTTAGAAATACATCTGCTCAAAATGGATTTTGGAACTACAACTTATTTTCTCCCATTCCATAGTCAGATATCCCTTATTACTACAGTACCTCCACCAAGGAGGTATTAAATTCAGGTCTGTCTGTCTGTCTGTCTGTCTGTCTGTCTGTCTGTTTGTGTGTCTGTCAGCAGGATGATGCAAAAAAGTTCTGAACAAATTTTGATGAAACTTTCAGGTATTATAGATAATGGGTCAAGGAATAAATAACTCATTAGATTTTGAGCAATGAAGGTCAAAGGTCAAGGTCACACTAAAACACATAATTAGTAATATGTCAGGATTCAGACAAGACAGAATCTCGCAATATTTTCCAGTCACATCGTCTTACCTTCGGACATCAGATGGGTCAACACTTATGGCTCGATCATGTTGCGTTTTGTCGTCATATGACACCATATCAAGCCATGGAGGAGGTCTGCTGTCTCTGACTGCCTTGTTATAAATTAACCCTGCTGCTTCCTATCACTTAGTATAGTGTACTTGTAGTGTAAGTATAGTATATATATCAATAAGGTTATATAAGTATTAACTATTTTCAATTGTAATAATGATCCCACATGGCTTAATATCAATATTATACATATATGTTCTTATGACAGTTTTCATTATTACCATGGTTTATATTCATATTTTATAATACAAAATTTGGTAACAATAATACATACACACAATTCACTATGTATTAACCATTTGTTACCTATTTGTTAATGGTTTATTCATACACAATTTATCACAAGCAAAGCATTTGTTCTTCTTTTCTATGAACAAACCATTTGTCGCTGTGTGAACAAATGCTTTGATAAATTGTGTATAAGCAGTACATTAATAAACATTAACAAATAGGTAACAAATGGTTAATACATCATGAACAAGTCATTTAGTTGATGATGATTTACACATGGGTAACACATAGTTAATACATAGTGGAATGTGCGTAGGTATTATACTACTATACTACCTAAAAATATTATAGATGTCACTAAATCTACGACTACAAAATATCAATTACAATGGCAATGACAGTAACAGCAATGAACTAATATATTTGATGCTAATTTTAAAAAGATTATCACAAGTGTCATCATATTAAGTATCATAAATATGACAACAGCAACAATACTGACAACAACGGTAAGTATAAAATCCATAAAATGCTGTTATGTGAATCCATTTAGTGAAATGGGTGTTAATTATCGGATTTCAGAATGGACCTATTTGAGCTACATTTCCTCCTGCTCTTCTGTTTTATGTGTCGTGAAACAGTGTTCTGTTGCCCATAGGATTATGTTGGCCAGTCATTACAGCATCGAGGTTGTTGGTTCATCTCTGGTCTGTTGCCAGGTTATGTGTCTTACATGGTATGGTGTTACTAGGTTAGGGATGCTGACGAGAAGGACAAAGGAATAAGGAATAAAAGAACAGCGTGAGGTAATAAAAGGTTGAAGGGTAAGGACAGAGGGTGCGTGGAGAGGGTGGGAGAAAACTGAAAAGAAATAAAAGTAGTAGGCAGAGAAATAAGAGAATAGGTGGCATGGTTTGATATTCTCCTGCTGCGAGGTGGAACCAAACATGTATGAGTGCTTCAGCTTCTCTGCCTATTATTGGGTGATGAAACCCCAGTTGCAGTAAATGAAATTTAATCAGAAAAAATTTCCACACAGGCGAGCTGTGAAATTTCATAAGTCTTGTGTGTGCTTGTATGTGTACTGTATACGCATGTGTGTTTTTGCATTTGTATCTTGTGTGTGTCTGAATGCATATAGGGGGAAAGTGATATAATCTTGGTCTCAAGGCAATAATAATATGCAAAGTAGCAGTGGCTTTGCAGCTGCAGGGTTAAGACATCATGAGTGAGACCACTTTTAATCCCTATTTCCCTCTGTGTTTATCCATTTTTCATAACCTCATTGAATGGTTGGAATTGCACTTTATGGCTGTACCTTTGACAGGCTTTAATTTCACACTGTCGAAATTGTCACCTGCAGGGAGGAGTTTTATTGCATGAGAAGCAATTTTGGACACTTGACACATGCTCTTTACCTGTTGATAAAATGTTTTTATTTTGGCATCATCACAGTGAGACAGTTTAATAGTAGCCATGTCAGTTGTCGTGTTAATATGGACTTTCCATAATGCAACTTCCTGGATAGTTTCAGGTAATTGTACGTTATATTATAATATACGTATTTCTCTTTATGCTAAATGGATATTATTCTATGGTATATGACATTCACTATGTCTACATTAGTGCTTTGCTTGGAATTAAAATCAATTTATTTGCCCTTAAATTATATACAATCTCAAATATTATCATAAGATATCTGGTTATATTAGACAGACACAAACAAATGCAAATGGGTTTTGTTTTTGTTTATTGTTAACAAAAGAGAGAAAAATTAAACACTTGATAGTTTCAAATTATGATCATGTGAATGTATTTCTAGAATAATGATGTTGCTGAAACATCTAGTTTTGACCTCGATGGAACAGTGTACATGCACAAAAGGAACATGTCGGTTTGGAGAAAAGAAAATATTTTTAATGCATATGTCAAATGCGTAAACTCCATCACAATGTAACCCTCCAGCTTTTCTTTTTTTTTTCATTTTATGGCAGGCATACTTTATTGGACTGTTGACTAAAGATAATATCTACTTAACAAAAAGGTCCAGCACAGCCATATTTACAACTTTGGAAATATGGAAATAGTATATATAATTTCCTCTGATATATATATATGTGCATGTATATATATGTGTGTGTGTGTGTGTGTGTGTGTGTATATATATATATATAATCTATAGTCAAATACTAAAGGACTCTTAATCACAGCTCCACTACTTCCTAAACTTCAAGCAGCTCCTTTATTTCCCGTCATTCATTATTGGACACACTGATTAATGGAGGTGTGTCTGCTGCTTCTTGTTGTGACTACTGTGGTCAGACACACCTGGATTAATCAGTGTGTCCAATAATGAAAGACAGGAAATAAAGGAGCTGCTTGAAGTTCAGGAGACTGTGGAGCTGTGCACAAAGCCTTTGATTTTGGAGCCGTTACTTCACGACCAAAGGTTGTTCAGTTACTTAGAGTTTCTATCTTCACACAAGACTGCACTAAATATCACATACTTAAAGCTCACATCACTAAAATGAGAAGCACAAGAGAAAAGAAATAACAATAATCAAATAAAAGTAATATTTCATGTCCTGTATATTCACTTTTCTTTTCTGCAGGCGATAATGTGACATTATTCATTTGTAAAAATCCTCCTCACGATGCAGTGTGCCCACAGAGATGTTTCTGTTGCATACTTAAACAAACTTATTGCCAATTACAATGCCAGAAATGTTACTGTTTATAGAATATATGTATGAACACCTTTTTTTTAAATTTTTTTTTTTTAATGGGGAAACCCGTGCCTTGCATGAAAAAAACCCCACATGTGGACCTGCAGCTACCTGTAAGTTATGTGAGTATTTTAGAATTCTTGCCACTCCTGAATCAGTTAAAACACTGATGAATCTAGGCAGGATTAAAGTACCTCACCCTGCCTTTCAGGATTAAATTCACTAATCCTTCCCAGTATTATCTGTCTTGAATCAAGATATAGATTCCCACGTGTTTGATAAATGCATGTTTAAGATGATCCTTTTAACACTGCAGACATTTACAGTACATACATTTACAGTATCTGCCAAGATTTACACATACAATAAAATCTATACAAAATTAATGGTAAATTATGCTTTAATGAACTTAAAAGTACACTTCCATTGTTCATTTTCCTCATCTCCAAAGGATGATTTTCATTAGTTTCACAAGGGAACAGCTTGGGCACTTTGTTTTCCCATTGGAGACGATTCAGCGTATTGGCTTCAGTATTCATGCTGAAGAGATTCAATGAAACTCTGCTGCAGTTAAGAGCACAATTTCCTCCTTCTCTGAGCATTAGGAGGTTAGACTGGCCTTGATATACTGCCGCTCACTAGGGTTGAAGAGAATATAACCCAACATATTAATGAAAACCATGGCAGAGTTTGCATAAATATATTGTTACTGTGGAAAAGATGAATGCAGATGGGAGAACTACTAGGGAACTAAGTGCCTCATCATCATTTTTTGACAAAGGGCCAAGATTAGGTTGGGGAGAATGATTGTACTTCCGCTGTTAATGATCCCGTTTGCCTCAAGTGTATGAGTACTGTAAGATTATGCTGCACGCAGATGTTTCTCCTGCATCCGTAAACAATTGCTTCAGGCCCAACAGTAGTTTTTCATCTTTCTGGCATCCTCTCCCTCAAATTGAAATGGATGTGTTTTTTTTTTTGTTTTTTTTTTATCATTTATTTATCATTATTTATTTCACATTAGAGAGGCTTCCATAAAACATGATTGTTAACAAAAGCACCCAGTTAACGAATACTTCTAATAGACACGCTATGCTAACATAAATATTATGCCAAGTCTCCATCATACCAATCATGCATAATTATATTTATCACACACTTTAGCGTGTAGTGATCATGCACTGTGCTTGGATTTCGGTGCTCAGTCACAGAATGGTTTGGCTTTGTAACCACTATTATAATTATCAGAACATTATCAGGGTTATCTGGCAGCATACATGGTTAATGTCAGTGAAATTAAGTCCCCGTTCCATTTATTTTTACTCATTAAAGGAGGTTTTGTCATTTTGGATGCATAATAGGAAAAAAAAGCCACTTTATTGTTCTCCTGCTGTTTCTTCGGTTGCCATAGCCACAGTGAGGGTCGATTTACTGAGGATTAGCAGTGCATGATTAAATGCAATGGACTGCGATTAGCACTTGTTCTTAGTTATTTTGAGCTGCACTGAAGTAAAATGCAAAATGCTGTTGATAAAATTATACCTGAAAGACAGAGAAATGTAAAATTAAAAAAAAAAAAAAAAAACAGAAAGGCACCCCCCTCCCCCCCCGAATGAAGAGAGGTCCACCAAGGAGGTTAAGTTTTTGCAGAGAGACAGATCTTGATGAAAATTTCGTGACGTATTGGGGGTGTCACAAGGTACACATTACTAGATTTTGGTGATGATCTGGTAGAGATCGTGGATTCTGGATCACTTTGAAATTTTTACATTGCAGTAAATGGAGAATACATTTCAAAAGTGATCCAGAATCCAGGACCTCTTCTAGATCATCACCAAAATCTAATAATTAGTTCCTTGTGACACCCCCAATACGTCACGAAATTTTTATCATGCTCCATCAATAACTTTTTGAGTTATCTTGACAGACAGACGGACAAACATGGCGAAGGTAAAAATCATCAACAAATGAAATGTAGTCAGTCAGATCTCCCTCCTCTTCCATGTGTACTTTTTCAGATTTCTAAATTAGCTAAACTACAAGTGTTTCCTTTTACAAATTAGTGTTTGAATTAAACTGATAATTTTGTTTCCTTTATTTATCCAATATATTTTTGACTGGAAATCTAATAGTAGTATCGCAGTGCTGTTTTCACCCATGTATATTCATACCACAAAATTATAATACACCATTGTATTAAACAAAGTCAACAATAGTGAATGTTAACAGCTGTAATTACCTACACAAACCTTTGTTAGTGTTAGATTGTCCTTTTCCTCTATCATACCCGTAAATAAATAACTCAACAACTTAACTATGGTTTTATTGTTCTGTCATTAGAGCTGCTGCTAATGTTAGACTTTCTCGAAGCACAATTGCTTTCATTGTGATTTCCTCCCTCAACAAATGAACAACTACTTTTAACACAAAATATAATCAAGTAGTTTTGGTGGCAGATGGGGGTGGGGGTGGGGGGGAGCAAAAACAATGGCAATAAAAAAATATATGACATGTGCTGTTTCTATCTTCTTGGTTTGAGACAGAAGGACCGTATGTTGCATTCAAGTGCGCCTTGTAAACTCTACCCTCCTCAAGGCTTGCTGACAAACTCATGAAGAGGACAATGTGTTCAGAAATCTATTTTCCTACATATGTACCATGAAAGTTTTTAAATGGGGAATTTCATTATTTATTCTTTTCACTCTTGTCTTATCTTTTTCTTTTGTTTTACTTCCATTTTTTTTTAATACATCTGTCATAGTATTCTTGGTTTTGTTCTACTGCATTTTTAATATTTTCATACTAAAATCATCACTATATCCTATTAATTAAAACCTAAAATAAAATCTTATCTTCTAAAATGTCATTAGTTTGGAAAACACCATAATGGTTTTTACTCTGTATTATACTGTATACTATTTACTACAGCACTGAATAATTAAATACTAAACACGCTCACACACACACACACACACACACACACAGTATATCTATTCAGCATTTAAAAAAAAAACTGTGTGGCTGTATTTTCATTTCAGATGTTTAGTGAGATGAGCAAATGTAGTTGATGACCCTTGATTAACTTGTATTCTTGGAATCACAACCACTACATAAATATCTTAACAATAACTGAGCCATCCCTGACAACAGGTGACATACACGATAAAACACATACACATAGAAATGTTACATATTGTGCATTTAATGGGGATTATTGTTGGTGTAAATGTGTCATTATGTCTACCTATATGTATAGACTTTTACTTTTCTAGGAGAAAGGCATTTATTCTAAACATGTTGATGCAGGAAGGCAGTCTGGATGGGGATTTGCACAATGACACCTCAGGGAGCAGAAGCTGTGCACATGTACAGCATAATAATAGTTTCCTCAATCACCTCCTTTAGTGGCGTGTCACTGATAACTGAAAGTGACAGTAAAGGTCCAGTTACAATGTGTAACCATCAGAGCTGGACTGTGCACTTAATTTGACAGTTGCTATTAGTTTTTTGCTCCTTTTTTTTTTAATTACATAAGCTACACCTTTTAGTGTCTGTAATATACAATAAAGTATTTCTGCAGTGATTTAACAGTGTCACCTGATTTGTAAACCCTGTGAGACTCAAATTTAGTATGTTAGCAGTTGCCATTTTGTTTCTTTGCAAACAGAAATGCCTATACTTGAAGGTTTTTTTCCCCTCATTTTTAAGTCATTAATTTAGGATATAGAACCCTATTATTAGATTAGTGGCTGCTTTTCTAAATAGATGTTTCTTTCCTCCATTTTTCTTATAATATTTTGCCCACATGACCTTCATTTTTCAAAATATCTCTATCTGATGCTAAAATGACTGACAAAATGACAAATGGTTGGAGCAACGATTGTTTGTGATGGACTGTGGTCAGTGTAAATAATACTGGCTGTAACTGATGCAGAGGCTTTTATGTCTTCAAGGTGAACAGCAACAATCTAAGTTAGTTAAAGTACTGGTGCACATCAAAATATATTCTTGGCGTAACACCACACTGACCTCCATCTACTGCAGGTCATAAACTGATTTATTCACCTGGTTTTCATTAGTAAAAGGCATGCAGAATGTGGTGTGATGCCAGTGTTTTCTGACGTCTGTTTCCCCATGAACACACAGATGCACATAAACCAGAATAAAAACAAACAAACAAACAAACAAAAAACTCCACTTTGGAAAACATTTCTGGAAATTTTTTACAAATGATTAGATAAATATCTGTTATGCTAAATATGTGTGTTGGTGTGGATGGAATATGAATGTGTTTTCAGACAGCAGCCCAGTTGAACTGCACACTGGGAAATTAATTTGGTTTGCAGTTTGGTTTGGGTCGGATCACATTCTCTTGCACTTTTTGCCAGTGGCAGAAGCATATGTGACAAACTGTTCTGGCATTGGACAAAACGTGGGGGGTGGGGTGAATCAGTTGACAGGTGTTGACCACTTGTTTGGTTCACTTGTTGGTATTCACACCCTAAAAAACTAACTCTAGTCTATTTCAAATGGATTAGGACTGAATACACCCTTACATAGTCCTGGCTATTTAGTGTGTCTTCCATAGTGGTCACCTCTGAATCCTTCTACCTTCTTACATTTCTTTCAAAAGGAGCCTTTCATCTCTTCTATTTTTAATCTCACCCAACATTGGTTGGGAGAGATTATTGTAATCACCGTGTGTGTGTGTGTGTGTGTGTGTGTGTGTGTGTGTGTGTGTGTCCGCAGAGACATATCATGCTATAATTCAATGAATACTTGAGACATCACCATGAAATTAAATGGGCATACACATATACCTAATGCACATCAGACGCAATGATCCATTTGAGTAAAGTTCAAAGGTCAAGGTCACAACTAACTAAAAGGTCAAAATCATATTATATTAACTTAAGAACTTTCAGATTGGTACCAAACAACGGAATTAAGATTTCTACCATTCTCATAATTGGTGTTATCACCTATGACCAATAGTTTTGGAGATCTCTGGAGGTCAAAGGTGACATGTCACAAAATTAATTTGTATAACACTGTTTGTGTGTGTGTCAAGCATAGACATATCACGCTATAACTTAATAAATACTAGATATATTATCATAATATTACACACACTGTCACATATATACATATAATAAAATTATCAATATTGGAAAAGGTCAAAGGTCAAGGTCACATTTAGCGGAACGGTGAAACTGACATTATTGGCTCTAATTCAAGAACAGGTTGTCATAGAAACTTCAGATTGGTACAAAATAGGGGTGAGATTAGGCATTCTCTGAATTCTTGTTCTGTCTGTTTTTCCACACATCCACACACCCCTTCGACTCCCCCTGATCAATTGGACGCCTTCAGGAGTAGGTTTGCAGTAATTGATTTTTCAACCAATTATTCCATCAATTAATTGAGTAAAGTGACACACTTTTTCTTAACAAGTAGGTGTTGATAATGGGTTTTTCAATGGCCAAGGTCAATGCTGCTTATGTAAAATGCAGGGCAGCCAAAAGCCAACATACAGTGGCATTAATCATCATGATAGCATTTTTATTTTGCATCTAATAAAATGTATATAAAGAATTGAATAATAATACACGAGAGACAGTGTTGCTCAATATAAAAGAACATGTGTTTACACTATTGTATCTGTGTTTGTTTCAGTAGATGTTTTTTCTGCTTTGTCTGCAGTGTACATATTGTAAATAAAGAATGTGAAGTGCCAGTGTTATTTAACAGCAGCCACAAAGCTCAAATCAAGCAATGTGTATTAAAAAGGGAATAGTAAATTTACAAACTAAAAGTAAGATATATCTCTTAATCTGTTTTTTGTTTATTTATTACTGAAAATGCATCATATTAAACTACACTCTAGATAGGTAAAAAGATTGGTAACATGCACCTACAATAAAAAAAAAATTGTTCAGTGCCATTTGTAAGAGACATAATAGTTCTGAATTATAATAACATTTCTTTCAAAGCTTTTCATTTTAAAAGAAGATATTTAATGAGATTTATTCATGAGAACTGGTCCTTCTTAAATGTCATTTGTTAGATACTATACACACTGCTGAACTGTTCCTGCTTTAAATCTAACCCGGTTCTATAAGCAGAAATGCTGATGTCTGTTTTTTTTGTTAATCTGCCTTTTAATCATTGTGTTAATTAGCTGTAATTAACAAATTGACACCCATGTTGCTAATTCCCCGATGCAGTCTCCAAGAGCATTTAAAACCCTATATATTACCTGTGATTACAATGCTTGCGACTGGTTACTGAAGCATTTCTTTCCCCCTGTCAGAACATATACCCAGTAGTGTTTGCAAACAAGTAACCTGTCTGCAGATATGGATTAAACAAATCCCCTATGCCAAGAATTTGCATAGATGATTCCTGATAATGGGGTTATTCAACTTTCTCTAGGAGTTACTTCAGCCCCGTTTACAACACTCATTTATCCACACGCTGCAGTTTTCTAACCCTTGTACTACCTTTTGTCTAACTGCCCTTCTTTTCCTCAACCTCACTTTCTCCCCTCTTCCCCTTGTCAACTTTTCAACTTTCCTTGGAGCGTGCTCAGCCCTGGTGTATTTCCCCCAGGCGTACACCTTTTATGCCCTTAGTGCTGATTCATCAAGATGCCACACTGTTAACCCACCAGCCACAATACAACAGACATGACATTTCAGCCTTTTTGGAAGTGCACCTACAGTTTGATACAAGCATGTAGAACCTAATATAAATTAGAAAGTGTCAGAGAGGAATGTAGAAGGAAAGGATTTTAGTGATTGGCCAATATAGCCTCCGTAGTTTTATTAATGTATGGCTAGTCCCAATGGGTGACTGTAGTGAATGTTTACTTTTAGAACAAGAAACAGTTGAGACATGCACTATAATGCACTTCTATTTCTTATTTTTCTCAGGGATACTACTGTGGCTGACAACTGGGGCTACATTTATGCCTTCATCATTGTGTTACTTTTATTCTGAATCCATGCTGATTTTAATTTTCATCCCTTCATTAAAAACCTTTTATTTAAGCCACAGGGAGTTGTTAAACTAATGTGAAGACCACGAGGAGGCAGTTTGACAACATGGTCAAACCTCATGACTCATCTCAGTCTGATTACACCCCAGTATCACTCATTCATTCATTACTACATTGAGGCATGTTGTAAATTCACCCTTAATTAGGCTGTAAATTCCAGGCTGTAAACGAAATGTTACTAAGCTACCAAGGCCAAAAGGATATTCACAGTGGTTCAGTGGTACAGACAGAAAACTGCAGGTATATTCCAAGGTCAGGAGAAAACATGTTGAATAATCGTAAAAGATGAAATGACACTGGGCTCTTATTATTGTTATCTGTAGTCCTTTGGTATGTGCTCCTTTGTGGAAATACACTTTTTGTGTTTCAGTCCCTCAAGTAGGACCATATATATCTAATCATAAAGGTTTGAAAGTCAACCTCCTCTCCTCTCCTCTCCTCTCCTCTCCTCTCCTCTCCTCTCCTCTCCTCTCCTCTCCTCTCCTCTCCTCTCCTCTCCTCTCCTCTCCTCTCCTCTCCTCTCCTCTCCTCTCCTCCTTATCTTTTATTTGGACCTACACCAACTCTGCCATTGGCCAGCATCATTCCTTCCAGCACACACTGAACAGTAATTAAGCAGAGTAATCCTGTTTCAGTGACAATAAACTATACCAACCATAGATCACATATCCTCATGAAATGAATTACTGTGAAAATTATTGTAGCATTACTAGAGGCTTTGCAGGGAAGTGGTACACAGTAGCTACACAAAGATTATGTACATAGCCTGCAGTATCTATTGCTGTTGTAAAATATGTAGACCCTTACAGAGGCATACTTCATTAATCAGAAAATTAATCTTCCTCATGCTTAAATTGGGTGATAAAGGGGGTAAAAGTGGAGTTTTACAGCTATAGTGTATTTGCATGTAAATGTGGAGGTGTGTATGGTGTATTTGTGTATTTTATGACATTCGATAGCTTAGAAAAGGGAGTGAGTTTTTAGAACAAATACACATGCTAGAGAACATAATCATCAGGAAAGATATTATATTTTATCTTGTAAAGAAGGTGCAAAGAAGACACAGTTTCCTGACAAATTATTGGCAATGGATGTTTTAATTAAATGTCATTAATGTGTACCACCACTAGTCATGCTGATAATATTAGTTGTGCTTTGTGTATTCTTTAGCAAGGGAGCAAGGGATATTGTAAAAAAAAATAAAATTAAAAATTGAAATAAATACATTGGACTGGACCTTTTTTTTTTTTTATCACGGGCAGGAACAGCCATTGCAAGCTGGAAGTGATGTGAAGTGATCATTGATGATGGGTGATTAAGTATGAGTAAACAAGCAGCAGCCAGTGAGCAAGACTGAGTGAAAAGTACATGTTTACACTTGTGTAGTTGTAAGCTTTGTGTTCTACCATTGTCTGACAAACCCAGTACTAGCTGATAGTGTGTTATCTTAGACTGGTATTGGCTGCACAGGGTCAGTGACCAGTCCATTGCAGCCCAAGTAATCAAGTAATGTGTATCACCGCCAGTAACGGAACAGCCCATGATAAAGGCAACATGTCACTGATGGAACAGTGACTTCGTACTTGTGTGTCTTTGACAATGTTCTATCACCATTTATGATGTGATGTGTTGAATTAGCTATCAATGTGAATTCACAACAGGCACCTTATACTTATACTGTACCTCTAAAGCATGATTTTGATTGATTTTACATGTGGCACATCTAATTCAGAACAAATGTTTGCAACAAAATAGCCTGACAAAACCAGACCTATCTCCTCTCTTCACTGTTGAAGTGTTGTAGATACTGGCACGCTGACTCCATCCACTATCGCTCTCAAATAGGGGTAAAACTTATCTGTGTGTTTGGCTAGTTCTTGGCTGACAGTGAGATAGAGGAAGGAAGGAGGATGATAAAATTCTGCCACCGCTGCCATTGTGTTTTAGAAGTATTCACTTCAATTCTTTCCATTAAGCTACACTACAATGCAGGTAAAGGTTGCGGTGGTGTGAATTGACCACTGATGGTATCATCCAGTATGTCAAGATGCTGGTTTTCAAATGTTAAAGCCTCTGTACTGTGTTTTTCCTCAGTATTTATGGTGTTGTCACCCCTGTATCCACAAAGCACAACTGTCTCTGTAGTAAATCCTGTCTCAATAGCCTAAGCACACACCTCTTAAAAGTGAACTCAACTGAGCTGATGGACATTCTAAGTGGTTAACCCTAACTATAAGCTAATGGACACTGGAACATTGGAACTTACTTTCTGGTTTTGTTTATGTATCAAATTTGGATGTATCTTATATTTACCATTTACTGACTGATGTGTGTGGGTAAGCTTTTTTTGGGGGGTTTGGGAAGATTATATTATTTTCATATTTAGAAAACATATTTTGAGAAAATGTTTGAAATATTTTCGGGTTTAATGAACAAAGAAGAAAAAAAAAATTGAACCCAACTCCTCCAAATAACTGAACTGTACCAGAAATAGATTCCAGGGATAGCAAGAAGCTCTCAACACACTTAGATTTTAATTGTCCACCATTTCATCAATACAAAGATGGAGCTATAGTCAATAAGTCACAACAATTGACCTCATTCATATAGAAATAGAGAATGTTGTGAAGTACATGCAGTTGCAAAAATTCCTAAAAATCTCGCAGTTATAGTGGAAGCAGAGGATGTCATTACAAAAACAGTATACTGTCTCATTGCACTGGGTTTCAGAATAGTACTGACAAGAGCTTTGCATAGCTATTGGTTGCAAGTCTTTAAGACTAAGATTAGATTTCTTCATTTATCAATTTGTAGATCACACTTTTAAACATGCACCACACACTGAAATTTACTGTAGGTCACCCAGATGCAGAATCCTATTGACCTAATGCTGTCATTGATTTAAAAAAAAAAAAAAAAAAAAAAAAAAACACGGTGGAACACAACATGCACAGAGGGCTTGCTATATAAAACACCTAGAAAGCCAGTGGGGGGAATAGTGCCTTGCTCAACAGAACATCTTAAAGCATGTCTCAATGCAAATGCTTGGTCTAAACTGTGCTTGACTGTAGGAAAAACTACTGCTTAACTTTTACAAATAAACATGTGTTTTTTATAATACAACACATGCTCAGGATAAATACAGATTTCTGAGGCAACCACTAATTGCACAATTATTTATACATCTGGCAGTATGTTTTTTTTAAAGACACTCTTTTCAAGTCCATCCATTCTTTTGTCAGTATATTTATGTACATGACGTACGGTATGGTGCAAAAGTCCCAAGGCCAGCTAGGTTGGTTTAGTAAAGTTATGACTCATTACTCGGTCTATTAAGATGCAATCTGAGATACGGTATGTACAGCAGTAAAAATAAATGTTTCAGGGAAAGAAAATAAAAGCAAAAAAAAAAACTAAAACTCTATAAATAAAAGAGGTAGTTTTCTGATGTATTATACCAGTTTTCATTTCACACTAAATATTGACTCAGACCTTTAGAACCCTTTTAGTTCAGTTTTGTATGTGACTTTAAGGCTGTACATATTTCCTGTACTAACTTGAATTCCCATGGATAAATCTACTCTCCTAGCTGTGGGAACACTTTCCTTCAGGTGAAAACCACTTTGGGCAGCTCTTTTTACAATGTGGTGGTTTATGGGGTGCTGTTCTATATGCACGCAGCACTCACAGGAAGTGAAATTCGATCCACGTGGGTACACTGATCATTGAAGGGTCAACCTACCATAGAGACACAGACATACAAGGGACTCAGAGAAGACAAAACCTAGTAAGGTCACTATTTCGTAAGCCTCGCCCAGAGCCATGTATGGCATCGCCGATAGGCTCGTCCCACAGGAAGTCGATTCAAGGAGTTGAAGAGCAGAGAGAAGCTAACTGAGCAAAAGAGCTAATTGAATTAGTAACATGGCAGAACAAATATGCTCTTGTTTTATTTGTGACATCATAACGGTTTTGATGTACCACCGAAATTGGTTGTTTGTAATTGTCTTCATCCTTGTACAATTCGTAGACATATGGTTGTATATCCGAACACACGATATTTAATCCACAAACCTTCTGTGAAGCTGTGAATTCATACACTCATACACAGGCCACTACAGGCTGGTACCACTCAGCTGGGGGTTTGCCCTTTCCTGTGTTTTTTTTTTTTTTTTTTACTTGTTTAGAAACCAATCAGAGGTGCCTTAAGAACAAGTCATGAATATTCATGAGCCAGTTGTTCAACCACTAGCCGCTATTCTAGCTCACAGAAAACAGCTTGAAACAGGACAACTATGACCTCATTTTTCATTAAACTGACACCCAATGCATTCAACCATAGTGGTGACCACAGCAATATAAATTAAATAAAGATGGAAGTTGACCTTTAATGCTGAGATGAGAGTATTTCTCACCTGTAGCTGCCAAATTCTGCAGTTAGATCTTAATTTCAAGTCTGAGAAGAACTACTTTAATTTTTAAGAACTACACGGATATAAACAGAGATGCTCTGAGAGCTTCCAGTATAATGGTAAATTAGCAGAATCCACGACTTAATGTTATATTCTAAGCTAGAAGTCCTTCGGTGAAAAGAAAACTCCTTCCTACAGAATGTGCATAATACTTTATGCACACTTTTTTTTAAATTTTAATTCACATTTCCCATCTTTATCGGTTGCTTCTGCTGCCTGTCACTACCAGATCAGATCAACTGCCCATTAGCACCTGTGTGATGGGAACGCTTAGACAGACTGCTTGAAATGCATTGCCAGTGACATGATGCAATGTGAATTAATTCATGTTAATTAATGCCAAGATGGGACCATTATTCAGCTGTAGGTACCAAATTGGCCAGTTAAAACTGTACAGATAAACACACAGACCTTCCAGTATTTTGATATAATTTCCTTGTTGTATCTGAAGAAAAGAGAACGACAAATATGTATGCTCATTTCAACCCTGCAAATACAGCAAAGCTAAACTAATTAGTAAAAGTATAGTATTCATGATGTTATTATTATTGCATAATCAACATGGAACTATACAAACTTTTCTGAAGCTTAGACTGAGCGTTACTGTACATCTAGACATTGTCATGTTGCATTGCCTTATTGTCACACAAACCAAACAGTGACTAGACTGTTATGGACTAGGGTTAGTGTGTGTGTGTGTGTGTCCAACCATCGCCTGTTGGACCAGCTCGAGAGGAAAACCAACCGAACGTCATTGGGGACTCCCTTGGATGTGCTCCGCCCACACCAATCATCGCCGCTCCAGCTGCAGCCACTCACATGACCGGCTGAAACCCATCCCTGTAAATCACTTGCCTTCCAGATAAAAGCCTCCCAGTCCTGCATTCATGGTAGCCTGTGTGTGCCATGCAGTTCTGCCCCGCATTATTGATTGTGTGATTGATTCTTTTTTTTTTCCTTATTACTGATTGTTAGTCCTTAATTTACTCCATGTGTTGGAGAATGTTTGGTTTATACTTGTGCCAACTATGACCCTTATTCCCCCTTTTTTTTGTTATTTCATCAATCACTACAAAGCCAAATCTACAATTTTTGTTTGTTACTTCCCTTATTCCTACCCCTGGACTCACAACATCACATCTGGGTCGTAACAAGACAAAGGGGATTTCTTGGTTTTTATTTTTAAATACACTTCTTCAGCCTCAGTATTACGTAGATGCCAAACGCAGCAGAAATCCTCTGCACCGGGGTTTAAGACAAAGAAACTAAGTAACTTTGGACTGAGAGCTCTTCTAAAACCTATGTGCTGTCTTCTGGTGTTGGCAGAGCCTCTAATACCCCTGACTTGAATACAGTTCTGTGCACTCTGTGTTTTACTGTGGGATTGGGAATCGAATCTAGTTACACTTAAGATCCCTGAAACAAGAAACCCCTGCTGGTATATTTTATCTCTGTTCTTTTCCTCCCTGATACTATGTGCTGTTTAGTTAGTATTTTTATTAATTAGCTTGAATAGGAGTTAGCAAAAGGGTGGCATGGTGGTGCAGTGGTTAGCTCTCATCCCTCACAGTAAGAAGAACCCTGGTTTGATTCCCACACCAGACCTTTCTGTGTGGAGTTTACATGTTCTCCTCATGTTTGTGTGGGTTTTCTCCAGGTACTCTGGTTTCCTCCCACCATCCAAACACATGCACTGATAGGTTAATTGGTTAATCGAAATTGTCCATAAGTGTGAATGTGAGAGTGATTGTTTGTCTATATATGTTCAGCCCTGAGATGAACTGGAGACTCATACAGGGTGTACCCCGCCTTCACCCATTGTAGCTGGATTAGGCCCCCAGTGACCCCCGTGACCCCAGTGAGGATAAAGCAGGTTCAGATGACAGGACGAGGACTTGGCAAAAGAAGAACAGGAACCATCTATTAAACCCTTTTTATTTAATTGTAAAACCTTGCTAGTGTTTCTGATGTCTTTCTTCACTTTAATTGTAATTTTTCCATTTATTTATTCATTTTTTTTTCAGTATCACATTCTTATTATTTTTCCTGTTTTTTGACACATGCACCCAAATTTGTTAGACATTTTAAAAAACACACACTATTATTAAAGTATGAAACATAATTTGTTTGATTTTATTCATTCAGGATGGTTATGTTTTTTTTGGTTGTTTGTTTGGGTATGGAGGGTAGGCATACATAGATAAAAATCAGAGTTGCAAAGACTATTTACTTTAATAAGGATAACACTTTGGTGATCTTTCACTGTTTTATTCAGCAGAGAGCTAAAACTCTACTCCATATTGAAATTGTGCCTTGGTATTTAAATGTGCCTGCATGATTGTTTTCTTGTTTTGTTTATTGTTTCTCTGTTACACTATAATCGGTGCATCTTCATGCACAGTACTTCTGTCCTGCTGATTTCTAAATCTAAAGCCACTGTCAAAACCATTTGAGCTCATTTTACCATCAAAACATTGTCTTTCACATAGCTTTTATTGAAGTATATAGGGTTCTTGAATAATTTCAGAGTTGGTTGGGTTTAGGACAGATACTGAACTGCTGCTATAGCACTGTTTACTGTCTTTGATGCTCACCTCCATTACTCCACCACCCTGCAGGTACGAGCCATTTCTCTCACCAGCTGTGCACTGCCACAGAAGCAAGGTTAAATCTGTGATTGTTTTCTAGCTAGGCTTCCATGATGGATGACTAGCATGGCTGTCTAATATGATGCCTACACACCATAGATGCCTCCAAGAACTGTGTGCGGATACACAGCACTTACTGCTTGGACTGGTTTCCATCTTCCATTAAGTTCAGTGATGGGTGGTGTAGTGAGTTCAATTTAATGTTGGGCTTTAAACTGAGTGATATTGCTACAGACATGTTACCTGTGGTATATAAAGTCACAAACCATGTCTACATCTGAAAAATCCCAGATACCAGTTTGAATGCACCTTCTGCAAAACCAGCTATAGCAGTTAGTGATTTCCTTTTCCATCCGACACAGGGTGAAATTCTGGCTGTTCTGATTATTATGATACTGATCCAATTCTTTGTACAAATATTTGTAATGTCTTAAAAAAAGAATAGTATGTTTCAAATTATATAACTTTATGAAAAATATAACAAATAAGTTTTTGTGGAAGATTGTCTCTTCTTCTTCTTCTTCTAATAATAATTAATGACTATTATAAAATGTAAATTTGCATATTAATTCATGCTACATGAATTTGTTAACATGAAACATGAAAATACTTAACATGTAACACTTCAACAAATGCATCCAACACCATTATATTTTTGTTATTCACAGACGTTTGTTAAGAAAAAAAACAAGTACTGTTTTCCCCTCTAGTCTATTCTGTTTTTTTCCTCAGAACCTCTCCTTCCATTGACGACTCCCTGTTGATAAAGTTGTGGCAGTCGTTCCCAGGTACCTCACTGCTAATATGCTTAGGGCTGGGAAGAGAAGTGAGACACAGTAAACACTTACCCAAGCAGAGGAAGACATATTTCACATCCATTGCATATTATTTGGGGAATATCCCAATAGTTTAATTACTTTACTTCAGATGACCAACATATCAAAAGTATCAATATTTTTATTTCTGAATCAATTTTGGAGTGTACAGATTTGCTATTGGAGATCTATCAATATTTCAGTGTTGATCTGCACATCACCAGCAGGAGTTGATGTTTCCTATTCATTGCCGATGCTGCTGTGTGAGCCTTTTTCTCTGCCAGCACAGGTACTAGTTAAGACAGACCACAGCAGCTGCTCAGAACAACTACAAATTGATTATAGAGCCAATTAGAGACCATTTAAAGCCTTTTTAATGGATGACTGTGTCACTTATGCTAACAATCTGGAAGCTAAACTTTCTTTAAACTTTCATCTTTTTCACACATTATATTATGAGGAAAACTAGCATGTGCATTTTATCAGTTAATACATACAAACAGTAGACGTATTGATACTAAATAAGATGTTAATGATAATGATACAAAATAAGATTTTATAGGGTGTTACCTGTTCCAAAAACAAATATTTGAACCTGTCAAGCCCGAGGCCATTTGTTTTTTGGACAGAATCATTTAAATGTAATACAGAGCAGTGGGTTACCTTCATTCTAATAAAATGATTGGTTTTGGTGATCTTTTACTGTACCTGACATTCTGCTCATGTGAAAGAAGAACTGCTGCAAGCCTCACATTACATTACCATGGCAACACAGACAGAACAATGGCTGCACCCTGCACCTGGTGTGAGGATGGAGGGGAAAATGGTATTGTACTGTACTTGGAACAGCCTTCCATCATATTTTACACTGATTAGTTGTGAAAACACCCTGAACTTTCTATGTACACTGTGATGGTGTGCAACTGAGTGTGAAGAAAGTGAGACAAGGATCAGTGCCTCCAAACACAAAGCCATGGTTCTCTACTGGAAAAAAGGTGGTATGTCCTGTCCAGATTAGTGGGGAGACTTTGCTCCAAGTAGAGGAGTTCAGGTAGTGTAGTCTTGCTCATGAGTGAGGGAAGGATGGAACATGATAATTGACAGATTGGTGCATCCGCACTGATGCTAGGGCGGTTTTGGTCTGTCGTGGTAAAGAAGGAGCTGAGCGAAGAGGCGTGACTCTCAATCTACCAGTCAATCTATGTTCTTACTCTCAACTATGGTCACGAGCTTGGATTCATGCCTGAATGAACAAGATGGTAAATACAAGTAGTTGAAGTGAGTTTAGGGTGGCTGGGCACAGCATCAGCGATGGGGTGAGGAGCTCAGGCATCAGGGAGGTGCAGCCTAGCCGCACTATCCCTATTCATTACACGTATGGGTGTAGTGGTGCTTCATAGGCAGGGGAGGCGGCCTAAAAGGTTGTCTTTCAAATCCTCTGTAACCAATCAGAGGTGATCTTTAGGATGACTTAGTTAGATGCCAGAAACTTCATGGAGGAGTCCGGAGAAAGTTAGGACTAAACAAAATGGTGGATTATGGAGCCTAAGGACTGTCGCTTCTGTAAAAAGAATCTAAAGATTGCTGACGTTTACTCACATTCTTCACTAATCTTCAATAAAAGGAAATCACCACCCATTGTTGTTCTTCTTCTATGGTTGCCTCCAGTTGTTTATCTCCAAATCGTTGCAGCATCAACGATATACAACGATATACTTCACTGTGATTCGTCGGCCAGTTTCTGGGAAATCTAGGAGTCTAGTGCGGCTAGGCTAAACAAATTTGGTAAATCAGGGAAAATGTGCTCAAGGGGGACGGGCTTTGTTGTGTTGGGCACCACTTGTTTAATTGTGATTTAGGTTTAAAATTGTGTGTGAACTAAAGTGTTCACTTTCATGTTAGTGCAATAATCATCATCATAGTCATCATCAATAATAAAATGTTAGCTTGGCGGTTCATGCGATTTTGTCATCTTCATTAGTGTATGAATGAAATATCTCACTTTTCATTTATTGTCGGATGTTACTGATAATGTGTGAATGCTTTGCTTGTTTTTGTGTGGATCCAAGAGTTAACAGGTCTTACTAAATAAATAATTACTGGCTATTATAATTAAAAAGAAATCATTTCTGAATGACCGTTCTGAAACATGAATTTTTATGCATTCAAGTGGCAGGTTTTTCTGAGAATAATTAGACATGTTGGACCTGATTCTCTTTCAGCTGTGGCTATTGTAATTAATTGCTGATCCAAGTGTGAATACAAACAGCTTTTGAGTTAATTACATGAGGTACTTGACCCATATCGGCATCTTGGTTTAAAGCTTGAATTATTTAACGGACAATAAAATCTACATCAAAAACCATCTTGATCCCACGAAGAGGCTTAGTGGCACAATGACCATCATCTTTTATTGCTTTCACGCAAGAGATGGCAAATGGATTTCATGCATCTTTATTTTATATCCTGACGGGTTGTTTTTGTTGCGTTTCAAATATTAAATACCAATATTGAACTCCAAGAAATGCTTCTAAGGATTATGTAGCAGAGCATCTCATCCTATTGGTCTTTACACTGTATCAAAACAATGCATTAATTAATACAGTAAATAAAAACCAAAAAAAGCATACCAGTGTAAATATGTACCCATCATAAGTAGTAGATTACTGTGCAAGTGTTTCCTGACCTGTCAGTGACATGATATTAATGGGTGTCACTTTGATGTGTATGTCATGGGAAAGTGCAAGGATAAAAGCAATGTGTTCCTTTTTTGTGTTGAGGGGCTTTTACTCAAAGAAAACAACCCAGCAGCTGTAAATATGGCTGTAATTGTAGCATTAGAAGGAGCTCTGGCTTATACATCATTAGAAAAAGACCACACAGACTTTCAAGGAAAGACGGATACAACCAGAGATTGACAGACAGAAGCACATTACAGTTTCCTAACTGCACAAATATAAGCAAATACACTGATGTTAATGGTTAGTCTTACATCACTAGGTGTCTCTCAGTTACATACTATATATTCAATTCTCCCTGTATGTGTGTTGTGCATTTACAGAGGAAAAGCAGTATAACCAAGAAACAAATAGTTCTGTGGAATGTTAAATCTGCTGCTGGCTTTGATTTACATTTTTTTGATTTGATTTAATTTGTATATGTTTTTGTCAGTATGAAAGGAAGAAAGTTAATTATGACTGCCAAGTCTCTGGCATGGAGATTAGTACGTTATTTATGCAGTACTCACTGTTACTATAGACGGTATGTATGAGAATATGAGAACTGGAAATACAATTGTGGGAAAAAAAATCATAGACCATCAATATTTATTAGAAAAAACGGTTATACAATCAAGTACTAACTCTTAAGCATTGTTTTTGTCAGTACAATGAAATAGATATTGATGTAAGAACCGAAGTGACTTTGGTTATGTTGAAAAAAACTATGGAAAATTGATAGATATCAGATATTAAGTTAAACTGTCATGAGCTATTTTTGTTCTGATTATATTTGTCCAAACAAACCTATATTTCGAGTTGTACCAGGCTGTAAAATGAACACCAACTCTATTCATTTTTTTCCACGACTGTATATAAATGTGTAATGTTTATATGGATTCAGGTGCTTTAGGTAATGTTGTGTAAAGTTGGCTGTGCAGTATTTGGTTCTCCCTACCATTAATTCTATAGTTAGTAAATAAATAAATACATACTGTACATACATATACAATCTGGTCAAATGACTGGTTAGAATGAGTATGTAGCCTTAGACCCTCGGTCGGGGGAGTCCTGACTGTTCCAAAGTAAAGGTGCAAATCTAAAGGTGACCCCGCCTTCTCCATCAGGACCCCTTGACTTTTAACTTGCCTGACTGAGGAGATAAGGCTTGTGGAATTAGTGGCATCTTTTAAGTCACTTCTTTAAACACATTTTTAAAGACTGGCTTTTATATGATGTTGTCTCTTTTAACTATTTCATTAATGTTTCCATGACATACATGATGATGTCTTATTCCATTGCTTAATTTTTCATGGATCTAACACCATCATGGTATGTTATTTCTACCCTCGATACTACAGCCCATTCAACCTCAGTCATACCTTGTGTTGTTGTACCTATGTCTTTTTTGTTGTTTACTCTCTACTCTCTGCTCAGCTGTCAAAGCACTTTGTAAACTCTGTTTTTAAAGGTGCTATATAAATAAAGTTATTATTATTATTATTATTATTATTATCACCACTCAGTAAATATACAGAATGTAATAATAATATAAAAAAAAACCCCATCTGATCCTAATTAAGATTCAATAAGAAGTACTTTTACACACCAGTAAGCCTTTTGAGGTGTGGTTAAAACTGCAGATTCTCCAAACTTCACTATTTAATCAGACTTCACATTATATGTCTAAGGGCAGTTTGGCCACAGTTAACACAAGTCTCACATCTATAATACTATGTCTTCATTAGATAAGCAGCTATATCTATGACAAAAAGAGCTTCTCAGCATTTTCCTCACCGTTCAGTAGATCTCTTTACCCTTCGTAGGGACACATGGCTTTACTTTTTACAGGGAGAAAAGTTGTATTAATAGAGCCTATTTTGTCTTTGCAATCCATGTTTTGGATTTGACATATCCATCAGTAAGACATTTAGCATAATCAGGATCCTCTAGTGAAGCTACGCAGTGACCAACAGGCAAAACTTGCTGTGAGTAATAAGTGTGACTAGATTCCACATCAAGTCGGTCGGTTTTATGCAAATTAAGAGTCCATGCTCAACTGTACTTAGAGGTTACAGGGCAGAATAGAAAGAAGTTGTGTAAAAGTACACACCTGTTAAAACTACTGACTGCTTTGACTAAGAATAAAGTCAATTCATATTTTTACAATCCCATACATTAGCATAATTTTACTGTATAAGTCTTTACTTTAGACATACTGATTTATATATACACTACTGTTTTTATTCAATTATATTGACAAATTCTTTGTCTTTTAGTGTAAAAATTAAAAATGCTGTTAATGTTGTCACTTACAGCCTGTTGATGAAAAACTTTGTAAAACTGTAAAAAGCTGCAGGTTTCCATTTCTGTAATGAACAATCATTTCTCAAGCAATTAGTGCCCTGTCATATCTAATATGTATTTTGCACTAAACAAATCTCACACAAAAACACATAAACCCTTTTCTTTTCTTTCAAAACATCATTCAAAGTAAAGATCTTTAGATTATCTGTTTTGAACACACACACACACACACACACACACACACACACACACTGTTGTTTTTTGTGTACAAGTCAGTAGAGCAGGTCACATTCAGTACCAGATGACATTGTCATTGATAAAAGTCTCTTTCAGCAGTGACCTGGCCATAAGAGCAGTACAGACAAACAGGCAGTAGCGCTGTGGAGGTAACCTAGCAACACCAGGGGGGTTCAGAGGTATGGTCCCCTGGAGGAATCTTTGCTAAAATAACCCTTTAAATTGGGACCTTTGTTGGTGAATTGCAGCTGACCAATCACCAGATCTAAGTTATCTTGAACTAATTACTCCATTCAAGCACTATTTTGTATTAATTTTCAACCTTAATTGTAACAATAATTCTCTAAGAAATAATAATGGTGTGTCACAAGTAAAGATTAATTAAAAAAAAAAAAGTTATGACAAATGTAATAAAAAGTTTATTTCATTAATTTAACAACTGTTCTTTTGAATGATTGAATTTTGCTCTCTAGATAAAACTGGTAGATCCAGGATTGGTTTTGAGTTTCCTCATATTCAGTATTAAAGGAAAAAAATCTTGAATGAAAGACAAATTAAAAAGTTTTATCATGCAAATATACAGTAGAAGCATATTGTTTTCTGAATGTTTTAAATGAAACCTAAATTTCCTTAAATACATTTTGACAGTCTCAGGTCCTTCTGAGGAATTAACATGCACCATTACTGTGACACAGTTGTTATAATGTACTTACAAATCTCAAGCCAGTACTTAAGGTAAAGTATTTGGCTGCATGACATTAAAGCCTCTGATTCTCTTTGGTTTCCATAGTTTAAAGTCCACCTAAAGCACTGGTTTGTCTGAGCGTTTGCACTGGTTTGTTGCCATATTTACTTTATAGTGTGTCCTGTACCAGTACACACATACAGCTGTGCTCATGCCCTGACTGAGTATGAATGGGGCAGGACTGGGATGTGACTGACCCAAAATATAAGACCAAGTTCATCTGCCATTGGCTACAGAAGAAAAAAGTGAACTTGAAGGAGCGTCCATCTCCGTATCATTGGTCCAATTTGGGTACGTGTCTGGATGTGTTTTGATAAAATAAAATAAAAACCACAAAAGACTTCCATGTGTCATTGATGTGAAAGGAGCGAATACAGAGGATGAAGAACTAGGGTATGTAAACTTATGATCAGGGTCATTTGGATAGTTTCTGTTGTCAACACATTTGTTTGATAATAAATGGCTTCATGGAACTACTAACCATGAGTGAAAGAAATGTGTTGGTATTACCGTTCACATTCTCTGAAAAATGTCAAAAAAAAAAATTTAAAATCACAAATTCTTCTAGGGTATGTAAACCACTATATCTGGTAAAATGATCATACAGATACAGAAATTTTCCCCCCAACACGTCCATTTAGACAAAAATATCCATATGAGTGTGGATTGAGTATAAGTGTTCAGTGTAGAGCTTTTACTAAATACCAAATTATTTCCAAGGGTCAAAATTATATTACTGTATAAACTGCTCATTAGGGCATAAACTAAAATGTCGACTCCCGCAGCACAAGTCGATGTAAATTTGGAGGATGTTATTCTTTCGGTCGTGTCGACTCGACTTAAAAAAAAAAAAAAAAACTGTTAAAACTCATTAATGCCCATTAATCCACTTGCATGATCTTATCTCTTCAGCATCAGTGAATCCAGGAACAATTATCAAAATAAAACATGTTATTTCTATGAGTTCCACTAGTGATGAATGTGGCCCATTAGGTTTTATACACCTCATCTGTGTGATTCAACTGAACACAGACATAAAAAGCTTGTGGAACAAACATCCTCTGTATTCTGAACCTTACAGCTGTTTAACCACAGTGACATGCTGTTACGATGTGGTGGGACATTGATTTTGAAATCAAGTTTGTTTTCCTCCAGTGCGTTTTGCCAACTGGGAGCTGTAGCGACTGATGTCTGCCAAGGAGCTGATATTCAGGCTCCACTGTCTGTCTGATTATGACTGTTTCAGCTTTTCTCTCTGTGCCTCTCTGTTGTCCTTGGTGTTCCAGTGCAATGCTGGGTGATTGAGAGTATATATATATATCTCCCTGGAGCATTCTGTGTTTCCAACTTGGAAGGGCATCATGGTCACTGAAACGTAACACACAGTCAGACACATAGAGGTTAGGGTCAAACACACATCAGTTTGACCTGTGTCACCACATTCGCTAACACAACAAGAAATGTTCCCAGTAAAACAGTGGAGCAGAGTGGGAATGGAAGCCTCTTGAGAAGGGATGGATCCGATGAGCATTTGTTCCACGTCCATTCATCTTGATTCCCCCTCACCCTTCTGTCTGTCTTTCATTTCTCCCCTTAACGCTTCATGAAATAACACTGATTTCTGTCTCTTCCTGAACCATTTGTGAAGTTATAGTGGCTGTGTAATTCCACAGGGCACCTTCAGGAGATTCGAAACACTGCACCAATCACGTACAATTGTAGTTGTGATCATGAGAGTTCATTGTAGTTGATTACAGATTGAACAGGAACACGCTTGATACTGATACTGGAGCTCAGAGTGAAGGAATGCACTTCATACTGTATGTGTAATTATGTATCATACAAACTGGTGGCGGCACGGTGGCGTAATGGTTAGCACTGTAACCTGACAGCTAGAAGGTTTGAGGTTTGATTACCTGTCAGTCTGGAGCCTTTCTGTGCTGAGTTTGTCCATGCAGGTTTCCTTTGCTATCAAAAACAGGTATATGTAGGTTAATTCTCCTGTCAGTGACAATCTGGAGTTGATCTTGGAGCAACTTCAATTGCAATTCACTGCTCCTATGGTGCTGACTGCTAATGTTAATAGTGTGTGTGTGTGTGTGTGTGCAGTGATGGAATTTCCCTACAGGGATAATAAAGTGAGTTAACCTTTTAAGAATTTCTCTTTGCATATGTGTTCGTTCATTAGCGGGTCTACATTTTTTTGCCAGTACTAGGCAGCAACTGCTTCCATGAGGATTTTTTAACCCTGTACTGGGCAAGTGATTATTTTTTAGTAATTTCCACACACACATTTACAAGGTAGTGAGAGCAACACATTACAGTGAGTCACAGTTAGTCAACAAGCTCAGGTCCAATGTGGTCTGCAGGGTCTGTAAGGTCCACCTTTGCATTAACAGTGAGTGTACCTGCTTTGTTAAGTACCATTAAGTAATGGTACTAATGTAAGAAATGATGTTCAAAGGGATAATATGGATGTTGACAGAGGCCTGGATCACCTTTTTAAATGTTAGAATATGTTAAAAATAATGTTCTTATGTTGTACAATGTGTATTTGATAGTTGTGCACACGGTTCCTGTAGTTTTTTCTTGAAGAAAATAAATGGTTCTGGTTATGCACAAAATATGTCTGATAAACATTTTACAAAACCTTTGGTCATAACTATGTTTTTGGTTGAAGATAAAAAAATTTATTATGAGTTAGTATTCTACATTTTATACATGACATTTTTGCTGTGAATAATTTTGTAATTTAATCTTTGAACCTTTACTTGGAATAAAGTCTCAGGGGTTAAAGGGTTAACATCTACGCTACCAGTCAAACATTTGGACTCAAATGGCATGAGTTGAACCACAGATGGTTAGTATCACTGTGAACTCCTTCAAGACTCTGATACTGTATATATATATATATATATATATATATATATATATATATATATATATATATATATATATATTAGCTATAAAATAGTTAGTATTATACTCTTCTGACATCATGTGGTGTCAGTATAATGTCCTCATAAGGCCCTTGTAGAACAAAATGTGGTATTGTGGTCTAGGCAACAGGAAATGTGAAGTCCACATATGTGGACACCAGGTCCTAGGAGGTTAAACCAATTCACAGACTCCTCCAGGAGCAAACACACAGTGACAGTGGCAAGAAAAAAACTTACTACAGTATCTTCATTAAAATGTATTTTCTATATAAGAATAAAAAAACTGAATAAAGTATTATGTCTTCCAATAAAGCACTAAGGTTGAAATTTAGACTTTCAGAGTAGTTCTTAGTATCCTATAAAGGATTCACCAGCCATCAGTATTTAGTGTTAGAGAGTTTCAAAATAAACAAACCTTGATGTAGAAATATTTAGTTTGAAATTATGAATACTGCAGAAAGCTTCCAGACGTCAGAAATATGTGTCAGAAATAATGCATTGAGTCAAGGCAATACAAGTATGACACTGCATTTAATAAAAGGAAAAAAATGAGTACTTGATGTTAGAAATGATGTCTTTTGAAGAACATCTATTTTTGACATTTTCCTAAATTTAATTGGCTTTCATTCTCATTTTCCTTGGTTCACTCACAACTTCCAGACACTCAGACTTTTTGATGATGCTCTATGTAACCTTCACCTCATCTGTTCCACCATTTTGTTGTCCGTCCTGGATACTTCCATTCAAAATTAAAACATCATATTAAATCCTCACATAACTCAATAAGAGATGACCTGGTCATGTAGTATGACAACAAACAGCCTGAAGACAGTGCTTTGGCAGGCGTGAGGTTGCACTAATTTGCCTACTTAGAATAACACTGACAGTATTAAGTAGCCTGAGGGCAATGCTTACTCTGACACTTTATTTATGTGAAGGTGTTGTTGAAGCTGGGAATTTTCAACTTGTAATTAAGGAGAAATATCTGAGATCATCATTTCATTACAAGTTCAAAATTATCGTCCTTTAGGGATAATTCCACTTTCCACTCCTGTGATCATAATATGAAGCAATTTAGTGCCTAACCACACTGTAACTTCCTAAACAGCCATGTGAAGAAAAAATATTATACCTGCTATCAAAATGTCGTTAAATATTGATGGCTCAGGCTCACCTGAGATCACACATGAAAAGGCATTTTTCTTTTCTCTGTCTTCGTGGGTGATTACACCAGTTTTGGTCATATTTCACTTGATCCATGGATTCTGCTCCTTATCGTAGACTATCACTGTCCTTGTACTTCTCTAAAATCACATTTTGCTGCTGATACAGCCCAACATCTGTTAACTCTTTATAGGACACTCATAGAAATACTCTGAAATTTGACATTTCAACCTCAGTGTCTTATTGTCAGACATAACAAACTTTATTATTTTTGAGAAATGTAACTATTTTTTTATTTTGTTGTTGAAAATCAAGATCAATGAAGGTACCATATGTGGCAAAAGACAAGTTCTTAAAGTTCCTTTTACATTCTAACACTATCAGCACTGATCCAGACCCCTGTCCACATCCACATGATCCCTTTGGACAATTGCACATTACCCTCACAGAATTGCACATTACATATTTTACTACATTTATCTTTATCTTATTGTATCTTTTGTGCATGCTTAGCATTTTTATATGTTGAATGTTGCAGCGCTACACCGAGACTAATTCCTAGTTTGTATATTACATGTGTACTATATGAACAATGGCAATAAAGCTATTTCTGATTCTGACATATAAAACATTTAAATGATTAGAATGCATGAAAAGACAATTAAAATACAATTAAAAAAAAAAAAAAAAAAGATCCTTACATTAGTACCATTGCTTCATGGTCCCTAACTAAACAGGTACACTCACTGTTCATGCAGAGGTGGACCTAAAGGCTAATTTTTTCACCTTACAAACATCACTGTCGTCATATTTCCGTATGTCCTGTACAATGGAATGAAAATTTTTCAGTCAATCCACCAGAGGGCGCTACCCTTAATTACCATACTGGCCGAATACCACAAAGAAGAGTAAAGTATGAAGCATAAATGAGCTTTTATAAACCCTTCAGACCAGACCTGAGATCATTATTTCTGCTGTAACCGTTACTGTATTGTAATGTGGATGGAAATAACCAAAAATAGTCACTTGCCCGATGATGAGTTAACTTACAATTTCAATCATGTGACATTGGTCTTTTATGTTACACCATATGATAGCAAACACTGTCTGTTTTCCTCATACAAATCAAATCATGCAAATGAAGTTGACTGGAGATGACAAATAAAAGTATTTGGGTGATATACTGTGACTTGAAATTGATAAGGAATTTTCACAGTTAGATATCTACATAAGGCCAAGAACCAATATGAAAGAGATGGTGAGTAATAATTATGAATGAAGATATTTTTTGACTCTGTTATCTAGTCACTTTGCTATTTGCGCACCGTTTCTCTTGGGATGGTGGGAGTGCTGACTTGACTGCAGCAAGTTTGTAATGGCAAGCTGCAATGATGGCACAGCTGATTCAGCTACTATAACAAAGACAGCTGCAACTGTGATGGCCAGAACAATAGGTGGTCGTGCTTTGGATGAAGATTCTCTGGACCGTCATGCACACATTATTGAACAAGGATACACCCAGTGAAAAATGATGACTTAAAAGGCAGACAAGTTATTGTCAGACAATGGTACCTATTAAGCCTATTCCTTTCGGTCACAAAGACACTTTATTTCATTGTTGCTCATGCTGCTGCCACATGCACCATCACCTTGAACTGTACTGTTGATGAAAATGTTTTATTTTTTATTTTGGTTGAACATTTTATGGTAGTTTTTATTCTACCTTATCCTTAGCCTTATCCTTTTATCTTCTGTCCTACAAAACCCAGACCTAGGTTCCTATATTTCGTCCTGTCATGTAGCATTGATTGAATGATAATAAAGCGTGTGAGTTCCAGTCCTACTTGACCCCTTGGCCTTTGCACTTGGCACTACCCCTACTGGTTTGTTTTTGTCTGACTTCCCCTTTGTTTATGTGTTTTATTTATATAATCAATCATTCATTTTACATTTCCATTGGATGTATATACTTTACTGATAATTACTAAATGTCAAAAAACAGATGTGTGTATTTATTATCATAAGAAGGCAGTCCATAAAGATGGAATATGGACATAAATATCATGTTTTACAGATGTATTCATAATTATCTAATCATTCTACATTTAAAAATGATCATATTTCCTTGTGTGTCCACACATACTGCACCACATTTCTTTTAAAACTCTTCTTCTTTGCTTGTTATAACATCCTTCAACATAATCTTTTATTCACTTGGCTGTAGTTGAAGAAAAGGTCTTTTCTTTGCAGTTTTGTGTAATATTCCATTTGCACTATACATGAAAAAATGCCTCTTGCCAGCACACAAAAACTTTTAATCACATAAAGAGAGTTTTGTAAGGATTGTCACAACTGAAGCCACTACTGATGGATGCAACAACTTTGGTTCTGATAAAATTCACCTTGGGGTCAGCAGCTGTAACTATTGCTGATGCATCAAACCACAGAAATGTGATCTATAACACATTAAAATGACATTAAAGTGGTGATCAAATGATTGAGTTGTGGATGAAGAAAATACTTACATTTCTGTTGTTTTTTTTTCCTCTATCTTATCAATGATTGAAAGACAATTATGGGAGCTTTCTCATACTACTCTGCTTGTAGTGTAGTTTTAAGGGTCAAACAGCCCTCCCCTTTAGCCCAAGGAGTGAATTGGGATTGGGTCTGAGTCTGATATTATGTCTCTTTTTTTTTTTTTTTTTTTTTACTGTTATACCCAATGCTTTCATTCACTGCATGGTTTGTTACTTTCACCGAGAGGTTATGTGAGCTCTGTCTGCCTGTCAACAAGATGACACAAAAACTACTGCTGTGATGAAAGCTGGTCAAGGGTTAGGCCATGGGTTACGGATAAGCTTCTTAAATCCTGGAGCAGGTCCATTAAGACTGTTGAAGACTGGAATAGATTTTCATTTTTATTTAGAATTGGAGTGCCACTTGTTAAGTTGAAACTTTGTCAAATAGATTTAAAATAAGAAAAAAATTATGAAAAGGAGAAAACCAAAGTCGTAATGTGTACTTTATTCTTTATTTAATGCTATTGTGGACTTTTTGGTGGACTTTCTGTGATTTTCTGTTATTTTTGGTCTCTGTTGCACGTTCTAACCCAAAATGATGGAGGTGGAAATATGTCATATTAGTGTAAAACGAAATCTGTTTGTATTTGAAAACCCCTGGCCTTCAGTCTATACACACAGATGGATAGACAGACAACAAACGGTGAGGGCTGAGGGTAAAATCTGCAAAATATAAGAATACAGTATGTTCAGTAGATTGATGAAACCTCTTAGATTTGACCTGAACACCTTTTAATACCATACATTTACCCTGGTTTTCTCTCACTTCCTTCTCTTGGATATCTTGACTCTATTTCTTGAGCTGTTGCAGCATCACAGTTTCCATCAGCTTCGTATAGCTTCTGACAGGGAGACCCCTGAGACTCGGTGTTAATAAAATGTGTGTTTACAGCTGAGAGATGTTGGTGAGCGTCATGCCTGCTGTGACAGTCCAGTTTATTCCAAAGCCTAAGTACTCGGGTCATTTCAAAGAACAATGGAGACATTTTCCATATACAAATAACTCTACCTTCTCTTTTGTTCAGTTCATTGTTTTGTTTTTTTTTTCTTCTTATGTCTAGACATCTCAAACAGACATTCTCTTTGAACACAGTGCAAATATTCACCAGAGGAGTATACATACCACATGCATATTCATTTTCTGCAGCTTGTGACAGTCTCTCAAACCTCCTTGAACATCGGTCACACATCACTTATTTCCATCTACAAGTTGCTTTTGTGCCAGTTCTGAGACTCACAGTGCAGCAGTACATGAATATATGCAAATGTGTGAGTCTCATTATGCATCTGAGTTGCCTTTGGTTCAAACTGTCAGTTTTAATGGGCCATTTGCAATTGAATTACACAACGTTTGATGTATGATTGACAGTTTTGATATTTGGATTGTGTAAACTGTTACCCTGACAGCAAAGTCAAACAGCTGTCAGACCATCCTGTTCTGTCAATCGTCTGTGTCTCTCATCTATCCCAGCTGATTTTGTGCACTCAGCCCTACAATAGCGACTGTTGAATCCAGCATACTTCCTATTGACAGTTTATTTTTAAACTTATTTGATGGCACTAAGTAAGAATAGCACTTTTTATCATCGGAGATTGAAAGTGACGTTATTGTCTTT
Organism: Siphamia tubifer; assembly: GCA_020466265.1. NCBI lineage: Eukaryota > Metazoa > Chordata > Actinopteri > Kurtiformes > Apogonidae > Siphamia > Siphamia tubifer. The sequence goes on along the minus strand of CM035795.1, from coordinate 33,093,300 downwards.
TAAATATGTAAGTGCACCAGTGCAGCTCAGATTGAAATGACTGAAGGCGTCGCAGTGAAAATGAAGATATTAGTTTTTTGGTCTCGTGAGCCATTAACATGCTAATTTAATTCAGGCAAAAATATCTCAACAACAGTTTAGTATAATGCTATGGGATTTTGTGGCATTTATGGTTCATATCCTATGACTCATAACTGAATAATTATAATGCTGAAGTGTTTATTTTTATTCAATTTATTTGTTTATTTTGGATCTATAGTCAACTAACTGCTATGACATTTAGAAGTAGCAATGAAAGTCAGGGATTGAGTGTAGTTATAGCAGAGTATCATCAGCATAATAACATTGTCTGTACTAGAGATGAGATTCTTACTTGTAAGGCCGATACCATCTCGATACAGCATCTATGATCCCAGATATTAAAGATACACGAGTGGGTGCTCACAATACAACACGATACTGTCACGGTACAGGAATGTGATGGAACCCAAATGCAGACTTGCAGACCCAGGATAAAGTTTAAGAGGATTTATTGATAACAGTATAAATAATAATGAAAACACTTGTTCCCTCCAGGACCACCATCTGGGGTTAATGGCACCAAGTGAAACAGCCACTGGGATGAGAAGCAGGGTGAGACAGGCTAAGATCAGAATCGGGTAATCAGAATAAACAGAATCATAATCCAAAACACAGTTACAGTAAGCCAGAAACAGGTCAGTCCAGAGAGCTGAGAGTGTCTATTCCAAGGGGGGCAAGGCAGAGTCTGGGTCCAGAATCCAGGCCAAAGGTCATGCACAAAACACAGACAGACAAGGGGCAAGCAAATACCAAGTACCATAAAATCACAAAAGCAGAAAACCAGAAAAGAAAACTCACTCATAGGTCACATGGGGACATCAGACGTACTCGCACCGAGTGAAGAAATATGAGGGCTTAAATTCTCAACAGACAGGTGGTCCACATGAGGAGGGAATTATTGAGGGTGCAGGACAACACTGGTGACAGGAAGCAAAGTAAGAAAGAGTGACATAAAGTCACATAACAAAATAAAAGGCCAGACACGAACAATGACAGAAAAAACATAAGACTCACAAAAATCCAACACTGAAGCCATAACAGATATGATTCATACCCAAATCACGATACAGAGAATTTAAGTCCATTCTGATTCAACACATTCATTCTATTAAAAATAAGCAGTGCAATGAGCTGGATTATTTATTCATCAAATCATTCCATGAAATAATTCAGAACACCAATGGTAAGGGAAAAAGTTAGAACTTTGTCATTAGTCATTTCTTTACATGTTTTTAACTCAACTTGCTCAGAAAAGAAATTCATAAAAAACATCTTGGTGAGAATCAATTTATACAGGTAATGAAATGTATTTGTAATATAGATAAAACACAAAACATATTTGTCTCTAAAAGACACGTGTGCGAGGTATTCCGGGATGCACTGTTTGATACACATATCACTGTTTAAAGGTGGAGTGAGAGATCTTTTTTGGGAAAATTTTTTGTACCATATTGCTTGAAAACATCTTCACAGTCCCATAGCACACACTGAAATGTTTCAGTCCAGTCTAGAGGGTGGTACCAGAGGAAAACTCCGGCCAATCATCAGACTGATCATCTTTACAATGATTGGTTTGCTGATACGTCCATCAAATATCAGTCCATCCCTCCCAATGCTCTCCCCCCACCCCAATAACCATGCTTGGATGGAAGAGAATCTTGTTTTTTTCCACATACTGGAAGAAAAGGATGAAAAATGTGCAGCATGACTTTATAGACAGATATAAGTGTATCATCAGCATAGTAACAAAACAAATGACCTCCCCCAGGGTAACATGTCAGAGGTGTAGATAAACTCTTCAATGTATTTTGTAATAAGTTATTAGATATTATGACAGGTATTACAAAATATGGGTGTCGCACTTTTTAAGGAAATTTAATAATTTGGTGCATTACATAACAAACCATTAAAATTGATGCCTTGATTGGGGGGAAAAAAAAAACACAATTCTAGCAGCAACAACATTAAACATCCCAGATTACTTACATTTACAGTAATGAAGCCGAAAAAAAAAAAAAATCCCAAAACTTGTAGCATGTTTCATTGGTCAAACCTAAATGAAATGTAACTGTATTCATTAGAATGGGAAATGTGTTTGGAAATTGGAGACAAAAGCTGCTCTACTTAAGTTTTATTGACAAGAAACTGGCCTCATTTTTGTTTCATTCATGTTGTCAGCTTTAATACATATTTATAAGTGGATGTATCAAAACGTAGAGTGGCTTTCAGTCAATAAATCTCATGAAAATGTCACCATTAATGGATTATTTTGTATGCAGGGAAACACAGCAGGTGGCCGGAGAATCAGAGCAGATTGACGAGAAAAGAAGTACACACACACACACACACACACACACACACACACATACATTTATATAAGATTTTAATAAAGAGCTTTACCTAATCACTAACTGACTGCACACTGATCGACTGTATCAAAGGCTGCAGTAAAGTGCAACGAAATTAAATCAACACAACAGCCAAAATCGGAGTCCAGTGATGTATTCATCCTTCATTCAGGGACGTATAGCCAATTGTTGCAGTTGCCACACAGTCAACGTGATTAATATCTAAGGTCAGCCTGGCTGCCAGCTAGTCGGTCAGTCAGTTTTATCCCCCGTCGATGAAAGTCAGAAGCGAGTCAGAGCAGAAACATCTATTCATTGCTTTGTATATCTCCTTTAAACCTCAGCTGCACCCACTCTATATTTGTTTAGACCTGTGTTAATCTGGATGCTCACTAGTAATAAAGCACTATGTTTGTTCTGAAGTGCACTCTAATCTGCTGCAAACCATGTGCTTTTTTTTTTTTTTTTTCTTTCTTTAATAGTGTAGTGAGTTTTCTTCTTATGGATTATATAAGTCCTTGTCTGAGTCTTAGTGTTTCACAGTGAGAGGTTTACTTCTCCTAATTAATACTTCCTAATCACAGTTATTTTCTTGCTTCAGTATATTCCGTTTTTTCCCCCTCCTTTGTCAAATGATTGTCTCCTGATGCAAATTTATAGTATATAATATGCATGCTGTCTGTCACTACACAAATACATGCAGAGTTTTGCGATGCACACACAGAGCAAGCAGCTTGAGATTTGACTATAAGATTGAGGGAAAATTGTGATATTGCTTTAGAGTGTTTTCCTCTACACACTGTATAAATACAAAGGCCTATTTGTCAAATGTGACACTGGTACTTAACAGTGGTCTGTGTTACAAGACTGTCTGTCATCCTGCGGCTTTTATAAAAATGACTTTAACCATAAATTGTTGTGTGACTGTGAGAAACTATATTAGTATGTGTGTGTATATGGACCAACCAAGGCAGATTGAAGATATATCAACATATTTCCTATGTGTGGGTATTGAAAATGATGTGTACATTTGTGTTACTTTTCTTCAAAAGTACACTGCAGTTTATCTACATGTTATTATCATCTTCTCTGGCCTTATCTTCCATTTGCATGTTGCTGCACTGCGTCATGGGGCTGATGAATTTTCCGTGTTAATGGATCTGTCTATTTTTATTTTCCAAATTGATATCCTTCTAAAAATGTCAGACAATGATGTTCATCACTATGTCCTTCAGGGTTTTTGAATGTTTTGTTTTATTCAGCGTTTCAAGCCTTTAGAAGTGATAAATATAGAGGTTACCACCATGTCAAAGAGCAGAAGTACAATACGCTGAACCCTTTCATGCATACTGGTCATTACAGTGGACATTGATTCAAAGCTGTTCTCTTCTATATTCATGAGTTTTGTTATTTTAGTTGCCATCTTATGCATCATCCTATACACTCTAATTCATACCATTACTGTAACTTTGCTGTTCTTGATTAACCTGATCTGTATTAACATGGTTTAGTGTAAATCAATTGCTAATTGTTAATGAACTGTAATTAACAGGGGTGTGTTTTTATATTTTGTTTTTATGATAACTAGTATTAAAAGATATTAAAATGTAATTAATCATTTGCTTAGCAGGATTAATAATGCTTTTATTTCATTGTTTTCATATCACTTTCTGATATGGGGTTTTAAATCCATTATTGTAGTTCTTTTCTGCTCAACTGGACTGGTTTAACTCTTTTTTTTAAAATAGTTTCATCTGTCATCCAAGACAGTTCTTTGAAGAAATGTCTTGGACGATAGATGAAAGGTTTTCAAAAAGAACTAAACCAGTTCAGTTGAACTGAGAAGCACAACCAAAAATAATGATGACCTGGGCAAATGAGAACCTACACCTAGATTTTAAATACATGTTGTTGTTTTTTTTGCTTCAAAAATTTAATGAAGGGTGTCCAGCTGAGTGGACTTTTTTTGTAACTCGGAGAATAAAGAGAAAAAAAAAAAAACCTTGCGGGGCGAGGGAAATAAATTGATTGCATTGTTTTTGTTTTTTCATGCCTAAGGAGAAATAAAAAAAAGGTTAAATTCTTTAAAAAAAAAAAAAGGCTTCTTTGTCTTTATAATGTGTTGTTGAAACCTTGCTAGTTTTAAAACCCTTTTCATAATACCTATGTTTGCACCAGAGTATGTTCATCTCACACCTCAGCCTCTGCTGGCTTTTCTGTGAGCAAAGAAACAAAAGAGGAGTTACAATACCCAGCATTTTATTTCACAACTGCTCAGCCTATTTAGGTTTCTGAAGAGGCTTATTTGGAAAATGCAGTGGGTACAACTCTATACAGTATGATTGCCTGTCTTTCTACCTATTCAAGCTTGCTTGCAGTGTAAGAAATCTCTGCTATTGTTCGCTTTATTCCTCTACAATCCTGTCTGCACAGTGGGACTTTAAAGTTGTAGATCCAGACACCCAGGAAAAAACATCACAGTGTTGTTGAAGTTACTGTCTCAGTGTCAAAAGAACCAGAAATATCTATTAAACTGGAGCAGCAGCCCAGTCAAGCATTTAACAATAATTTTTAGTCTGGTCTAGAACCTATATGAGATGGAGACTGACTTTCTTATAGACAATAAGAAGACAACATATTTAGTGTTTTCATCAGTTATACTGTACACATCCATTCCTGACATTCATGTTCCAACAAATGTAAGAAAAGGTTGGAACAGAGGTTGTAGAGTTAAAAACTTGAAATGATTAAATAATGTGATTTAAAACAGGAAATGAGAAGAGGTGGCTGTTATCGTGACTTATTACTAAAACAGTACCTGAGAAAAACCTATTATTTTAGGAGAAAAAAAAAATCACCAGTTTGTCAGCGAATGCATAAGAAAAACTTTTAAATGTCAAAAATATCATCTTCACCCACAAACACTCAGTGCTATCTTTGTGGTAATTCCCCAAATATTTTCTTTTCTCTCTATTTAATCTTTAAATTATTTATTGTTTATTCTGTTATAATCCTCTGTATTTCTTTTTCAGTGTAAATAATGCATTATCCTGTATATATTTCACTGATCATGTAGATGTAGATTGAATTTCAAAGTAAAAGTACTTTATCAAAATGCAAAACTGAAGAAAAAGTGACTTTCAGCAAAATCTAGAATTAATTGGACATAAAACAAGTGTCTCCATCCACTGTCAAGTGAAAATTATATTGGTAAGATAAGGTTTTCAAATGACTATTGAAGTGATTATGTATTATTTTAAGTGTGATGAGATATTTTGAGTAGAATTGAGAAAAATATAGATGGTAAGATTTATTTAGCCTCACTAAAGGCATTTCCATTTTCCAAATTAGGCCTAATGACCTTTTCCTTTATTGAACATCATATATATGCAAATTAAATTACATGTTTTCGCCCCAAAAAATAAAGATATGTTTTGTCTGGTGAGCAACTTAAAAAAATATATATATATATATTTAGTTAGTTTTTCTATACTGTATCTTATATTTGGGATTGTATTACAGGCTATGTTTAAACAACCAAGCTTCCTCAACAGATAAAGAAATAAATGAAATAACGTATACTGTACCCAATATAGAGGTTACTGCAGGTATGACATACAGTATATATATCATAGTATGTAATGGAAGTCTACTCGTACCAATGTACACAGATCATCTCCTGAAGGACTTCACCACTTCCTGTTTGTCTGTCTTTGTTTGTCTCTTCAGGGTCACAAACCTCATCATTCTCCTAAACATAGTCTATGTTTTACTGTTGAATTCTGCTGCCATAATGCAGCGATGATATAAGTGTTCCCTCTCAAGTCAATAGTGGTGAGTGGAGAAAAATGAAAGTAATCATTAGAGTCATCCTTATTTCACTATTTTACTCTGCTGGTTGTATGAGAGGACTGGACATGAAGGACCTGGATTTCAGTCACTGAGGAGACATTAGTGTTGGAGAGTGTCATTAAGTGGAATCTAAACCTTTCCTTCAAGTCTGTTTCCAGCTTCTGAACATTACTACTTTGTGTTTCAGCGCTGTCCCAACGACACTTAATCAGTTTGCTATCACTTCCCATTGTAGTAGAAGTGGTGGTTTTGTAGGCATAGTAACAAACATCCTAGTTCAAGTGTCATAAGGAAGATGTTATGGTACTTCTCTGTACTGAGAAATGAAATCCTCTTTTATTTCCACAGGAAGAAAAGAAAAGAAAAGAAAAAAAATCTGTCCAGGGTTATGAATTTTCAGTTGTATGACTTGTTTAAAACATGCTGCTGTGGAGTCAGGTTAATGGAACAATTAAAGCACAGTAATCCGCCAGTGTGTATAGCAATATAGGCTGCAAGGAATATTCAGTTCTCAATTAATTTTGGAACAGACCTCTCATTTGATTCATTTTCTGTTTTTCTGCTGTTCCTACAACCGCGGGGGAAGATTTTTGACAGCTGTTATTTGCACAGTTTTCTTCAGAAAAAGGTCTGTGAAATGATCTTGATGTGTTGACAGTCCTTTCCAACTATTCCCCGGGGGCTCTCCGAAGATGTAACTCCGTGAGGTAGACTTGGAATTCACAAAAATCCGACTTATTGCCCATCAAAGGCAGTGAGACTATCTTGGTCCAAAAATAAATGTTTGGCAGATAAAGCTGATGTGAACATTACAGGGGTTAGAGATTTAATTCATTCATCAAGTTCGAAATACTCAATAATTTCCATTGCTAGGAAATCCAGTCCAGTATTTATGTGTGAACTGTTATGTTACTAAAGAGAAATAATGTTATGTTCCCCTTTCTTCAACCGAATGTAGAGAAGGTAACGCACAAACACACATACCCACAGTGTTGTTACATATCATGATAATGTGACGCTAACTTTAGCCACGGGCACATATGGTTTAACATTCCAGAGTTAAAAACAAGAGTGTATTTCCTCCACTCCACATCGAGAGTTTAAGCTTTAAATTAGTCGCTACGAACCAATAGGCAGAATCTTAATGATGTTATGTTCACAAAACCTACAAGTTATCATTACTTATTGACAGCATGCAGATAACTTTTAAAACTCAACTTTGGGATCAGTGTGTGTCGCTGAAGTGTAAAGAGGGAAGCAGGGAGGGACTAAAAATAATGTTATAATACGTAAAATAAAACTTAAGAACAGGGGTGGTAAGTAACTAAGTAACAGTACTTCATTACTGTACTTAAATAGGTTTTTTAGGTATCTGTACTTTACTTGGTTATTTATGTTTCTGGCAACTTTTTACTTTATACATTTTTACATAAATATCTGTACTTTATACTCCTTACATTTTCAGAATATCACAATTATGACTTCTTACTATATCAATTTTGCCATTTTATCTCATAATTTCAGCTTTTTTTCCCCTCATAATTATGCCTTTCTTATCACATATATATGACTATCTCATGATTTATCTTTTTTTATCTCGAAATTTTGACTTCTTATCATAATTTATTTTTTTATGTCATATATATATGACTTTTTAAAATCTCATAATGATGCCTTTTTTTCCATCTTTTGTGAGATTGTTCCTAAATTTCCTGTGACCTGATCAGACACATTTTCTACACAGTAATTCACTTTTAAGGGTTTTATTTTTTTATTACTTTTGAACCTTTTCTGATCTTTCCTGGTTAAACAAGTATTTTATCCAAGGGAAAAAAATACAGCTGTACTTTTTACTTGATTACAATAGAGAAGTTGCATTTTTTACTTTTACTTCAGTAAAGGAGTTGAATCAGTACTTCTACTTTTACCAGAGTATTTTTCACATAAGTAACTGTACTTCTACTTAAGTACAGAATAGGAGTACTTTGACCCCCCTCTGCTGAAGAAAAGTATACACTGGCAGGAGAAGAGGAAATATAGAATTGATTAAAGGAAACCATACAATCAATAAGGTTGAATCTAACCACAGTCCATAAAAGGCTCCAGTCTTAAAGTCATTACAAGGTGCCTCTCCTACTTTTGTTCTTTTTTTTTTTTTTTACCAACCTATTATCACAACAGACAAATGTGTTAATGTTACATAAAGTCCCATAGAAGGAGCAAATACACAACAGTGCACTTGCTCCTGAGGAAAACGACATTGTGTTTTTTCTTTTTCTTTTTTTTTTGCAGCCCTATTGGCTTTGTGCCCGCACCAAAATAGAACCCATATTCTACTCAGGCTGGATGCACTAATCTAGGTGTCTGCCATCCACACAGGTGTACTGTTTGACATTTGGAGGCTTTGTCCTCCATGGATTTAACCGTACATAGTCAGTAATGCTGTAGTCCCTTTTCCCTTGTTTTCAATTAAGAATGAAGTGAGGGAAATCAAAGGGGAGGTTCTCAATGTAGCAATTACTCAGAACATGACAAAGACATAAAAAAAAAGAATATCTGCCTTTGAAGACGCTTGATCTTTTTATGAAATAATCTTTTATTTTTCCCCCCGCATGTAATATTTGTGTGCTTATCCCACGACTGTGCCCCTGTGACAACAGCTTCTATTAAATATTGACAGAAATATGAGCCATTTTGTTTTTTTGTTTTTAGATTGGGAGATTTCTGGTAAATGTTTTTACTCCTAAGTCAAATATATGAGTTCCCATCATTGGTTTAACTGTGTCATACTTGATATTTTGAATTAAATATGGGTAAACCTATTCCTGTACTCAGACTATTCCCATGACTAAGAACATAATGTCTTTTCTTTTTTAGTTTCCCTCCTTCTACAGACTACTGTAGGTGTCTTCAACTGCAGTATTTCCCCCTCGTACTGTTCATATTTTCTTTTTTCTTTTTCTTTTTTCCGTGCCATTGACAAGGTAACGCAAGTCATTTTGCTTCTGCTTAATAGAGATCTGCTAAAAAAAAAAAAAAAAACTTTATTCCTGTCCATATTTTCAGGCACTGGCCTTAGTGTGAGTTCAGAAAAGCAGACACTGAATGAAGAATAAAGAAAATGGTGTACTGATCATTTTAGAAGCATCAACACATTGTGCTGCTTGGGTGTCTTCTTCAAAGTATTGACCTGTTTTGTTTCAAGCTACCCCTCAGTTTTATTTTAGTTTTTTTTGTTGCTTTGACAGAAAAAAATATCTATAATATTAAATATAGACCCCTTCGCAGTCATTCAAATGTATGAGGTAATTTGTGCGCACACACCAGACTAAAAAAAAAAACTGCATGGAAACACTGTTGTTTATATACAGTAGATGACACACCTAAAACATAGCTAGAAATACTGAGTTGTTGTGTTGTTGGCTGTTAGAATTTTTGCAAGGACAGGGTTAAACTGGATCATCTGGATATCACCCATTTAAAAAAAATCAAAAAAATCAATGACGTCTATGGTTACAAGTGATTAAGCGTGTGGACTGAGATGAGAGCACGATCAGGAATGTCCGTTTGTCTGTCCTTCCCATTCTAACCACAATCTGGACCTTGAGTACAACTGCTGCAGCATGACCCAAACCTACAATGAAGTATATATATTGAAAATAAAAATAAAGATATGAGGGAAGTAGGTGGTTTAGTGATTAACCTGGGTAAGTTAAACCTGCTAACAGATTAGCCTGCTAGCTTTCTCTAGTTAAGAGAATAAGGACTCCAGCCTCATCTGTTATCAGGTTTAGGTTAACTCTAGGTTAACTTACCCAGGCTTACCACTAAACCACCTACTTGGAATACCCCCCCCACCACCACCCCCACCCCCACAGGCAAACAATGACAACTTCCTCAGAACAGTACGATGTTTACCCTGCCATACATGTGCACTTATCTGTCTAAATAGAACCATTCAGTTTATTGTAAAGCACCCAGACTTTACACATAGTAACCTTCTGGACCTGACGCTGACTTGGTAACATTTTTAACTTCAGTTCACAGAAAGTTACATGTATATCAGTGTAAAACATATTTTATACATGCCCACACATAATATAGTCGTATGCGTCTAAACACTTGCAGGTAAGTTTTACATAGAAGGCTTGTCAATTAAGTACGTATACATGTCAGACCATTATATACTTGGAAACTTACTGACATGGTCCATCCACTCTTTTATCAAGTACTGTAAGGATCTGGTAGGCGACGGCCACTTTTAAGTGCTAATTTATTTATGTAGTCTTGTTGATCTTGAAAAGACAGAATCATCATAGTCTGACAGCTCATAATGCTGGTCTACAGCAGCCTGGAAACACAACAGTAATACTTTGCCACCACTTTGACACTGATATTTGGATCACTATGAACAGTTATTAGTGTAGTCTGTTTTTCATGTATTGGTCACATTTACAATATATACAAGAGGGAAAATTAATGACAACAATGAATCCAATAAATGAGTGAGTGACTAAATAAAGTAGCTACTATGCTTTTGATTATAAATGCAAACAACAGAGCAGCAATAACATCTGTCTTATTCATAGGTCAAATACACAATATGAAAGGTTATCATACATCAAAACACACTACAAAACTCTGATAAGGTTATTATTTGAATATTAGAGTTGGGGAGGCTGAGGACACGGTTATAAAATATAGATGTTTAACCTTTAAATACCAAAACAGCCAGTGGTAAAGACAAACTATTCACAGATAAGATAAGATATCAATCCCACTATGGGGAAATTCCAGTATTTACAACAGTAAATGCAAATAAACATAAGTGCAAAAAGACTAGTACAAGTATTGAACACTGAACTTGTTGCTTTTCCTGTGCTTCAGATAATGTCAAATACATAAAAGATCTGTCAATGAACGGTGCTTTAAGTTAGCTTATCCAACAGGCAACTCACATACACAAAGAGTAAAATTAGAGATGAAAAAATGTGATTAATATGATAAAAAAAAAAGAACGCACTAAATACTGTAATTAATTCATCTTAATTATAGTGACTGTTTCGGAATGTGGAAACACAGGAGTGAGTGTGGTTTTCCGCTCATACAGCAGGGATGTGTGAACCACCTCAGTTTTTCCACTTGTGTTTAGACTGAGCCTGGACACACTGTCTATTCTCTGTGACAAGACTCAACTTTGCTGCTTCTGAAACTCCTAGCTTTACTCTGTGCCTTACATTATCTCTGCAGTCCTGAAATCACCTGTCTATCACACAAAAAATTGAGTTGGAAGCCGAGCAAAAATTGCTTGGTGCTACTTTTACAATATGTTAACAAGCATTAATTAAATTGGTTGAGATTGGCCAGTGAACCAATATTGGATCACATCTGCAGAATGTCTTTGAATGACAGACACACAGAATCTCTGGGATTTTGCCAAGTATTCCTAATAGACTTCTGCCAGACACTGCTAAAAAATCTGGAAGAAAAATATTATTTTAGACAGAATACTTGCATAAAATAACTTTTTCTTTAGTTGAATTTTGTTGGAAGTCTGACCTTTTCCCTGCAACCATACTCCATTTATAATCAGATTTAATTTAAAGGTGTCATCCCATGGTTATTTCATTAATATGACTGTGTTCTCCTTTGTTATTGAATACATTGTGTGTTGGTTCTATTTAAAACAACATCCGGATTGCTTTGTTTCAAGATGGTTTTGCACGGTAGAACAATGACTTGAGGTTTAACAACAGAGTTTACTGGTACTTCCTCATACATGTCCATGACACGGTGACGAGGCATCTCTGATTGGCACGGAATACAACACCCCCCCCACTCTCTCTCTGTGTATGTATTTAGCTTAAACCCAAGTAGCATCCAGCTAGGTTTTGTGTCGTTGCTTGTTCTGAAAACATACAGGGAAAAAAAACTAGGCTTTATTTCCCACAGAGAGCACATGAACCAGTTTGATCCGCCATTTTTTTTCCCAGTTTGTGCAGCAGCTACTGTGGCACCGTCTTCTCTTGTAGATGCCAATGCTAATGCTAATTCAGATTCGCTGCCGGGGACGGGTTTAACCCCATGTGGGCGACGTTAAAGTCCATCTGACATCGGTTGGACCGGCTTTTTCTAGGTCCCTCATTCCTCTCGTTGTTTTCTGTGACTGCAGTATGCAGCCAGTGGAGGTGACAAACCACTTTCAAAGGCAACATGTGTTGGTAAGTCGTAGTGACCCATTAGATTCCAAAAGGAGTGTGGAAAAGTGGTTTTCAGAGGAATGACACCTTTAATAGTGCTACCTACACAATACAATATGGTATAAAACATGATATTGTTGTAAAGAAATGCACTGAATACTGCTTTCACATCCTTGCACACAGTCAACATAGTGGAAAAAGAGCAAAAAAAATAGACTTAAAAAGACTCTGACATGTCAAAGGGAATTGAAGTTGGACCTGTAACAATACATTTGACAGTTGTATTGATTAAAACATCAGATATGCACATAGTAAATGCTGAAGATTTTGGGTTAAATGCATTTCGTGTAGAAAAAGCAATGACTTCAATGGACTAATATGAAGCAAATAGTGACATCTCACCTACAGTATGTCAGTGACCTTATTTGATTTTCTGCTTCATACAATAGTAAGACTAACAGAGGGAAGAGGAGCCATTTTCAGCTCTGGCACAGAAAAAGCCCTCAAGAAACAAACTCTTTTGTTGCTTAATAATACAGTGAACTGAACAAAGACAGGATAAAGAGTGGGCTGTGGATTTACTTTGCACTAACTTCTGACTCTTAAGTGATTCCTAGTGTGTAACAAGAGTCAGATGGACAGAACAAGACAAAGAAAATAGTACAGTACATCTGCAGGTGTATTGATATGCTGCCCAGCTTTTGTTTGTCTGTCCTTCTAGATGCTGGTCGATGTTTAAGCAGTGTGTTTATTTGTGTGTATTTTCCAGGTGGCTGTGACAGGGGCACCCCCGGGGCAGGACCCATGAGGAGTCATAGAAGATGCTCACAGCCTGGGCGCTTCTGCTCTTCTTAGCCATGTGGGTGAGAAGCACCTCTGGTGGCCCGCTCTCCTTCAGAATAGGTAAATTAAATCATCTAAATAAAAGTGTGATTTCATTGATTAATTGCTTCTTACGAGTCACGGTGGAAGGTCTGATTCCTTCTGAGACAGTACAGTACAACTCACTCTTGCAAGAACTTCACACTGTGCGTATAACTAGATTTTCATTCTTGTAGTAATTGAAAGAATTGGTGAATAAATGAATTTAATTTTTTTTTTTATTTCCAAACATGAGCTTAAATGTCAGCTGCAGTTGATAGCGCAGTGGTACTTCACAGCCTCTGATGGAGAAACTGGATGAAGAAATTTAATCAGGTGTTAAGAAACACATTTTTCCGTGTCACACATGGCTTCAGGTATCAACAGGCTAAAAAATTCATGTATGAAAATTACTCAGACTTTAATTGGCTCTGAAATACTCTACACCTATAACTGTAGATAGAATTATGCACATTTCTTCAAAACTGAGGGTATGCTGTGGACGCAACATACACTGTTTGCTCTTCTCATGAAATGTGATTCATTCTTTATATAGATTAATTGTAACTGGGATTCAGTATGGGATCATTGTATCTGGTCAAAGATGATTATTGATGTGTATAAATAGAAATAAAAAAAATAAGAATGTGTCTGAAAATGAAACTATTTCAACTTTATGAGCAACAGTGTAATTATAAAAATATATATATATTTTTTTTTTATTTTTATTTATTTATTTTTTTTTGTTTGCTACCTTTTTTACTGTGTGTATATCCTTTTTTTTGTATGAATGAATGCCTACGATGCTGCATCCCAATTTGCCCCTCGGGGACACTAAATAAACCTTGAACCTTGATATACATATGTTTTTGAGTTTAGGAATCATGAGTGATTGTGGTCTTCTGAAAAAGGAATCCCATGTAGAGATGAATGTAAGAATAACAAAAAAAATACATGTGAACGAACGCATGAATGTGATTTGTCACATATATTATATTTCTCAGTTTATTTTCAGTATGGGATCATTGTAGCTGGTCAAAGATGATTATTAATGTGTATAAGTAGAAATAACAAATTAGAATGTGTTTGAAAATGAAAGTATTTCACCTATATGAGCAACAGTGTAATTATAATAGTCATGTAAAGAATGATTAGACCACTGTTGTTTTCTTCAATACATGTTTATTTTAATGCTTGATACAACTAAAGGTGCATTTGTTTGGACACATATAATAACCAAAAGGTATTCTGCCACAACTACAAACATCCAAATATTTAATGAGGTATTACATTTATAATATATAATATCTGTGACATGGATGTGACTTGACAATAAATGACCAGCTCATTACTTTTAGTTGTAATTCTTTCCTTTGCCAGAAACCACCTGATGCACATTTTACTCTGCACTTGTTCATGTCACTGCTCTCTCTTGTTGCATAATGTTAAATATTTGTTTTGTTTGTTTTTTTGTCATCACTAACATTCTTGTTGCCATAAGATTACTCATAAATATTTGTCGTCTGTCCACCCTGTATAAATACTGCTTGAATTCAGTACACATTTCATGGTTATTTGACACAACTCCTCCCCATTCATCCCTACTGGACATTTTAAAGCCAGTGTGACCAGTATGATTTGTGGCTAAATCAATAATTTTATGCTTCGCTATGAACATTTGAAGAATAGCACGAGGCACAAAGCCCAGTAGAAATCACAGTGTCCTATTGTAAGTGTGGATATGGTGGCAGATCAGTGGACCAAGATAGAAACTGACTAGACTTTGCATCTAAGAGGGCATGGTTCAAAAGTCTCATAACCTGCCAGAGTCAAACCAATGGGAGTTGTTACCTCTTGTTGTTATTCTCTTACAGTCTGCAGGTCTCTGACTTCCTGTCACTAGCTCCCTGTCTACCAACAGTTTGACTGACTGTCTCTTTATTTATGGAAACTGTGTGTGCAACCAGTAGCATATACTGCATATAGAAATAGATGTGGCGGGAAAAAAAAATAAAGATAGACATCAAAAATAAGATTAATTTGGTGGTTCCCAGTCTGTGCTTCCACTGTGGTCTCTCTGTGGTTGGCTTTAATTTATGGCATGGTTGTCAACTTTCAGGAACAGCTGAGATGGAGATTTGTTATGTGGGGAGAGACTTCAAAAGTTAATAACACAAAAGCCATATACAAATCCCAGTGTGGTTGATGTAAGGCTATTAAAACATCAAGTAAATCCAAATAGTGCAGTTAAATTGGGGATGTTTCTTGGCTGTACAGTGCAGTTTTAAAATCGACAGAAATACTGTAAGAGTGCGAAAACCAAACATGAGACAGAATGTACGCATACTGTCTCATGTTTGATCTCCTAATCAAATGGAAAGACTGTAGACCACCAACAGTAATCCATTGGATCAAGGATGTTCTCTATTTCCTCAGGTTGGAAAAATTAAGATATTCTCTGAAGTGTACAACAGAAAATATGTACATCAAGACTTGGGGATATATAAAGATACACATTACACTCACTGCAATTTGTCATTAACATATTGTGTTGGGGCCTTGGTGTGTGTTTTTTTTTCTATTTATTTTTTATTTTTTGTTTGTTTTGTGTGTTTGTTGGTCTGCTTGTTGTTGTTGTTATTGTTGTATGTCTTGTAAAATAAATAAAATATTTAAAAAAAAAAAAAAGAAAAAGAAAAAAAAGAATGCACGCATCCCACTCGTTACATCAATGGTTCCCAACCCTGGTCCTTAAGTACCATTATCCTGCATGTTTTAGATGTATCCCTCTACCAACACACCTGGTTCAAATGATCAGCCTGTCATCAAGCTCTGCAGGAGTTTGATAATGACCATCAGGTGTGTTGGATGAGGGAAACATCGAAAACATGCAGGATAATGGTACTTGAGGACCAGGGTTGGGGAACCACTGCTTTACATAATAAAACTGTAGGACATATTTTGTGAAGAGGAAAAACAACTGAGCTCCTGCAATGATGAAAACTTTGGTTTAACTGAGAAAACGCCTCCACCATAGAGGCTTATGAATACTTATATATGAGGAGCTTCCTACTCCCTCTGTGCTCTTTATCTCCAGCCTTTTATTTTCTTCAATTGTGTAAAGGAAGTAGGCTTTGTATCCATAACAATATCCTTCTTGTGCAAAATTGAGACACTTTGACTGGCATTTTTGAACAGTACTGTGTCAACACTGCTCACTCTTCAACATTTTGTATCATTAGTTTGTTTTTCTGCACCCATCTGTGCCTTGTGTCACAGCTTTGCAATAGCACAGCTGAAACATTTTGGTATGTAGACACCTAAACCGTTCTCTCAATAACATCGACGCAAGCAAGAAATCAGTTTTGTCTTCCTCAGTTTGTGGATAAATGATTAGCAGTTTTATATATTTGCATCTCTATTTACCTAAAGGCTGCACTGCAGTAAAACTAGTGTATGTTTACTTTAGTAATTACAGATAATTATGTTTTTGGCATGTTTTTTTCTTATCCTAATGTCATGTAGGACAACACATATCTTTTTGCCAATGTACTGTAATGGCCTGTGTGTGGGTACAATCATGAACATACAAAACACACACACACACAAATCATGTAAATCCATGCATTTCATTTGAAAAGCACACAAAGAAAACGAAAACACATACCCCCAAATGACACCACAAACTCCTTGCCATTTGCGCTCCAGGAGATGGTATTTAACATGACTGTCCCTAGAGTTGTGCCTGGCTGGCATAATGTCACTGTCTGGCCTTCCCTGAATGTATCAGGGCCAAAAACAGCATCCTACCCCTGCCACATTCCCCTCCAGGACCTGGCACTAAAAAAAACACTGTGTATGTAAACTAAGGAACTTCACTTTGGTTTAGCTGTGTTGTTGGAATTTCAAATTAAAATTCAGATGAGTTATGCCATGCTGTAAAATGGATTTAAATTATGTATGTGGTATGAGATGATGAAAATGGTGACTTTTAGACCGTATTACTTTATTACTATATTTCAATAGTAGAAGAAAATGGGAGTTGTGTTTTTTCATAAAAGTTGCTATGGAATAATAAAAGATTAATTACAGCAACACAGCATAAATGTTTTAATTTGACTCAATATTGCTTTTAATAAGAGCACAGTGAGGTTATAAATACACCTGTAAACTCAAAAGGCTAAAAAACTAATTTCTCTGCTTACCTTACACCTGTATTATGACTACCTTATTAGTGTTGCACTTTTTTCCTGAATACAAATTGAATATGTAAGAACAATTAGTTAAACCAGTCACAAGAACAAAAGATAAAAGAAAAAAAGATAGAAAAAAGGTGCCAGCACCCAATATTCTGGTCTGATATTCAAAGACCATCAGCTTCAACAAAAATAGCAGGAGGTTCATTAAATTACTAATGATGCAGGTTTATGTTTTTTTTAGTTTTTTTTTTACCAGATTAACAAACTGAAAAAAAAAAAAACCAAGAAATGTTATTAAAATAATAGGTTTTGGTTTTCAGCACTCATCTTTTGCCCTATATTTGGCATAATCAGTCAGGAGAATCAGGAGAAATTAATAAAAAAATAAAAATAAATATGTTTAGGAATCTGAGTGATTGGGATTCTCAGAGAAAGGAGTCTAATGTAGAGATGAATGTAAGAATTAAAAAAAATACATGTGAACGAACACATGAATGTGATTTGTCACATATTCTCCTTTGCTTTCTTCTTCTTCTTTTTTTTTTTTTAAAAAAAACATGCGACTTAATTCTCAGGTGAATTCTCCTAAAGAAGGCCTTGTTTTCCTTTGAGGATGGAGGATATAAACCCAGTGTCCATATTGCACTCAGTAGTTGACTTATGATTTCTTTAATATTTTAAGTCATTCTAACTTTGTCCAGCCAAAAAAAGAAAGTGGTCAGATGATTATGTACAGTATGGATTCATATGTATGAAATCGAATTATATTTTTCACAACTCTAGTGAGGATAAAGTGGGTTCAGAAAATGAATGATAAATACAATAAATAAGGTATGTAATTCATGCAGTTCATGCATTCTATTGGTTTTGTTCTTTGAACACAGTGATGTTAATGCACGGTTCATTTTGTGTACCAGTACCATTTTGTGTACCTATGTCTTCAATTTGAAAAAAAAATAAAAAATCATCAAAGTATGACACTGCTGGTTAGTTGTAAAGGTAACTATCACTAAGCCACAGTAAGCCATATACTATATTTTCCAGACTATAAGCCACTACTTTTTTCCAACACCAACAACACGGCTAATTGATATTTGATGATTGATCCGGCTGTTAAAAGCTGCTGTACATAAGTTTGGCATCACTGAATCGATTGTGAGATAGTGAAGGTGGAGTGGGTGTGGCTTATAGTCTGGAAAATACAGTAAATATACTGTTATTCTGACTTGTATAAACAGTGGAGACATTGAATATTTATTCCCAGACTTGCAAAATACAGCTATAGCAGCGGCTCAGACTGTCAGAAATCTAGCCAAAATGTTAATCAGTTAAAAAAAAACAAACAATAATCTCAAAGTCAATAAAATCATTCTTTATTTGGAATATGAAGCAAGATAATTTTTAAAGATAAAGGTTATGATGATGCTGATGGCACTGCTAGTTTTAAATAATAACTTATTGTATAGTTACTGTTTCACAATATGAGTCATGTTAAGGACTATGGGAGTTATTGTGCATGAAACTAAAACGCGTATGTATTGTGTGCAAATGAAAACACATACAAATGGACACAGGTCACTTGAGTATCCTGTTCAGCTTTAGTGCACAGAGTAAATATTTAAAACTGCACCATATGATGAAAGAAGATCATGTTGACAGTACTCTTATTTCTTAAGATGTAAAAATGCATAATTAAATCCTTCCAACATTGACAATACTGCATACTGTCCCTGTCCACAGCCATATGGTACAACTTGCTGTAGTGGGTGGTATTTCCCATTAGTTAAGTAAAAGAGCGTCTGTCATCTATTTTCATCCAGCAAATAAGCTGCTGCTTATGCTTACTTGGATAAATTATCCCCCATCCACAAACACATAATCACTGATCCACTGATGTCGCTTTTGTTAATGCAGAGATTGAAGATTTAGGAAAACGGCCAGGAGAAACACCCAAACCCCCCTTTCATGAACTCTACTGACTTTGTCTCAAACTGCAGAGACTCCCATATCCACATGCCATACCTTCAGGATATGGATATACATATGGACACATTTTGCCTTTGTTAATTTGATATGACAATGTAAAACTCTTCTATAAAAATTTGATGCAACAGAAGGCCTCTGATTTGGCCAATTCTTTTCATGCTGTTTTTGTTGCATTAGAAAGTTACATTCCATTCACACCCCACTGTCATCAACAATTTAAGTTTGCAGTAATTAGGAGGATGTGGTAGAGGCTGTGAGAGTTTCTCAGTATTCTGCTTTTTTTTTTTTTTTTTTTTTTCAGAAATGTAGATGTATTTTCTGTTTTTGAAAAGCTCCAGACTTGTACTCACATCAAGTTCTCTCATCTAGAAGAATATATTCAAGCATTAGTTAGCTCAACAGGGAACTCTCTCAATAAGAGACTGATGTAAAATTTCATCTACTGGCACCCAGCTCAATCAAGCTGTAAAGTTTTCTCAGCAGATGTCCTTTTGCTCACCTAAAAAGGCCGACTGTGATACTGCTAAAAGTGAGTCTTTAATTAAAATTTTAAAACATGCGCAATACAAAAAGACAAGAAAAATAAAGCTGATAACTTCCAATTCTCAAACCGGGGCCACACACAGTATTTCCTACACTAGCGTAAATTCATAATAGATGTGGAAAGCCTAGTTATTCTGTATTCCTTTCTATCTTCTAAGTCAGCATTATTTTTTCCACTTGATGATGTTACATTAGTTTCCAAACTGCAGTGATGAAGATCGTTGTCATGCAGTTTAGTAACTTTAACTAAAGTTGACATGTGAGTGTGAACATGTTTTAAAGCTCTGCTTCAGGACAAATAACAGTCTGACACATGCCAAAACAAATGTTGACAGCCCTTTCCTTGTTAAACCTGAATTTAGACATTTGTGTGCATTGTCAATAACCAAGTGTTTATTTTATGGGTTACATAAGTGTGGCAGGGGAATGAATGAAAGCCAACTGCAATACTGATACTGACTTTTAATTTATTTGGTCCCAAGGGATGGAATAGCTGTCTGTGTTTGTTAATATTATTTACCTTTTGTGTTAGTTTATTTCTTTAGGATTTGCATTTAGTTTGGGTCATATTGGGTAAAGCAGTGACACCCCCCCTCACTGTAAGTGTCTTCTGACCAGTGGGGAGTGTAGTGTTTCCTGGCCTCCTCCCAGTTGTATACGTCCAGGGAGACAGAGACACCCTAGGGTTTAAAGGTAGAAATCCAAATGCTATAATCTGGCCCCTTTCACTGTGAAGAAGTAATAGTTTTATGCTGCATTTATCTTCACTGTGCCACCCAGCATGAAGCCTGTTGTTTGATTTAAACAATTTCTTCCCATGATGCCTGCAGATGGTCCCATCTGTTACATGTGTGCTGCCACCACTGAAACCATGCTTCATTTAAAAACAAATCACTTCTAAAATTACTTTCCAGTTTTTAACATTTAGATTGACAAATCGCCTCTGACAGTGATAAAGGTTCATGACTACGAGCCATGCTTAATCTGTCGCTATGGAAACATGAGCCATGTTTTGTTTTTTGTTAAGGAAAAAATAGAATATTAGTTCTATTTTATGACACGAGTGACTTGGTGAAAATGATCTTTGAGTCGATGTTGATGAGTCTTTAAAAATAGTTTTACAATTAGAGTTACAGAAACAATCTGTCCTTGTTCAAAGTTTACATCAAGGTTACAAACAGTTTCTTTAAAATAATTTGAAGTATAATTTGTTTTTTGTAGTAACTGCAAGACACACACTGAAGACTCCTCCCTCCACACACACTCTAAAATCCTATTTATACTCCAAAGCCAAGTCGTTTGTGACATGCCACTTGTACGTCGCAGACTCTTTCGCCCATGTCGCAGAGAGTCGCGCACAACTCCCAGAAAATGTAACGCACCACAGACAGTGTCGCAGAGAAGACCAGAAAACAGGCCTCTGATTGGTCCGTTCTACATCCACACTACATGCACTTCCGCTTCTCTCCTTTTCCGTCTTCTTTTGTGTACACAAGTGTCACTGTTGAAGATGACTCATGTGAATCTGTGAGACAAGTTTGTTTGACAACAAAAGGTGGGGAGTGGGGATCCAGGTGGGAAAACCTAGCGACTTTGTGAGAATGCCACCTGCGTTTTGCCGATTAATAGTACACACCATGTACTCACCACACTGGCATAAATTACAAATATATGCGACGAATTAACTGCGACGCTTTGCCGCAAGAGCATGCAAAGGCCCTCAGTAAGACAACATACATGTCAGGTGACACTGCCCTCTTTGTCCTGCTGCAGGGAGACTTCCATCCATGCCCTCTGTGTCAGCCCAAAGGCCTGGGGTGTCACAGGAACAACAAAGATCATTTGCTCTTATCAGTAAATCATCTGGACCCTCTGCTACAGCTTTGCCACAGACTCAAAACCCTAGGAAATAAAGATTAAAAAATCTAACTTTATTGTATATGTCGTTCAAATATAATTTCCTACGACATTTTTCTCTCAATATACAGTAGGCTTCCCATGATAAGTGTGAGTATTTGTACAATCCTTGTTTACTTAAATTGTGTTCCTAGTAATCATTAAAATGGTCCTTTCTGTCACCAGACCTTAAGGAATTGTGTTGATTTCAAATACTGACATCACTCACAGTAGTAGAACAGAATTCGAAAAGGTCAGCCTCTAAATTACGTTATTTTGTGTTTTGGTTGATGCTCCGCCCATCATGTATTGACCAATCACAGAGTCAGTAGTATTTGTTCATCCATTTTGTCAGTTTCCGCTAAGTTGTCTGGTATTACTAAATCTAATAAGCCTCTTATTATTCCCAAATACTTGCTGTTGTAGTGAGAACCAAAACAAGGTACAGTAGATGTTTTTAGAACATGGAGACAGAGGAAAGCACAGAAGAATTTGAAGATTGATGGTGGTTCTTGCAGAGTGGCGAGACTGTGGGCCCCGGGCGCCATGTTTTCTCCCGGGTAAAATGGTGAATGGACAGTACTTATGTAGCACATTTTATACACCAGTTGGTGCCCAAAGCACTTTACAATTCCTCACATTCACCCATTCACACACACACACTCATACACCAGTAGACAGCTGATGCCTGTCCCTACTGGGAGCAACTTAGGGTTCACTGTCTTGCCCAAGGACACTTCGACATGTGGACAGCCAGAGTCAGGACAAGAACTGCTGACCCTTCGATCATTAGATGACCCACTCTACCAACTGAGCCACAGCCCCCCTCAGGGTACAGCTGCAATGTGTTCTCCTGTGCAGAGTGAGCTTGAGCTGCTGAGGTCTGCCTCTGCTATAGCAAACAATATAAGTACCGACGTACAGATCATCACTCGCCATGATAGCTTCTTGTAGTAGACGCTCATACTGTATCTGGCAACCACACTCGACAGTATTTTACATGTGATTGCAGTACCAATTTTGGCCACAATTCTATATAAATACAACAGAAAAAAAGTGAAGATGAAGTGTCCATCTCAGTTTCCTGACTTCAGTATCATTGAGCCACTTTGGGACGTGTCAACAAAACAGTTCATGCAAGAAAACTCAAAATCTTAAAGGAACTAAAGGTGAATGAACAGCTTCACCATCTGAGAAAATAGACCCTAACCCTAAAGACTACAACAAAAGACCTCCATCTGTCATTGATGTTAAAGGACAATTAAGAACTAGAGTGTATAAAGTTATGATCAGGGTATTTTGGATAGTTTCTGTTGTCAGTATGGTTTAAAAAGAGCAAACACATTTTTGGTAATAAATGGCTTCACCATGTCACTAGCCACAAGTGAAAAGAAAATGTTTTGTATTATCATTTATATACTCTGGAAAAAGGACCAAAAAATGTACCAATTCTACTAGTGTGTGAAAACTTATGAGCACAACTATTTATAGAATGGTATCTGCATTAACTAACCTACAATAAGCCTTATCAATAATCAGTTTGACTAAATAACAGAGTAGATCGCAAATATTCAGGCTAATTAACCTGTCACAGGTTTTAATATTATGTAAAAACCTATAGAAATATAGTGGAAATAACATTACACCATTGCCCATAAAGTTGGAATAATTCTGTTTTCAGACACATTCCTCTTTTTAATCATATTTAATCATCATTATTCACCTTTGACCAGATGGAGTAATTACATACTGTGTCCCAGTTACACTTTAATTATCTGGAATACATCACATTGTGACAATCTTTTCACAAGAAGAGATAAAAATATATTATTTTAACCAACATTGCACTTTGATGTAAATTCTAATTAAGAAGAGATCATTCAAGACTGATAAGTTTTTAACATATATTTAGAGGTTATCTTCAAATAAACATTGTGTTGTGTGAGAACCTTATATAAAAATACTGAACACATGAGGTCCAGCTGGAGGTGTAAGCAACATTTAGAGACTGCTTCAGTTTATTCTCGTGGTGTATTGACAGAGTTGCAAAGAGACAAACTCCACAGGAAAAAGTCAGACAAATCTTTCATTGCTCCCTTTTCCACACTCAGTGGGAGAATACGATATAGGATTCTTGGTGGGCTAAATTCAATTGGCTCCACTTTCTCAGCAGCAGCGCCTGAGACGACACCATCCTCATTCAACCTCCCAAGACTGACATCACTGGAACTGTTAGTCACAGTGAGATTCAGTTTGTGTTATGTTGATGTAACGAAGGCTCGATGTACTGAGCATGATGTAGTCATTCTCACAGTGGAGAAACATTGTTTATAAAACACTGTTTACACTAGTGCTCTGTCTTTAACTTGGAGCCACAGGGGAAGAGCTATTTTTATGCAAACCAGAAAACAATAAATTCCCATGTGTTGGTGGAAAATATGCATAAATATTATAATAGACATACTTTTGAGTGTTTGGCTATCAGCGTTGGAAGTAACTTGTTAGAAAAATAATGCCCTACTGTACAATAACTGATGACTTTTTCTTAGAACATACAGTAGTAGTATACAGCATTACTAAATCACAGTTTACAGTAATATTTTATTCAGTGCATGCTTAATAGCACTTGTGTTACAACATACATTTGGCCATAATTTAATTGTTCAGGGGAAAACAAAAGAAAAAAGAAAAACTCAAGCCCATGAGACTTTAAGGCACAGGTGTCAAACATAAGGCCTGCTGACCAAATTTGGGCCCCCAAAGAGTCCAATCTGGCCCATAGCATAGATTACACTGAAGATGTTCCCCAACACTAGTGCTTACACATTCATAATGTACAAAACATGAAAAAGAAAAGAAAAATGGTGCCAGACACAACAAACCCTGCCTATTGCACAGATTACATTATTAGTAAATGGGAAGATTTAAAAAAAATATATATATGGTGTTTTTTCAACTTTGATCTACCTTTCCCAAACTGTAGTGATATCTATTCTGGGTATACCTGCCAACATTTGAGTAGCAGAGTCCAGGAGATTTTTGCGCCGGCGGTGGGTGTTGTATTTTCAGAAGACATAAGTAAATGTTGTTTTTATGATGATAAATGATGGTAAAGTGGTATGTCATTAGTGTGCAGTATTAAATACTCTAAGACTGTTTTTCTCTAGAAATATAATTTTATTTTTCAATGGTAGGCATGTATTGTTAAATTCACATTACATTTATTAATTTATTCTTACTTTAAACGCACACACACACACACACACACACACACACACACACACACACACACACACACACACACACACACACACACACACACACTTCCAAAGGTAAACATTCTCCTGTCCCTGCTTCTACTTCTCTCTTTCCTCGCTGCTGGCAGTGTTGGCACGAAAGCATGATAAATACAAATATTATTGATGAATGAAATAGCTAAACACTCCATATTACTTTAGCTAGCTAGCTAATCCGATGTTAGGTGATCAGTCCGTGATACCACGCGAGTCCATTGAGTTGGGCAACCAATGCAATTAGTTTGTGGCGTGGTAAATGTAAATCAATCAGTCACCATCCTAGGGAGAGAAAAAAAATATTGCATCTGGGGGGAAATTTTAATCTACGCACAGATCAACTACGCATCTATGAGTTGTATACATTGCATACATGGTCTGTGTCAACTTGAGAACATCAGCCAAATGGGACACAGAGTCACTGGCAATATATTAATCCAATTTGGTATGAATTGAACCAATAACTTTGTCACTTCAAGTGTTAACAAATGACATAAAAAAAAAATGACACTTTCTTTGCAGAACAGCTAATGGTCAATGCTAACATTTAATTTTAATAGTGCATGACTTCAGTTGTGTTCTTCTAGTCTATTTAAGGTTACACAGTAAAGAAAGTCAGTAGTTATTTAAAAATTGTATTTGGCAGGAGCCTTAAACTTTCGTGACACTCATAACAGCTGAATGTACTTGTGCTGTTGAATTGTCCAATGTAATTAATTTTTCAGTACACAGGGCTCTGAGTGTGCACGGATGTGTTTGGAGCATGCAGGGCGAGGTGGATCATAGAAAAGGAGGTCCACAGGTAGAGATTAATACTATAATTGGCCCTGCTGAGCTAATACCCAAAAGTCAGCAGCACCATACTGTCTATCCACGTGGTTTAGCCCCATCACTACTCACAGTGACTTATTTAAAGTGGCTGCTAGAACCACCATAGCTGAGTCATTGTGCCCTTGCCTCCAGTCAGGTTCATTTTACCCTTATACAGTCTGACTTTACTTGGCATCTATGAACTCATTTAACTCCCTGTTACTGGAAGAATACTGACAATAGTAGGACTAGCAAGGAGAATAAATAGCTGTAAGGGAAGTATCTTGCATGTTTTGAAGTATCCTTTGACTTGTAGCTTGAGTTCCTCAGTGGCGAAACTCTCACGTGTTCCTTTTGTGAGTGAGGGTAAAAAAACCAAAAAAAACAAAACTGACGCCATGTGACGAGCCTTCATGATTAATCTCCCTGCTCTTAATTACTTAGCCATTCGCTGTGTGAGTCATTAGGTTAATGACAGTCAGACATGTGTACTCACAGAACTAAAGAGACAGGACACATTTGAGCGAAACCTTTTTTTAGGGGACTTCCTGCAGGAGAGATGACAGGCAAGCACTTTGACTTTTTCATTGAGATCCCAGCAAAGACAATAAGGGCATATCAGAGAGAAAAAACAGATTAATTTTGGAACAGTGCGTGCACCCTGAAGGCTACAGTGTTCTTTGTAACAGGATGTCTTTTCTCAAAATGTAGTCACTTTATTTGAAAATGTTGTTCAAGGTTCTTTGGGAAGAAATGATACGTTTTGATTGGAATGTAAGCCATGTGCACTCACAGATAAATCCTAACATGAGGCGTCACCTAAAGGAGGTGGAATGATGGGATGGGGGTGGGGACTGATGATTAATCTCCAAGGTTTTAATTACCAGAGCTGATACTGGGACCTATCATTTGCTTAATGGCAGGTAGGAATGATGTTATGCAATTATACCCTCTCCTTTTGTCCTGAACTCACCACATAAATTATTCCATAAATCTGATAAAATCACAGTACACAGGCATGTATATAGTGTGTGTGTACTTGGTTTCAATTACACAACCTGACATGCACATAAGCCACATCTCCCTGAATGTATATGTGTTCGTACTGGGAAAGACAAATGAAAATAAATGTTTCCTCATTTGCCCATGTGCTTATACTTTAGATGAACTCACATTCTGTACTTAAGTAGAAGTACATCTACTTGTGTGAAAAAATACTATTCAACTCCTTTAAGTAAAAGTTAAAAAAAAAGCACAATTTCACAATTGTAATAAAGTATAAAGTAAAACTGCATTTTTTTTATTTATTTTTTTTGCCACACACGCAATAAGATTTATTTAAGTAAGAAAAATCTGATACATTTCAAGTTACTGTGTAGATAATGTGTTTGATAGGGTCAACTGTACTCAGTTTTGTGGGTATGGACAGGAAATTTGCGAATTTTGCGATTTTGCGATTTTAAAAATACATAATTTTAAGGGAAAAAGTACTTTATATAATATATAAAGTCAGAGTTTCTCTCTTCCACTGGTGACTTATTTTTCATACTGTCACATCTGTTTAGTTTGAAAAAGTAATGAGTCTATTCTGAGAATGTAATGAGTATAAAGTACAGATACTTATACAAAAATGTAGGGAGTAAAAGTAAAAAGTTTCCAGGAAAATAAATAGTCAAGTAAAGTACAGATACCTAAAAAATCTACTTAAGTACAGTAAACAAAAGTACTTTTACTTAGTTACTTTCCACCTCTGGAAACTTCTGCCACCACAAGCAATTGTGGAAACTTTATATATATATATATATATATATATATATAATGACCAGCTGTGGGTTGAAGTTTGTTGATGTTTGAGTTTACCTCCTGCTGTGATGAAAAGTGTGATGCAGTTCTTATAAGTAGTGTATGTGAAGGGTTTGCAGTCCAACCACTTTGTAGAATGAAGGTCGCAGCGTTTTACAGAAGAATCCATTAAAACCTACACAGTGGCTTTGTATAAATTATGTAAAATCAATAGTTTCAGTTCTGTGATGTGGAACGTAAGTAGCTCTCATTGCACATTTAAGCAGCATCAAACATCATCGTAATCAGTGATGGCACTCAGGAGGTATCGGCAGGAATTAATTTTGGGGGTGGGGGGCAACAAGGTCCAGTTAAGTTACAGGGGTGTACCACTTGTACATTAAATACAACTAACATGACTAATATGTACCATAGAATTTTATATTACAGTGTACAGCCATTACAAAGGTAATAATTGAAGGCACATTGCATTGTCCTTAGTCATTTTTCTTCATAAAACTGAGCGAATATTATGACATACTGGCTACAGCAACTATACTCTAGCATTTTTATGATTTCTTTTTTAGCAAACGACTCCGTTCAAATATAAAGACTCTCACCTTTTGCATTCAATGCTTAAAACCCCAAGATCACTCAGTCTATCCTCTGTCATTATGGTCCTGAAATGTGTTTTTATTAGCTCCAAGGACGAACAGCTGCGTTCACAGGCAACTGTGCTGACAGGTAGAGCTAGTGCACGTTTACACATTCTAAAGAATTTATAAAAGGCTCCTCATGGTAAGGCTCCAAAAATGCAGCAAGGTTTATAATGTTTGTTGGTCTCTGCATCCCATGTGTAAACCATGGGATGCACACACCAAACTTTCCATTCATCTCCTAATGCAGCTGATTCCTTCTAAACTTTACACATTTGCTTACAGTTGTGGAAAATAAATATTAGACCACCATTGTTTTCTTCATTTTTTTGGTTCATTTTTATATCTGGTCCAATTAAAGATACATTTGTTTGGACAAATAAAAAAACAAAAGTAGTTTAATTTCAATGATATTTTTTTTCCCATGGTTTTCTTGATAATAACTAAAATCACTTCAGTTCTTACATCAATATCTATATCATTGTACTGATAAAAACTGTGCTTTTAGACATTCTATGTTTTCTCTTCTATTTTAGTCACGTGTGTACTTGCATAACCATTGTTTCTGATGACTTTTGATGGTCTAATATTTTTTTCCACAACTGTGCATCAATTATGACTCATTCATATATTATTATTATTACTATTATTATTATTATTATTATTATTATTATTTTATTTTAAGCACTTCCATATAGCCGACATCATATTCAACAAAAACAAAACAGAAATAAATTCCCCCTAATGGGACTAATCAAGGAATATCTCATGGACTAACTCCTGTGTATTTCTAGTCTTTGTCTTCCTATGTCTAGTTCATAAATAATCACATGAACATCTAGTTGTTTATTTAGTGATGAATATATTATTTATTACATACAAAAGCCAAATAAAACAGCATTTCCTTTTTTCTCTGCTGACATTTGGAAGTTGAGAACATTTATGTGTTGAATCCACTCTTATGTCCATCGTGCCATAATCTAAACTCACACCATTAAAAATATGAAAACTAGGTCCTTATTCTTTTTCCTCATCTGCGTGTCTGTCTTCTCTTGGAATGGGGGGGCATGTAGCTACACATTAACAGTATTTGTTAGAGGTTTAGGGCACCCTAAATATAGACGGTGTTTAGTCTTTCAAAAATATCCATAGAAAACATGAAAGCACTGAGAAATGTAAAACCTTATTTTAGTCTTAAATTGACTTGACAAGCAGACATGCTTTAACTCTGTTGAAAAAGAAATCTACATTTTTATAAATGCTGATTATGTTTGTGGTACTCAGCCTTGGGCGCTTGTGATCTCTGTTTGTTAACCATAAGAACACTTTTAACTTGGCACTGTGAAAGAAATATTCACATCATTTGCTGAAATAAAAGTTTGAATACCATGTAAAAAAAAAAATAGTCTGAAAGTCCTCCATTCAAAACCTTGAAGGACAACTTGCAGATTATTGATCTCTGGATTCATGTGGTGAAACATAAAATAGTGTTTACTGTATAAATATCTGAAAAGATTTGTTTTTTCTTTCATTAAATACAAAAATAAAGTCCATAAAAACATCTTAGTTTTGTCAAACTAGATGTTGTTACAGTTTGGTACAAAAAGAAAATTACCAACAAAGACTGTAAACTATTGTCAATTTTATGAATCCAATCTCAATTGTTAATATTTCTTGTATTTTCCCGCTTTTAATATTTTCTTTTCAATAGATTTTTTTTTTTACTTTATTTTTTATAATGACACTCACTTCTCTACTTGTAAAGTTAATTCCCAGTGCGTCTGCTACTGAACTCTTCTGTTCTTTTTTTGAAC